>CM059186.1:103798336-104238336 GCA_030323885.1 Branchipolynoe longqiensis
GTTTTTAAATGTTTTTTGTGTTACAAAAATTGTTTACTAACGACGGAGATTTATCTATGCACGTAATGTCCTCTGAATTTGCTCCTTTATTCATTGCAGACGACATTTACTGCTAAGTGCAAATACACACAACACACACACAATACACACAGGTAACACATATACACACAACACATATACACACAACACACATTCACAAAACACAACACACATTCACAACACACATTCACAACACATATACACACCACACACGGATATACACAACACACCTATGGCACACACATACGTAACACATATATACACACACATCTGCATGGAGAGATTGTCAACTGATTAGGTTTTCCTCGTCTTGAGACGACTTAGATGAGACTCAGTAGGATCTAAGCTTTTTGCGATCATAACATACACACTAATTTTTATGCATGTTTAATCGTGTATTTGGACCCGTATTATAGAATTCAAATGTACTGTTTAATATGCAAATATGTGATGCCCAGTTTCAGAGAATGGTTGTCTCTTAGAGACGCGTATGGTATTAGATTAGTATTACCCAATCTTCCATTTTACTTTGTCCTTTCGTGAAAATAGATCATTAAAAAAATGTATCAGGGAGAGACTCATTGGGGAGTGAGTATCCACTGATCCACTTCAAGGCCATCCGACCAGGCATGGTGACCGAATCAGTAGAGCGCAATTCGGGAGTTCAATTCCTGGTCGAGTCAAACCAATGACTTACTTGTCGCTTCCTAGCTTGGCGCTTGGCATTAAAGTTGCATGGTCCGATGAAATATAATTTTGTCAAAATTAAAACAACTACTTACATTTGATCCTATATATCCAACTTAGATACTGGTGTAATAGCTAATGATTTGGGACAGTGTATACAGTATAACCAGTGAATTTATAAACTCACCCCTTTAGACACTCACTTTGAAACACCCATTATGCAGGGAGGCCATTAACCAACTAGGCCAATCTCATGACCTCATTAGCCTCCCCCCAACCAAGTAGGCCTGCTGTGCAGGGCCATAGAGGGGAAGGGGACATGAGGTGGATGTGTCTGTGTGTGTTTATGTGTCTGTGTTTCCTGGCCTGACTTTACAGAGACACAGAGACAGACATACACACAAACATACACACACAGACAGATATGCACACAGACATACACACACATACACACACATACCTACACACATAGATAGACACACACAAACAGACATGCACAGACAGCACACACAGTCACAGAAATACACAGACATGCACACACCTAAAATACACAGACACACATACACCCGACCTGACTTTGCAGAGAGAGACACACACACAGACACATAGACAGCCGCACACAGACAGAGGCAGACACACACATACATATATGCCCACACATATATACACACACATACATACCCAGACAGACATACACATACAGACACACACAGACAGACACACACATACATACATACACAGACATACACACAGACATACACACACAGACAGATACACAGGCACACAGACACACAGAGGCAGATACACACACATACATTCACACATACATACACACACACATACAGACATACACATACACACAGACATACATACGCACATATATATATATATATATATATATATATATATATACACACACAGACATACACAGACAGACAGCACACACAGACATAGAAACACGCAGACACACATACACCCGACCTGCCTTTGCAAAGAGAGAGAGAGACACACACAGCCAGAGACACATAGACAGACGCACACAGAGGCAGGCACACATACATACACATACCTACACATAGATACACACACATACAGACATACACAGACACATACATACATACACATACACACAGAAACAGACACACACAGACACATACACTCCCACACATACACAGAAACACACAGATAGACACACAGACATACACACACAGATACATACATAGACAGACAAACACATGCAGACAACACACACACATTATTTTTTGTTAAAAACCCTGAGTGCCATAGGCCTTTGGCACTAATCCGTTCCCAGAATGTGCCCATCCAACCAGAAATACCTACCTACAGTCCTGTCAGGTTCCAGGTCATCTCACATCACGTGGTCACTGCGAGATGACCATCTGGGTCATAGCCACAGGACTTTTGACAAGCTTGTCGAAATTATTTTTGGTTCTTTCAGCTCAGATTACTTCAAAACTAATCATCTTTAATCAAAATCACTCCGGACTAATGATTAGTAGCTTGTAACGATCAATTTGATATAGTTATCTAAAAAATAAGACAAAAATTCAAAGGCCATCGGACCATGCAACTTTAATAGGATATAGCAAGAACTGGTTAGCTCAGTGTCAGGATAATGTGACTGGGTGGGATATTGGGTCATGGTACTAATGGCCTGATTTCCAAGTGGGGCAACACTATAAAGTCGCCATGAGTGTGCACTGTTACAAGTCAGTGCCCGTCCTGATATGACATTAGATGTTACCAGGATGCAAAACTCTTAATAACCAATCAAATCAGGGCGATTCGAACCCGACGTGTCCATGTATGCCTCCCGACCACTGAGACCCCTATGTGAGTGACATCCCGCTGAGTGTGATACCTGTTCCCGCGTGCATCACACCCGGAACCTATTGTCGCGCTACCACTTCCTTCTGCCCATGTATATCTCGCTGCATATCACGGTGACGTCACGCCCCAGAACGCTGCTGACGTTTAAAGTTGCATGGTCTGATGAAACATTTTTTTGTTTCAAAACCAAAACACTTACCTACATTTGATTTGATATATATCAAACTTAGATACTGGTGCGTTAACTGGGACAGCATTTGCAGAATAATCTGTGAATTTCTGATCCCATCCCTTTAGACACCTACTTGAGACACTGGCGCAGTCAACCAATTAGGTCAATCTCATGACCTCATTAGTATTTCCCTCATTCTAAGGACACCAGGCTACCTACATCAGTAGGTCAGCCCACATCACATGGTCATCGCGAGATGACAATCTGGGTCATAGCTACAGGAGTTTTGGCTAGCTTGCCGAAATTATTTTGGGTTCTTTCAGCTGAAATTGTTCCAAAATTAGCAATTTTTCATCAAAGTTACTCCAGATTAATGAATAATAACTTATAATGGTCAACCTGATATATTTATCTTAAATTAAAGCAAAAATTCCAAAGCCATCAGACTGTGCAACTTTAACCCGCCGCCTCCCCGCTTATGCGCATCTCCCTCCCCCCACTGTGGCTTCAACTAACGTCCCCCCGCCTAACGTGTGTCTGTGTTCTAGGAGTGTTCATGGAGGCCACCACCGACTTCATCGTCAACGCGCAGGCGCTGCAGCGGACCGGAAGTGGCAAGGTCCGTGCTCTGATCGTGGGCCCGTCTGGCTCGCGCACCGAAGCGCTCACCACCAACAACCACGACGGCACTTACAAGTGCATGTACACGCCCGTCGAGCAAGGCCCCACCAAGGTCGAGGTGACTTATGAGGGCCTCGCCCTGCCCAACAGCCCCTTCAACGTGTCGGTCGTGACAGGCTGCGACCCGTCCCGGGTTCGGGCTTATGGCCCCGGTGAGTCGCTCAGTCATCTTAACGAAGACCCGATTTTGCGTATGTGTACAGTGCATCCGTGACAGTGGGAGGAATGATTTCTAATGGGTCGAAGCCCAATGCTTAGGCCCATTAGAAATCAACCAGCCCACCCACAAGCACTACTAGAATGCTTGCCAGTATGTACAATCATGTCTATCGGTAATTTATTGCATATATTATGTATATATATATCTGGGAGTTTGTTGGGTTGCCACAATTATTTATATTCACCAATTGACATTCACAAAATGCCAATATATCTGGCAGCAATTGATTAATTCAAATCCCGTTCTTATAACCTTAGATGTTGCTAGAACATAAAACGCAAACAAGAAAGAGTTCAGCATGGATGATAATACAGTCACAATAAGGACAGTTAAAACCTGACTTCCAGCATTTTTCTGTGATTCCCTGACAGCGCTAATCCTATGGTGGAATATCCGCATTTTCGCGGAAATTCACCATTGGTTCTGCCAGAACCTGCTGGGTGGCACCAAGGTCTTGGCTCCATTTCAACATTTTTTGCCGGAGACCACTTTCATCTCTGATTTTGCTATTTCCAGTGGAACTATATTCTAGGCACTTCACATGGCACTAGTGTCATTTGGCCAAGAAGGCATCCCTGTATCAAAGTAACATGTGTACGATCAATTTGGCTATTTCCGTTGGAATATTCATCGCAGTATCTGACGTCATTCTCAAGATATAGATTTTGAGTCTTTTTTGTCAGACTGACTGGCTGTTTGAATATTCATGCCAATGTATGGCATAATTCATGACCGTACATTCGTGGGGGGAGAGGGGGGGTTATGCGGTTTGTATGCTTGTGAAAATGTTGATAATTGTGAAGGACCCCTTATATACACTAAGCGTTCATGGAATATTCCACAGGTCTTGTGTCAGACCGTTTAAATACACATTGTTTAACACTGTCCTTGTGCTTTTACAAGCTCCTGTACGAAGACCTTGTCTTTTCCTGCGCGCAGGGCTGGAGGGCGGTTACACAAACCGGCCGCAGACATTCACCGTGGAGACTCGGGGCGCTGGGCAGGGCGGACTCGGCCTGGCTGTCGAAGGCCCTTCGGAGGCCAAGATGACCTGCTGCGACAACCGCGATGGCTCATGCACTGTCGAGTACTTCCCAACGAAGCCGGGCGACTACGAGATCACCATCAAGTTCGCTGAACAACACATTCCCGGTGTGTGTGTGTCCCGGGCATGCCCCTGCAACAGCCCGTGTAGATAGATAGATAACTCAGTCTGATCGATAGTCTGCGCCCTCATCTCCGGTTGTGGTTTATCTTAAAAGGGGAAGCCAGCCAGGCCTAACCTACGGTGAGCACACCGTGACAAGGTGCACCGAAACGCCTCCTGGTGCAGCCGGCCGGGAACCAGATAACTGGGTGCCCTCTTCGCGGTGCGCAATACGCACACTGGCACAGTCGTCCAACACTGCCACAGTCGTCCAACACTCCAGCCCCACTCTGTGTAACCCTGCACAACTTGAGTGTCGAGTGTCGCGTGCTGAGTGCCTTGTCTGGCTTTGTGTAGCATTTCTTCCCCTCATTTCCCATGCCCCATGCCCCGCACCTTTCGCATCCCAGTTAATCTTATTTTCATGTAAAAGCCTGCCGTCCGTATTCATAATATGTATGAGTAATGTCTCAAACTGTCACAAACCTGTACTGCGTGAACAAAAAAAATTGGTTGAAGTCAATTCTCCTGCTGTCCTCACTACTCCTGTGTTGAACCAATACTAAGGTGTATCTACCCTGCCGTCAACTCTCAAACTGTCATTTCCGCATACCGCCCCCCCCCCCCCCACCCCGCCCTCTCCGTCCTCAACCGCTATCCACCATAAATAAGCGAAGAAATTCTTTCAGTGCCGCTGTCCCGAGTCATATGCGGGCCATGTGTCTGACCTCTTGCATCTCATTCAGGCTCCGTCTTCCATGTACCCATGGTGGCCGAAATCAACCCGGCCAAGGTGCGCTGCTATGGCCCCGGCGTCGACCCGAAGGGCGTTAAGTTGGGTGAGCCAGCAGCCTTCGTTGTGGACGCGTCCGAAGCGGGTGAAGCACCACTCGAGGTGGTCACTACCGACCAGCAGGGGCGGAAGCGCCCTGCGCAGATCACTCCGCGTGGCCAGGGCGTGTATGACTGTGTGTACTACCCGGAACTCGAGGGCAACATGCGCGTCGATGTCAACTATGCTTCGCAGAAGGTTCCCAGCAGGTAGGTGCTGGTGGTTGTGGTGGTGATGGTGGTAATAGTGGTAGTAGTAGTAATGGTAAAACTAAAAGTACTCGTAGTGGCGTTGGTGGTGGTAATAGTAGTGGTGGTAATAGTAGGAGTGGTAATAGCAATAGTAATAATAGTAGGCATGTTCGTAATATTACTACTGTTACCAACATTAGTAGTAGTAATGTTAGTAATGATAGTAATAGTTGTAGTATTGGTAGTAGCAGCAGTAGTAGTAATAGTGGTAGTAGTAGTAATGGTAAAACTAAAAGTACTCGTAGTGGCGGTAATGATAGTTGATGGTGGTAATAGTAGGAGTGGTAATAGCAATAGTAATAATAGTAGGCATGTTGGTAATAGTACTACTGCTACCAACATGAGTAGTAGTAGTGTTAGTAATGATAGTAATAGTTGTAGAAGTGGTAGTAGCAGCAGTAGTAGTGGTAGTAGTAATAGTGGTGGTAGTAGTAATAGTAGTGGTGGTGCTAAAGGTAGTGATGTTGGTAGTGGTGGTGCTAGTAATGGTAGTATGAATAGTGGCTCTAGTAATAGTGGTTGTACTTTTATTAAAGTTGCATGGTCCGATGGTTTTGAGTTTCAGTAAGTGTTCTGGGATAAATATATTAGGTTGATCATTATAATCTACATTACTTTAGTTCATAGTAACTTTGATTTTAAATGGCTATCTTTTGATATATTTGCAGTGCAAACATGCTAAATTAATTTTGGCAAGCTTGCCAAAACTCTGACACCATAGGCTTCTGCAGTAACAGATTCTATTAAAATGACCCAGTATTCCCTTATATGTGATGACAAATGTTTAATAAGTGCATCAGTATCTAAGTTAGATATGTAGAATCAAATCTAGATAATTGTTTTAGTTTTGAAAATTTGATGTTTTCATCGGATTATGCAACTTTAAGTTGTAGTAATAGAGGTAGTAATGGTGGTAGTACAAGTAGTAGCAGTAGCAGTAGTAGCAGTGGTAGTAGAATTAGTTTTAAAAGCTTGATTTTAAAAATCAAACAAAAAAAAGGAACTTTTTATTGTCGACAACATCACGTCCCTTTCCATTTTCCCACAGCCCTTACAACGTGCGCGTGCACCCCTCATGGGATGCGTCCAAGGTGAAGGTCACTGGCGATGGGGTGAAGCCGCACGGGGTGAAGGCCTCCCTGCCGGCTCGCTTCCGGGTGGACACACGCGCTGCGGGTTTCGCCCCGCTGGACGTTCTCATCCAGGACCCGGAGGGTCGCAATGTGCAGCCGACCATCGCCGACAATGGCGACGGCACCTACAATGTGTCCTACGTTCCCGAGGACGTGGGCATGTACCACGTGACCACCACGTTCGGTGGCCAGCACGTGCCCGGCTCGCCCTTCAAGGTGCAGACCGTGCCCACTGGCCGTGCCGGCATGGTGAAGCTGCCTGGTGGGTACACATGTGTGAAAGCACTTTTTTTTCTTTTCTTTTTTTTCCCAATTTTATTTAATTAAATTAAAATTTTGTTTTGCATTTGTGAAAGTTGCATAGTCCGATGCTTTAGCGTTTCTGTCATTTTCTGAGATAAATATATTAGGTTGGTTGTTATAATCTACCTTGCTTTAGATTGAAGTAACTAAATATTTTAAATGGCCAAGTTTTGAGATATTTGAAGTTCAAACATACAAAATTAATTTTGGCAAGCATGCGAAAACTCTCACACAATAGGCTTCTGCAGTAATATTTTTCAGACATATAAGCCTCACCTCCCTTTTAACACCAATGCGTGATTCCGTTGCAGACGACATCCCATCGACGATCCCCGTCAACGAGGAGTGCGTCATCCAGGTGAACATGTCCGGTGCCGGTGAGGGCAATGTGACGTGCCGCATCCGTTCGAACAGCGACTCTGATGTCGACATCGATATTGTCGACAATGGTGATGGCACGGTGAGCCTGATGTACACACCACGCGTACCCGGTGCCTACACACTCAACATCAAGTTTGGTGGCCAGCCCGTGCCCAACGGCGAGTTCACGCAGATGGTGAGTAGCCGCCCACCTTTCTTTAGTTTCGTTTAGTTTCCGGCGCTTTTCTACTCCAGACCCATCCGCTAGGTGGAAGCACTGCCCCCCTCACCCCCACCCCCATCCACGCCATTGAGAGCCATGTTCAAAAACAAACTGCAGACTCGTATATGGTAGGCGGCGCCACTGAATCGCCCTCCCCCATCCATGCCACTGAGAGCCGTGCATAAAAACAAACTGCAGACTCATCCACTAGGCGGCGCCACCAACCCCTCCCCATCCACACACTTGATCGCCGTGCACAAAAACAAACACTTGGCTCATCCGCTAGAAGGAGCCACTGCCAGCCACCCCCGTTCCCACCGTCACCCACCCAGTTGAGCAATAATAAACTCCGGACCCGTCCGCTAGGCGGCGCCACCGCCCTCCTCCCCCCCCCCCTCCCCCACTCAAGCGCCGTGAGTAAAAACAAAATGGCCGCATCGTGACGGCCTACGTGTTCATCGAGGATCGTCTGCAAACGCACCACTATGCGAGCACCGGCTGTGCTCACATAGATGTGCTCACTCACATAGCCAAGTCTTGTTGTTTGTTGTTGTTGTTAGACTGACCAGTGGGAGCGGAACCAGTTCACTTTGTCCACTGGGCATTTGTGTTCACAATATCCCGTTGCTTTGCCAACTGTTGGAGCAGCGCTGTTGTTTTTTTATTAACAAAACTTATGGGTTATTTATTTGATATAATTTAAAGTTTTGCTTTCCTTGTAATCGCCGATTGTGTGAGCTTTTTTTTTTTACTTTGCTTTTAAAAATATTATTTATACCCCTTATTTATCTGGCTTTTTCTGTCTTTACTTGTACTTCTACTTGTCCGTCTGGCATGTGTAATATTAGGCGGAACCTCTTAGAGGGTTGGTGGGCATGTCTCTCATCTGTCTCACCTGAGGTTTCTCACCTGTAACGCCTGTCTCACCTTGGGCTCTGACCTGTCTCACATTGGGCTCTCACCTGTCTCACATTGGGCTCTGACCTGTCTCACATTGGGTCTCCCCTCTCAACCTGTCTAATATAGAGAGGGAGGGAGGATGGGGGTCAGGGGGGGGGGAGTGTCATTTTACTTCGATCCTGTCTCAGTTTCCATACGCGTTTGTTACGTTCTTTTTCCTCAGAATTTATTTTATTCCACGTATGACCTATCATTATCAATGGTGGATAATGGGCCTTTCTGTATAATTAATAATCTTGAGGACTATGGAATATAGTAATTTGTAATCATAGGTGCAACGCCCACTTTTCATACCTTTGATGAAGACTGGCACAAACTCTCCTCTTTTCACCACCAAGCAGTGCCCCATAGACTATTTGCACCACCAACCCACACTCTGATGGCAGTGGAATACCTGGTATTGTAGGCAGCTGCTGCTTGTGCAGGGTGCTCTGCGAAAAATGCTGTATAAAGCAAGCTGTTGATATGTAAATTTTCACATTTTCACTTTAGCACAAAATCATACAAGCATACGTTGGATACATTTTGTGGGATAGATTACGTACATGTCGTATTGCTAACCTATTAAACATGCATGCGGGCTACGATAATTACTGTATATGTCGCAATAGATGCGCACTGCGCGAGTGCAGACACATGGATGCGTGTCTGTTCAAAGTTAGAGAATTTCATGGATTTGTTTTTGTCGTGCCTCTGAAATAAAGTGGGATTGTCTTATTTTATGTGTATTCGGTCTGAATATGATCGTAAATTTGTGTGTGATTTCAATCTTGAAATGGGCTGTGTGCTTCTATTGGGTAGCGTGCTTCTATTGGGACATGTATGGTATTTGACTTGCAAGCAAAAGAATTAAAGAATTATTTATCACCATTGTAATGTGGAAACCAAATAAATGGTGCCCATTTTCAGAGAATGACCCAATTCCAGCACTATAAGACAGACCTGTGAATCTCCTGGTGCCCCGGTCGTATAGTACTGGGTCACTGATTGGTTGATAAACTGCGAAGCCGAAGGTGGAAACACTTGACTTCGAAAGGCACCTGATTCCATGAGGTCCAGTCTGAATGGCCATGGGCCAGCTACCCGCGAGATCTGCACTGAGCTGTCTATATTGGTTACTAATAGGTTCATGACAAGCGCTGTGGGTTCTGGTGATTTAAGTTGGCTGTGGGTGCATTTAATTCGCGGTGTTAAAATTGCATAGTCCGATAGTTTTGAGCTTCTGTAATTTTCTGAGATAAATATGTTAAGCTGATTGTTATAATCTACCTTACTTTAGTTTGAAGTAACTTTGCTTTAAAATGACTTAGGAAATATTTGAATTGGAAAAACTCTTGCTTGCCAAAACTCTGATCCTATAGGATTCAGCAGTAACAGGTTCTATTACATTGACTTAGTGTGCCCTTCTATGTAGCACTTAATAAGGGTACCAGTATCTAAGTTGGGTATGTATGTATTGTAAGTACACTACCTGGCTGTTTGTAGTTTGTAAGTATGAAACTTACAATTCGAGGAAAACTAGTGTAGTAACGGTCACAGATCTCCCCAGGTGAACTGTTATATGTACAAGTAGGTGTATGTAGGATGATTGCACCAGGGAGCCTCGATAGCTTAATAGTTAGGACGCTAGCCCCGGATGGCATAAGTGTGGGTTCGAATCCCACTAGGCGCAATGTTTACTTGCTATTTGCAACCCCCGTTCACAACACCACATGTGTATACTGATAATGCCCGTCTGCACCCCCCCCCCCCCCCTATAATAAGTGTTCAGTACTCACCCGCCACCCCCATCTACAAATGGACCTTTCCACCTGGTTGGTGCTCGGATGGAGGCAGCCTGCCACTCACCACTCACAACATGTGTTATAAATGCATTGCGATTGTTCCCGACAGTCTCCCGAGTAGACTTAATAACCTGCCCCAAGTGTTTGGACATGACCAACTCACTGCATGGTTGGCCACAACCAAGGATAGGACCATGTCTGACCGGTTAAAGGCAGGCATTAGTCTGAGGTTGGCGGTGCCTGTCATGACCTGCTCGCCTTCAGTCAGCAGGGCCTGTGGCGCCATCTAGCGGCAATAAAAGGATCATCCCTGTGTGTGGCTGGGAACGCGCCTAACCCGATTTTCTCTGTTCTTCCCCCCCCCCCCCCCCCACCACCACCACCACCACCACCACCACCGCCACCACACCATGAATCCGTAAGAGCACTGCCATCCCGTGTGGAAGGGCGTGGGTTTGAATCCTGACACAGTCAAATCTCATGACTTAAGAAAATTGATACTTGTCGCTACCTAGCCTGGCGCTTGGCATTAATAGGATAAGGATGAGGACTGGTTTACACAATGTCTGGATCATGTGACTAGCGGGATAGTGGGTTATGGTGTGGATGACCCAGTCTCCCGGTGGGACTACATTACCTAGAAAGGTCTGCACTGTCACAAGTCGGTACCCATCCTGATATGACCTTAGATGTTGTTAGAACATCAAACTAGAAAGTTTCCACGAGTGTGCACATTCGGTACCCATCCTGATATGACCTTAGATGTTGTGAGAACATAAATCCCAAGCAAACATTCACTGTGACTGTTTTACTTAGGTTCACAAGCAGGATTATTAAAGAAGAAAAAAGGACAACAATTTAGGTCCAAAGATGTCAATGTCTGTTTGTGTTTAATTCGGGAACACTGTAAAAGAAAAGATGTGGAGATTCCTTTTTGGCTATGACAGCAACTAATATATGGGTGATTGTGTTCACAGCGGGACGGTACATATTGTCTGGGGAGAGCAGCATCGTGTAGCTGCTTGTTGTTCTGACTTTGTAGTAATCGCCAACTGACTGTTCCGCTCCTCAGTATTACATTGTTCATGAGGGATAATAAATAAGGACTTCCCAATGAGCAGGCCTTCATTTGGTTGGTTGGTTGTTGGAGTTTTACGTCCTGGCAACATCTAAGGTGATATCAGGACGGGTACCGACTTGTGACAGTGCACACTCATGGCAAGTTTATAATGCTGCCCCACTGGGAGACCAGGCCACCAGAACTGTGACCTGATATCTCACTATGAATATTATGACACTGAGCTAACCAGAAGAGGAAGAATATGAGGAAGAAGGGGAAAAACAGATTCAAGCACGGTCTTCTTCTAATGGGACGCCAGGCAGGTCCCGGCCGACTGGTTCTTAATCTTAGTGGATTAAGACGCGTTTGGGACTGTTGGCGATTTTATATTGCTTAACACGCCAGGTACCACCTGCAGAGTCACGGGTCATTTGTACTGGTGTGCTGCCATTGCAGACTGTCAGACTTCCCCCACCAGTCCTTCCCTCTGCCCCTCTCCCTCTCCCTCTCCCCTCCCTTCCCTCTCCCTCATTCCCCTTCCCCCTCCCCCCCCCCCCCTACCCTCCCCCTTCTCCCTCCCTCTCCCTCTCCCCCTCCCTCTCCCCCTCCCCCCCCCCCCTCCCCTCCCCTCCTCCTCCTCCCCTCTCCTCCTCCCCTCCCCTTCCACTCCGCTTACCCCCTAACCCCCTGTCATTCCGCCCCCCTCCACTTCCTTCTGCTAATCTCCCATTTCCTCCATTCTCTCCATTCTCTCCCTTCCCGTCTCCTCTTCTCTCCCCTACCCTTCACTCTCTTGCCCTGCACTCCCCTTCTCCCCTGCCCTTCTCCCATGCCCTCCGCTACCCTCCCCTCTCCTCCCTTCCCCTCCGCTCCGCTCCCCCCCCCCCCCCCCCCCCTTCCCCCTCCCTCCCTCCCTCCCTCCCTCCCCCACTCCCTCATGTCCAGCTGACTGCGGCGGGTTCCCCGCCACCTCCCGCCGGTGCTAGCCTCCCTGCTGGCCAGCGCTCGGTGCCGGGGCTTAGCTTACAAGGCCCAAGACCCACCAAGTCCACAAGGCTTCTACTACTAACTAGTCAGCGGTGGCCACTTTGACGACGGACACGGAGCGTGGAGGGCAGCAAGCAGCACACGACGACAGTCTGCACCGACACTGACACCGACACTGACACTGACACCGACACCGACACCGACACCGACGTACCCACCAGAAGGGACGCGCCTACAGGAGAAGCTTCACTGAGACAGTGAGAGGGTTCAGGGTCTCTCACCCCCAACTTGGACAACTAAAGAAGGCTTGGTATCGGTCTCACCCCCAACTTGTACAACTGGGGCAGGCTTGGTATCGGTCTCACCCCCAACTTGTACAACTAAGGCAAGCTTGGTATCGGTCTCACCCCCAACTTATACAACTAAGGCAGACTTGAGGACCGTTGTGGGTGCTGGCTGACCAGTGTCCACCACCGTCGTCATGCTGCATTCGTACAACTGGGAAGGTCTTGACGGTCTCAGCCGGGTCTCCGACTCAGGCGTCTACTACTCCTCGTCGCTGTCTCTCCCTGACGGGGCCCCGAGGCGCCACCGCGATCGCAACGTCAAGCCGACGTCGTCACGGCGCGCGCGCAGCGGCACCCGGACGTCACGTGACGAGCCCGACGCGCCCGGTCCCGACATGCCCCGCGAGGTGCACCGTAAGATCCAGATCATGCGGCAAAGGGCAGCACTGAGGTCGGCCTACTCGAGCTATGACCAATGGAAGCGGTCCCTCCGAGATTCGGCGGTGAGTGGGATGGAGGGAGGGAGGGTGAGAGGGGAGGGGGATGGAGGGAGGGAGGGAGAGGGAGGGAGGATGATTGGGGGGGGGGGGCAGCAGGAGCAGCCAAGAGGAGACCAGGGGGAATCCGCAAAATCACGTGCACGCATTGTGAATATGCCAGGGATGAGAATTCTCCGCCTTTTTAGGTCTGACCTGTTCTCATCCCCGTTATATACAGAGATGAGAATTTCCTGCCGATTGTAGGTTTTCTGCCTTTTTGCGTCTGGCCTGTTCTCATTTCTGACAGACCTACCAATTTAATTCGATCTCGATCACATTTGGGTAGAAGTATCCAGGAGTGATGTATTTAAAAAAAAAAAATTTGGTAAGCAGTTTTATTCATCTCAATACATTCTTTCTTCAGCGCTGAAGAATTGATCTTCCAGCCTTCTTTAGCCATTTATACTATTTAATTATACTATCTACCACTAGAGGTCATGGTTGTGCAAGGACCCTATCTAAGTTCGCCTTGGTTCTTTGAAACTACACTAAATCCTCTCTAAATCGACCAACCATGGGACCGACTTTAAATGGTCTATTTAGGGAGGTGGTCGGTTTATGGAGTGTTTAAAAAAAATCGTTATGGGGGACCATTTGGGACACAAATAAAGCGATCGATATAGGGGAGTTGTCGATCTGTGGAGGTGGTCGGTTAGACAGGTTTTACATGTAGTGATATTAAAGCTGCATTGCACGATGAAACATAGCATTTTCTAAGCTCACACCCAAACACTTATCTAGAATTATAATAATCAGCTAATTAAACTAAATTAAAAGTGTATACGTAAATACATACATACATACATACATACATACACACACACACACATACATACATACATACATACATACATACATACATACATACATACATACATACATACATACATACATACATACATACATACATACATACATACATACATACATACATACATACATACATACATACATACATACATACATACATACATACATACATACATACATACATACATATGGTACGAATTCAAAGCTATCATCGGACTGTGCAACTTTAATATATTTAGAACGACTCTCATTCATAATGCCCCCATATATTGACATAAGATTTGGCAAAATTCCCATTGGTGTGATTGGAAACATGGATGTATGACATAGCTAAAGTGTAGTGAGTTAGTTTCAACTTAGGTCTTTCCGGCCACCAAATGTGCCTAGCTGGATGTATTGAACATAACACCCCCCCACCCCCCCAAAAAACCCCGTTGCCTTCGAGTCAAAACCTACCCCAGGTCCTGTTTATGGCAGTAAGAATAGGAGTTGGGGAGGAGGGATTAAAAAAATCTACAATTTGATAAAATGTCCCCTCCCTCCAGCAAAATTCGAAACAAAAAACACATGTAATAGAAATACCCCAACATAACTCCCAGAAAATAAATATTTATTAACAGATATCCCACCACCAGAAATAAGCAAAGCTCATATGTGAGTAATATTCATATGCATGTAAAACTTATGTCAGTAATAGTCAGATGTAAGTAATACTCAGATGTAAGCAATGGTCAGATGTTAGTAATAGATGTAATAGTCAGATAGAGTAATATATGTAAGTAATATTCAGATGTAAGTAATGGTCAGATGTGAATAATAATAGATGTATTAGTCAGATGGAAGTCATGCTCAGATGTAAGCACTCATATCCAAGTAATATTCTGATGTAAGCAACAGTCAGATATAAGCAATAATCAGATGTAAGCAATAGTCAGATGTAAGCAATAGTCAGATGTAAGTAATAGTCAGATGTAGGTAATAGTCAGATGTATGTAATAGTCTGATGTATGTAATAGTCAGATGTGAGTAATGGTCCAATGTAAGTAATAGTCTGATGTAAGTAATAGTCAGATGTAGGTAATAGTCAGATGTAAGTAATAGTCAGATGTAAGTAATAGTCAGATGTAGTAAGTCAGATGTAAGTAATAGTAAGATGTAAGTAAAAGTAAGATGTAAGTAAATGTAAGCTGTAAGTAATAGTAAGATGTAAGTAAAAGTAAGATGTAAGTAATAGTAGGATGTATGTAGTAGTAAGATCTAAGTAATAGTAAGATGTAAGTAATAGTAAGATGGAGGTAAAAATAAAATGTAAGTAAAAGTCATGTTTAGTAATGCGGAGATGTAAGTAATGTACAGATGTAAGTGATCAATGTAAGTAAAACTTATGTTATTGTTAGTTAGTGGTACTAATGTGCATATGTAAGTGACGTGCAGATGTAAGTAATACCCAGCTTGTTAGAAACCAGCTGTTTGGAACGAGTCTTGGGGCACCACTGTGTACTATTCAACTATGACAGGGAATGCTTCTATTGGAGGGCAGCGTTGTTTCCATATACGTATGGTGTATGTAGTAGTAGTGTGTACCTTCAGGCTCTGTCTGTGAGACTTGACTTCTGGGGGGTTCGTAACCTTACGACAGTTACCGGCTGCAGAACTGATAAATTGGTCCAATCTTTGGTTGAAGATTAATCTTCTGGTGGGACGGTTGTAGAAGCTGGGAATGTCTTTACAACAATTAAACGAGCAATCGTTGGGGCGGCTCCGAATCACTCTGGTCCGGCGGTAGCACAGCACTCGTATCCAGTCAACAGCAGCAAGGGTTTAGGAGGAAGGGACGGGTAAAGGTGGGTCCAGTGGTTCCAGCAACAAGAACAAAGCGAGAGAAACGATAAGGTAAGGGGCCCCACCCAAGCAAACAACTCAAGATCAGGGGGAGAAGTAAGCCTGGGAGAAAAAAAAAAGGGTAGATAGTATAGAAAAGAGAAATGAGGAGATTTGAGTCAAAGGACCGTGTCTATTTGCTCTATGGTGACCAGCCGGCGAGACAAGGACACGGACAGAGTAAGAGTAGAAAGTGAAATGCTGGCAGGCTCCCCCTCCTGGAACTCTTTTCAGACATTATCCAGGAGGAGCATGGCCAGCAGAGAGGAGATAGAGAGAGGTGTGGATAAAGTGCGGTCCGGATAGAAAGTGTGTGTGTGGGTGGGTGGGGGTGGGGGTGTGGGTGTGTACTCTATCGAAGCACACATACCATGTAAATATACACACCCATATACGTCCGTCTAAGTATATATTTGTGCACACATGTCCACATACACATGTATCACCAAGGGCCGGATTGGATTTGGCCCAACTGAGTCCAATTATCCCCTTAAGCTGATTAATACCTAAATTTCAGGTGTACTAAGAGTTCACCGATACATTTCAGGTGTAGGCCTACTAACATTTTATCGATGCAATTTTTTCAGGGTATTTAATTTGAGTAGCGATATTGATCCAGCGAAGTTACCAGATATGGTGGCCTAATCGGTAGAGCGCAGACTTCATTTGCAGAAGGTCTACAGTTTGATTCCCAGTTGAGTCAAACCAATGACTTACAGAATTGATACTTGTCGCTACCTAGCCTGGCGCTTGGCATTATTAGGATAGGGCAAGGATTGGTTAGCTCAGTGTCAGGATAATGTGACTGACTGGGATATCAGGTCATGGTGTGGTGGCCTAGTCTCCCATTGGGGCAGCATACTGTCACAAGTCGGTACCCGTCCTGATATGACCTTAGATGTTGCAGGACATAAAACTCACAAACAAGCAAATCCCAAGGAGTGATAGGAATACACGAAGCTACATTTAACAAAAATGCTTCGCTGACAAAAAGATACACTTTAACTGATAATAAAATGGGTCGAATAGATCAAATAAGTGCTAAACTAGAAGAAGAATTCATTTATATTTTTTATAAGCCCCATATCTCATTATAATAATATAAATAGGCTCAAACTTCCACAGTTGGAATCCCTCTGAAGAGGCAGACAGTCTTCCACACGACCGATTAAAAATACTTAGCCGTCTGACACCCCGCGTCCGGTGTGGGTGTGGGTGGGCGCGCACACCGGAAGTCAACAAGGAATCCTGCTGACTCTGCCCGGAGAGTAACGGGCGTGACGTAACGTCGGGGTGGAGTGCTGACTCGGCAGGGCTACCAACTCCTGACGTATCTGTGGAATGTCTGTTGGTGTGGCGCTCTTAGTGCCCGGTCGTTGCCATGGCAACGCCGGCCCGCTTCGCGCCCACGTGACGGGGTAATCATGCTGATAAGTAGTCACGTGACCTGTTTATTTATTCCTTGCATCTGTGGCGTGTTTCTTCTTCTTTTTGGGGGTGGGGGGTGGGAGGCTGTGGGGTGTGGATGGGTGGGATGAGGTGAGGGGGGGGGGGTCTGTCAGAGTGCTGGTTTGCCACCAGGGGCGTTGAGCATGTGGTATTTTTTTACATTTTATGGTGGAAGCTCTGCCCCGCCCCGCCCCGCCCCGCCCCGCCCGCCCCGCCCCGCCCCGCCCCGCCCCCGCCCCGCCCCGCCCCGCCCATTTTTTCCTGGTCTTGCGGACCAGACGGGATGGCTGAATGAGTTGAGTGTCCATCCCCCGTTTTGGTAGAATGTGGGATTCGAGCCCTGGTCGAGTCAAACAAATGACTTAAAAATTGATATTTATCGCTTCCTAGCCAGGCATTGGCATTACTAGGATAGGGCATCGACTGGTTGGCTCAGTGTCAGGATAATATGACTGAGAGGAATATCAGGTCATGGTACTGGCAGCCTGGTCTCCCAGTGGGGCAGCACTATAAAGTCGCCAGGAGTCTGGACTGTCCCAAGTCAGTACCAATCCTGATATGACCTTAGATGTTGCCAGGACGTAAAATTCCTGCAACCGACCAACCAATCCTGGCCCCCACCCTCAGTGTCGACCCTCCAGGTGTCTCCGCATCCCCGTCTGAATAAAACGCTTGTTGGGCAGGCAACAGACATCAGTGATACGGGAAAGTACCGACCCACAAACAACATACATGTCGGTTATCTGTGCTTGGACCCCCCCCCCCCCCCCCAACACACCTCTCCCTCCTTCCCTTCTTCCCCTTCATTCCCTCTCCTTCCCCTTCTTCCCTCCTTCCCCACTCCTTCTCCCTCCCTCCCTCCCTCCCTCCCTCCCTCCATCTCTCTCTCTCCCTCTCTCCCTCCCTCCCTCCCTCCCCCCTCTCCCTCGCTCCCTCCCTCCCTCCCTCCCTCCTCCCTCCCCCTCTCTCTCTCTCTCTCCCTCTCTCCCTCTCTCCCTCTCTCCCTCTCTCCCTCGCTCCCTACTCCTCCCTCCATCCCGTCCCTTCCTCCCCCTCCCTCCCTTCCTTCCTCCATTCCTTCCTTCCTCCCTTCTTCCCTCTGGGAGGTTCTGGGCAGTTTACATCCAATGTGTTTACTTACAGGACTTTAGCAACAACAATTCTGAGGCCAAACTGCTCAAAACAGTGACAAATAAACCAACAAATCAGTAAATAAGCACAGTGTAGGCAGTTGCAAGCCTTCTGTATGTAATCCAATATGGCCACCGAAAGTTGTCTTGTGAAGTCATTACACCCCCTCTATACTATATACAGGAAGAAAAAATTAATAAAAGTTAAGAAGGTAGCACCAGACCCAGACAGTAGGGCACCAGGTGGGGGGGGGGGGGGTGGAAGTTAGGGGAGGAGAGGGTTAAGTAATGCGCGCTCGTTTCCTGGTTTCCTTGGTAACCACAGGAGATGGAGGTGTGAACTGATGAATGAAGGGTAAGGAACATAATTTTAAGTGTGATGGAAGAATCACTACACACAGCGGGCCTTCCCCGACACCAATCCATCCCCTCCATCCCCTCCATCCCCACCCTCCCATCCACCTCCACCTCCTTCCCCGTCCCTCCTCCTCCCCCGCTGCTTGTTCTTCCACTCTTCCTTCTCCCCATCTCGCCATCTTTCGCTGCCCTCGTCCTCCTCTTCCTCGTCCTTGTCTTCCTCTTCTTCTTCCTCTTCCACCACTTCTTCCTCCTCCTTGCTCATCATCTTCCTCCTTTTCCTGCTCCTCCTGCTCCATCTCCTCCCATATCAACCACATCCACTCCCTTCCCTACCTTCCACTCCTCTCCCTCTCCTCCCCTCCTCTCAGTATCCTCCCCTCCACTCCCCACCCCCCATCCCCTACCCTCCCCGTCCTCTCCCTCCTCCCCTCCACATCTCCCTTCTCCCCTCCACACCCTCTACCTCCTCCCCTCCCCATCCTCTCCCTCCCCTTTCCCCTGCCCATCCTCTCCCTCCCCACTCCCCCCCTCCCTCCCCTCCCCCACTCTCCCCCACACTGGAATGCAACGAGATTTACCTGGGCTGCCTACAGATGCAGCGTCCGCAATCACGGCGTGGTACATTAACCCTCTGACGCCACACCGAACAATAAACTAATTATACAGACACTTGTCGATTTCACTAACCTCTGGTGCTGCTACTTCACTAGTCACAACTGGCGAGTGAGCGGATGTGGGGGGGGGGGGGGGGGGGGGCGGCGCTGTGCGTCTCATTATGGGTGTGTGTACCATGACTGGTTTTGTGGCTGTATCGTGGCGAGGCCATGTGTGTGAGGGTTATTCGGTGTGAGTGGGTGTTTGGTCGGTTAAGGTGAGCGGAGGCCTATATAACCGAGCAGCTCCAACGAGAAGAACGCCAACTGCTCAGAGCTGCTCACGGGCAACACGTCGCTGAGAGCCTGCCTCACACTGCGCCCAGGCACATGTAGGAAGCTGAGTGCTTTACGCGGATCCTTCTATAAATAGTGTATGAGGTAGAGGCGTGGTAGTCATTGGGAACTGGTGTTGGTTCCTGCTTTATGAGGTCTTAAACTTAAAGCCTTAGCTCGTCTGGATCTATCTATACACAACGGGGGCGAGGTGGATGTCTGAATGGTTATTACTGAGAGAGTCGTCACCGCGCTGTATTGAGTGAGTACGACTGTTTGGTCAGTGCCAGGGACACCACCCTCCCCAATCTCACACTGACCGCGGCATCATCTGTCCAACTTGGCAGTCATGTCGGGCACCAGCACTGTTACCAGCAACACTGTCACGCTGCCCGGTGGTGGGATGCGGACGACAACGACCACCAAGACGACGCGTATCGTCAGTGATGCAGGTGCAGGGTCGGTCGGCACGGCTGGGGCGGGCCCCGTCACGCTCACGGCCGGCGGGGAGACTGCCACCCTGCCGCCGGGCGGCCCCGGAAGGGTGAGCCTGCCCAGCGGTGCAGGCTCAGGCGGGCCCATCACCCTTGTGCGCACCATGGTCCCCGTGATCCAGAAGAGTGAGGAGACGACGGTGATCCGGTCGTCCGGGGTCCAGCCACCACCCGTTAAGACTGTTATCCACTCCACAGTCCTGCCAGTGACAACCAGCTCGCAAAAGTTCACGTCATCTGTCAACACTGCACCGCTCGGTGTGAACCACCAGCAGACGCTGACGTCACAAATGACCGACAACAGCCAGTCGTCTTCAACGAGTGGAGAGACTACCATCAAGACGACCACACTGGAGGAGACGACCATGCAAAGGTAGCTCTAACCATCGGCCATAGAGGATAGTGTAGAGACAAGCACTTAAGAACAATAGCAGGTTGTCTTTAGATCTATCCTGTATCCATGCGCTTAGTTTCTCTTTGCTGGTTCTGTTCTATATTAAGGTCCCTTCGCTGCTGACATTGCAAAATGTATGAACTGTATAGAACAAGGTACCTCATGCTGTGAGAGCGTATATATATATATATATATATATATGAACTGTATAGAACAAGGTACCTCATGCTGTGAGAGCGTATATATATATATATATATACACACAATTATTAAAGGATCAGTGATAAAAAGTTTGTTTAAAGGCCTTGTCCTGTAAAGGTTCATTTGGCTGCTTCTGTAAACAGAAAGTGCACATTATATTAGGAGAGCTCAGCTGCTTTTTTTTTTTTTTGGTCAATGAGATCTTAGGCCAAATATTAAAAAGAATTGGTGATCAGGCCCGTGCTTGGAAAATCGCCTGCCTCTAATTTAAAATTCTTTTAGGGATGTTAGCGTCAGGCGAGCAGATTAGCGTAAGTCATTGGTTTGACTCGGCCAGGGTTTGAACCCAGGAGTTTGAATCCAAAAACATCAGACTTGGAGGCGGACACTCAACCCATTCGGCCATCGCATCTGGTTACATATTACGTCTACGTCAAAAATATTCAAAAAATTGAACAAATTAAAACCACCTGTCTAACCCTGATTTTTGTTTCCAAAGAACCATCACCAATTCAAAAAAAATTATTTTACGCTGAAAAATCTAGCCTCTAGATATAATATTAGATTCATAACTCACTGCCACTGACCATGGGACCCGTTCATGCTGTAAGGTCCAGCAGTGAGTCCCACAAGACGACAGAGCACAAGTCCTGGTCCACGGCGGTCCCTTCGGACCGGCCAGTCCCAACCTCCGTAACCACCATGACGACTACGACCCGGTCCCTTCCGGTGTCTGTGACGACTGTCACACGATCGGTACCAGCAAGTGTGACAACTATCAAGCGGGAGTCACCATTGCGTGTGATCCACCTGAAGAAGGTATCGGATGGTCATTATAAGAAGTGACCAGAGGGGAGAATGGATTAGATTACATTAGAACTAAGCTTCAGTTTATAGTGGCTATAGTGTGGCATGTGTGTGCACTAATATATGATGGGGATTCTGTCTGGTGTGCTATGCAATTCGAAAGCAGTTAGCGGTTAACCTTGGTCATGTGGCTCTATATATAGGTCTCAGTCGTACTGGGGATGACTAGTGTAATAAATATATATACAGTAAAACCTCTCTAAATCGATCGACCATGGGACCGACTTTAAATGGTCAATTTAGGGAGGTGGTTTATTTGATCGTTACAATGGTATTGTATGGGCACTCGTTGGGTACTCAAATAAAGCGATCGGTATAGGGGAGTGGTTTTACTATATATCTCTTTTCTTTTTAAATGGGAAATCAAGTAACCAGCAATTAAAGCTAATTGTAGCCAACAGTCAAGCAATTGTTTCAAAAATACTGAAAAAAGACAACTAGATTCCAGAAATTGTATCAACGTTACTAGAGCCAAGTAACAGGAACTAGCTAAGATCGTCCAGTTAATGCCGGCCGAGTCAAACCAATGACTTACCAAATTTGTCTTGTCGCTACCTCACCCGGAACTTGGCATTAATAGGAATGGACAAGGACTGGTTAGCTCAGTATTAGGATCATTTGACTGAGTGGGGTATCGGGTCATGGTGCCAATGGCCTGATCTGCCAGTGAGGCAGCACCATAAAGTCACCATGAGTGCTCACTGTCATAAGTCGGTGCCCACCCTGATATGACCATAGATGTTGCCAGGATGTAAAACTCCCAACAACCAACCAACCCACCTGTCTGTGTGGCTCCTTATCTGAGCCGGTTAGGAGCAGGACCGGAAGTTGTAGCGAGCCAGACTTTCCCTGCTTTATTGCAGATAACTGCTCCCCATGCTGCTCAAATACCAGACGCGATGGCCGAATGAGTTGAACGTCCGTCTCTTGCTTTGGGAGATCGGGGGATCCAAAACCATGGGTTCTTGGGTTCAACCCCTGGTCGGGCCGAACCAATGAATTAAAAATTGATACTTGTCACTTCCGTGCCAGGCGCTCGGCATTATTAGGATAGGGCAAGGACTGGTTGGCTCAGTGTCAGGATAATGTGACAGTGGGATATCAGGTCATGGTGCTGGTGGCCTGGTCTCCCAGTGGGGCAGCACTATAAAGTCGCCATGAGTGCGCACGGTCACTAGTCGGTACCTGTCCTGATATGACCTTCGATGTTGGTAGGATGTAAAACAACAAACAAACATGCTGCTCAAACGGTGTTAACCCCAGAATGACTTAAAATAGCAGACAGACAAGAAACTGCATATTTAATAATATGCACATAACATGTGTTACTATTGCACAACTAGAAGTTAACACAGACCAAAATAGTAGTAACGTTGTAATAAGTACCAACCAAACTGGAAACTAACTGGAAAAACAAGCATGTGAGGTAACTACATGTTCTTTGGGTTTTTGTTGTTGTTCTAAGTTACCTCACTTCAAATGCCAAATCAACAAATGTTAAACAATTAGAACCAACTAGAGAGAAAGCCAAGTTTTGTGCATTGTACATGCTGATAGCTGTGATGCTCGTCTAAGCTGTTTGTTTGTTGTTGGTTTATGTGCTAGCAACATCTAAGGTCATATCAGAATGGGTGCCAACTTGTGACAGTGCACACTCATGGCAACTTTATAGTCCTGCCCCACTGGGAGACCAGGCTGCCGACACTATGACCCGATATCAGACACAGTCACATTATCCTGATACTGTGCTTACCAGTCTTTGTCCTATCCTATTAATGCTGAGCGCCAGGCTAGGTAGTGACAAGTATCAATTTTGTACGTCATTGGTTTGACTTAACTGGGAATCAAACTCCCGACCTTCCGCACGGGAAGCCTGCGCTCTACTGGCCACCATGCCTGGTATCTCTCCTAAGCACTCTGGATTCACTGTGCTGGTGAGTCTATAGTTACCTTTAGACGTACTAAGTCGTCGGGGCTGGGGCGGGGGTATGGGTGGGGGCGGGGTGAGTGGAGTGGGGGTGGGATGGAGGGAGTGGGGGGTGGGGTGGGTAGGGGATTGAGCGGGGGTGGGTGGAGTTGGGGTGGGGGTAGGGTGAGTGGACTGGGGGTGTTGGTGGGGGTGGAGTGGGGTGGGGGATGAAGTGGGGGTGGGGGTAGAGTGAGGGTGGGGGATGAAGTGGGGTGGAGGTGGGAACTCGCTGTGAGCTGTAGGGCATGGGGAGTCTGCTTTCTGTGGAATGCCACCCGTCTGTGTGTCTGTGGGTGAGACCTCGGGCTATCAACAGTGTACCTGTCGGGGGTGAGCCTGCCACTATCAGTCTGTGGAGGTGGTGACCGGGCTTACTGTTGGTTGACCTGAAGTCAGGCATGCGCAGTATGCGGCATCTGTTGTGGAGCTCTGTTGTGCAGGGCCTGGTTGCAGGCTGGGGATGCCACAGCCTGTTCAGTGTGGCTTATACATTTGCTCGTGGCAACACTGTATTTACTTGATCGAGTGTTTACCTGGGTACCACCATTCTAAATACACAACAACTGAAAGTAACAAAACAAGCGGAACCACGAGACTATTACTGTCTAGTAGCGAAAACAAGTCATTAGACTTAACCGTTATGGGCAGCATAAATAAACCATCACCAAGAAAAAAAACCCACAAAAACTTAACAATTTAAAGTACATACTGTTTTATGCTATATTTTATTATTGAGAATTGTGGCTGACCTTTTTTTGTTATTTGTTGTTATTTATTTCCTTATTTCTTTATTTATTTGAACTTCCTGTGCGGAAGGTCGTGGGTTTTGAAACCAGTGACTTACACAATTGATACTTATCGCTACCTAGCCTGGCACTCGGCATTAATAGGATAGGGTAAGGACTGGTTAGCTCAGTGTCAGGATAACATGACGAGGTGGGAAATCAGGTTATAGTGCCAGCGGCCTAGTCTCCCAGTGGACAGCATTATGAAGTCACCAGCTGGAGTATGAACTGTCTGATACCCACTCTGATATGACCTTGAATGTTGCCATGATGTTAAACCCTAACAAACAGGCAAAACATGTTTATTTGAAGAGTTAATATTAGTAATATCAAATACAGACTTCCGTTATAACCATGGTTCAGGGATGAAAGATCTCCGCGATTCCGCGGATTTCCGGGATTTTTCAATCCCGCAGCACCATCAGCCTATACTACTGATATGTGGTGCTGACGCCGCAGCACTATCAGCATACACTACTAATATTAATATATGCTCCAAGCATCGCAGCACTATCAGCGACACTACTAATACATGCTTCAAACAGTGCAGCACTTCAGTGTATACCAATATATATGAGACCTGACTTCCGGGAATTTTCCGCGATTCCCTGACAATGCTAAGCCTATGGGAGAATATCAGCATTTCCGCTTTTTTTCCTGGAGAGCACTTTCCTCCCTGATGGTTATAGTAGCTAGCTCTAGGAATGGTGGTAAAACCCGCCCTCCTCTCCCCCCCCCCCCCCCCCGACCACCATCACTCCACACTGGAAGCGTTTTTCCAGGACACCTAATATAGGGCTTGGAAAGCCTCGAAAAGTTTTGAACTTCATTTGCCCCTTTCAAGGCCTTGAAAAGCTTTGATTCAAGGCCTAGAAAAGCCTTAAATTCAACCTATTTTGGGCAGTTAGCCATTCAACTGTCCACACTGATCTAAATTAGTCCGAAATCGCCATTCGCCATTGTTGATTGGTGTTTCCTGAAATCCAAATCCAAATAGTCTTGAATCCCTATCAAAAACATATCTTCACATGTGTACGAACCCTGCTAATATATGCTTTAGTTGACTGCAATATTGGCACAGTTTCAATGTAGGTATTTACTGAGACTGACGTCGCCACCTCCATCCTGCTATGACCTTAGATGTTGCCAGGACGTAAAGGTCCATCAACCAACCGAGACCGTCACTCGTTTAGCTAGATTAGTCTCATTTGAAGAGGTAACGGTTTGTTTGTTTGTGTAGTGGGGTGCACCGACCTCCGCAAGTGAAATACAACATACACAGGTAGATGTGGGCAGGTGGATTGCATCAGGGAGCCGAGATCATGTAATGGTTAGGACATTAGCCCCGGAATGGCAGAGGTGTGGGTTTGAGTCCCGCTCTAGACACAATGTTTCCCTTCGTTTTCAAAAACACCTCACTACATTTGTTTGTTGGGGCTTTACATCCTCGCAACATTTAAGGTCAGCACAGGGGGAAGAGGTAAGGATAAGTTGAGCTATTAGTTGAAAGTTCTGAAAAACTGTTGCTTCTATTCGGATCAAGACAGTTTCTATTTTCACGAGGTCAGTAAGTAAAGGGAGGGCGGAACAAAGGTCGTGTAGTGTCATGGGAAATGGGAAATATTGCGCCTAGAGCGGGAATCAAACTCTTGCATTCTGGGTCTGTGTGCTAACCATTACACCACCTAGACTCCCTGATATCACCACCCTACCTGTCTCTTGTGGCTCCTTGACTGAAATGTCAGTGCAGACTACTACACCCGCTCCCCCTGGGAATTGTAAGTCTTTTAAATGGTCATTTAATGCTTATAATTACATAGGTACAGGCAATGCACTTACATATACATACAGGGTAGGTTCAACAAGCATAGAACTAGTAGTGTGTACAAGATCATGGTCACGGCAACCAGTGTCATGGAGAGGATGAAAATGGGAAATATTGCGCCTAGAGTGGGAGTCAAACTCACATTTCTTGCATTCCGGGCGAGTGGGCTAACCATTACACCACCTAGACTCCCTGATATCCCCACCCTACCCACGCCTACCTGTCTATGCGGCTCTTTGCCTGAGAGGTCAGTGTAGACTACTACAGTAGTAAGGACAATCAGTATGGTATGCATATATATATATGGTATGTAACCAACATCATGACATATCTGCCTACATGCCGTTACTACATATCTCCTCACATTAAGTCTTAGCAAAAATAGTGCTAGCTCTGTAAGAAAAATAAAGAAGGTAAATGCGCATCTCTTCAAGCGTTACCACACAGACCTGGACTAACAAGTTTTTACTTCTGCTACAGGTTTAGTATGTGGTAGTGTAGTGGTGAGTGTAGGAGTCTTCGGGGTCCTTCACAATTATCAACATTTTCACAAGCGTACAACATTTTCACAAGCGTACAAAGCGTACATTGGGGGGGGGGGGGGGGGGGGGGGGAGTGGTAGGGGGTTAAGACCCACCATACGCTTTTAAGACTGATAAAAATGTCTGACAAATTAAGCCAGATTCAGACGCATGCTTCGTGCCAGTCCAGGGCTTGTGTGCTAACAATTTCACTCCCTAGACTCCCTAATGCAATCACCCTATCCACGCCTACGTGTCTAGGCGACTCCTTGCCTGAGATGTCAGGACAGGTTACTACAATATCAACATTCTTATTGTATGCTTTGTGGTTGGCGGGAGGGGGGGTTCATGAAAAAGTGTTTTGTTTTGTACGCTTCTGAAAATGTTGATAATTGTAAAGACCCTTTACTAAGGGATGTGGCTGCCTGTGGGTTCCCTTAACTATGTAATTATTAAGGGGAGAATGCTGGAACAAAACCGGATATTTAGTGAGTTTATTTATGTTTTTATTAGAAAAAGGTTCTATAAAGCAGTTGGAAATAAGGTTTTTTTATTCTGTTATAAAGTTATAAGCATAAAACACACACAAAATAGAACAACTTATGTCACCATGCAAAGGTACTTACTAAGCGCGCGATCGAGAAAATGGAACTTTTGTATAAAAACATTAAAGAGACCAATGAAATTGTGTTTTCACCAATAGTAGAACTAACAGACAGGGTAGGGAGATGGGGGAGAATGCTTACAAAGAAAGAAAGAATGCATGCAGTAGATCGCTACAGAACTGAAAGTAACAAAAGAATGGGAACTATGAGACTCGTTTGTCTAGTGGCGAAAGCAAGTTATTAGACTTAACCGTTATGGGCAGCATAAATACCCCATCACCAACCCCCAAAAAAGGATTTAAGTTGTGGTGAGACGACCCTTACATATCTGACAGGGGGTGTGGTTATAATACAGCAAAACAGCTCTTCACATGTCACAGAGGGGTTAAGCTGTCGCAAGATGACCCTTACACATGTTAGATGGACAGGTATAAGTTGTGGTGAGACGACCCTTACATATCTGACAGGGGGTGTGGTTATAATACAGCAAAACAGCTCTTCACATGTCACAGAGGGGTTAAGCTGTCGCAAGATGACCCTTACACATGTTAGATGGACAGGTATAAGTTGTGGTGAGATAAATCCTTGCATATGTTACAGGGGCAGTTTTTAGTTGTGGTGAGACAAATCCTTACTTGTATTACAGGGACTGGTTTTATTTGCAGTGAGAAAAATCCTTACATGTGTTACATAGACATGTTTAAGTTGCGGTGAGACAACTCCTTACATGTTACAGGGACAAGTTTTAGTTGCGGTGAGACAAATCCATACATGTGTTAGAGGGACATGTTTACTTTGTGGTGAGACAAATCTTTACATATGTTACAGGGATAGGTTTAAGTTGCAGTGAGACAAATCCTTACATGTGTTACAGGGACAGGTCTAAGTTGCGGTGAGACAACTCCTTACATGTTACAGGGACAAGTTTTAGTTGCAGTGAGACAAATCCTTACATGTGTTAGAGGGACAGGTTTAAGTTACGGTGAGACAAATTCTTACACATGTTAAAGGGACAGGTTTAAGTTGCGGTGAAACAACTCTTTACATATGTGGCAGCGGCATATAAACACATGGCCATGAGTCAGCCTGTAGAAGTGTGGTAATGACAGTAAAGCCGCACAAGCACCATCTTCCTCCCCAGGTACATGTATTCATCTGTTTGGGTTATCGGGTTGTGTCCTGATGTCCGCCTCATCCTACTGTCACCAGGGGCGCCAGCCATCCTCTCTAACCAACATCGCCCGTCATTTTTGTTGCATCGCTCCGTGTGGGTGTTGGTGTGGTGTGGACCATCTAATTCTACCCCTCTTCCACTCTCACTCTCACCCCCCAAATGAATACCTCCATCAATGAGTGTTCCCCATGTTAACTATCTATAACTTCCCAAAATGCAGTGTCTCCTGGTCCCCTGGTCTCCTGGTCCTCTGACCGCCGAGTCATCGCGCAGGGTAGGACAGTAGCTTTTCCCCACTTTCCCAAACGGGCAAGTGACTGAATTTCCTACCTGCCCGAGTGGTAAATCTACTTGCCCAAGCCCAAGTCAGCCAATTGAAACTGAAATCTGCCACTGCAGATCAGAAAAATAACGACTTGCCCGAGAACTTCACCTGCGTGACCAAATAAACTAGGTGCCCCTGGCAACCAGGCAGTCCTTAGCCTCCTACCCTGATCGTGGTTTGCTTGAGTGGCCAGCCCCGTCCTGTAACACCCCCCCCCCCCCCCGCACCCTCCCCCTCCTCCCCCCGCCACCACCACCACACCCCGGTGTCACCCTGTAACACCCTTTGTGTGCGCATTATAACTTCCCAAAGCGCAGTGTCTCCTGGTCCCCTGGCCTTCTGATACCTTAGTCTCCTGATCCCCTGACCGTCGACTCATCGCGGTTTCCTTGAGAGTGGCCAACCCCATCCTATAACCCTCCACCCCCTGGTGCCACCCTGTAACACCCTTTGTGTGCGCACTATAACTTACCAAAGCGCAGTGTCTCCTGGTCCCCTGGCCTTCTGATACCTTAGTCTCCTGATCCCCTGACCGTCGAGTCATCGTGGTTTGCTTGAGAGTGGCCAACCCCGTCCTATAACCCTCCACCCCCTGGTGCCACCCTGTAACACCCTTTGTGTGCGCACTATAACTTACCAAAGCGCAGTGTCTCCTGGTCCCCTGGCCTTCTGATACCTTAGTCTCCTGATCCCCTGACGGTCGAGTCATCGCGGTTTCCTTGAGAGTGGCCAACCCCATCCTATAACCCTCCACCCCCTGGTGCCACCCTGTAACACCCTTTGTGTGTGCACTATAACTTACCAAAGCGCAGTGTCTCCTGGTCCCCTGGCCTTCTGATACCTTAGTCTCCTGATCCCATGACTGTCGAGTCATCGCGGTTTGCTTGAGAGTGGCCAACCCCGTCCTATAACCCCCCACCCCCCAGTGCCACCCTGTAACACCCTTTGTGTGCGCAGGCCGTCGAGCCCTATGAGTACCAGTCGATGCTGGCAGCTGAAGAGGAAGCGGAGCGCGAGTTGGAGCGGCAGCGGCAGCGCGAGCTGGCCGAGCTGGCGGCCCGCGAACGCGAGCAGGAGCTGCAGCGCGAACGCGAGCTGGCCGAGCTGGCGGCCCGCGAACGCGAGCGGCAGCTGGCCGAGTTGGCTGCCGAGGCAGAGCGGGAGCGCCGCCTGGCGGAACAGCAGCGCGCCCTGGACGAGGCGCTGGCCCGACAGAGGGCGCTGGAGGAGCAGCTGAAGCTGGCCGCCCAGCAGAAGCAGCCGGTATTCCACGATGCCTTGGCACGCCAGCCTTGGGTAGTAACCGTCCGCATGCTTTGATCGACACACACAGATAGACAATGAATGAGTGGCTCAGCAGGAGACTCTTATTTTTTATTTTTTATAAAAATTAAAAAAAGAATTCCTCAATTTTTTTTTAAATAATTAAATTTGACATATTGTTCACGTGCATTCCATTTACAAGGTCCCATTAAATTTGCTAAAATCTAATAAAATGATTTTTTTTTTAATCCCATATTTGAGATATTGTTTAGGCACATCCCGTTTGCAAGGTCAATTAAATCAAAAGGTAATCTAATCAATCAATAACAAATTTAATTAAGAAAACTCACACAGCATTTGAGATATTGATTAGGAGCATCCCATTTGAAGGTCCATCAAATCATAAGTCAATCTAATCAATAACAAAATAGAATAAAAACCCACACAACATTTGACAAATTGTTTGCAAGGTCCATCAAATCAAAAGGTAATGTAATTAATTTTTTTTAAACCCAAAAAACACACACAACATTTTCAAAGGTGGAAAGCTCATGACCTACTTTAATTTAACATTCTAAGAATGTTCCCAGCATTCCTGGATGTTAACACCCATAAAAGAATAAGAACTGAAGTAGTAGTGGTTTTGCTTCAATGCTTGTGATTGCGAAGGATTTTTTTGTTTAAAAAAAAAAAGAAGCTTTGCTTTGCAACTGTTTTTGGCCACAACTCAATGCGTTGATCTTTTTTGAGTCGTGGCTCACGGTTTTTTTAACACAGCTTTTGACAGGGTAGTAGAATGCCAGGGGTTTGGGGGGGAGGGGGTGAAGTAAGAGAATCCTAATGCGGAATCATTAACAGAATTAGTCTAGTTGACACATGGAATGGCCCCACTTGGTGTGTGTGCTGATGATGCCAGAGGGTTCTAGAACGCGGCATGCCTGTTAGAGTTGATAGAACGCCAGGCACGAAAAAAAACACCACACACAAAGCACGACGATGGATCTACAGCATCACATGACCGGAAACCCCCCATACGCGCTCCGCCTGGTGGGCTATGACGTCATGACGGACGCAGCGTCTCGATGGGACATACCGGCGTCCCTCCCTGCACATGCTAACTTCGTCTGTGTATGTGTGTATGTGTGTGTGCTTCCGTAGACTCGTGTTTGGTGTATAACTAGACAAGTGGCCCCTACCTCTATTATATATCTATGTTATGTGTGTTGGTAGTGTGTGTTTATATGTGTGTGTAATATGTGTGCTTTTTACAGCCCCTTGTTATTAGACCTTCCCCGTGTGAAATGTACATCACCAGGCTTGTGGACGGCGTTCCTGGCGGTGTTACATAATGTCGTTTGTAGGTCAGCCTCGTTTTGGTTCACATCGCACCCAACCACCCATCTAACTACTGAGCATGCGCGTGGTGTGCGTTGCGCTGTAGTCTGCACGCCGTGTGTGTGTGGTCAGAGTGTGCTGACTGGTCAGATAGTCAATCCCCTTCACACCCCAACTCCTCACCAAGTCCTGATTGGTAGATTATACTTATAGTGCATATAATGCATTTGATGCATATAATATAATGAGCGCAAGCCCTTTTGTAACTAATGGGCGGGGACTTAACACAAAGCGCTCACCATTCAAGGCACTATCGTATCTTATGTGTACATGTTGTTATAATCTGAAGACTGCCATCATCAATTGACAACTGTCAGACCAGTTCAGGCCTGCATTAACAGCAAATAAAATTAACTCAATTCTTGTCGGTCAGTTAGCCTATCTTCGCTGCTCCTTGGAAGATGTACATAGTGACGATACACTGAACCCAACCCAACCCTAACAAATTACAGTTTCCACCAACACATCCTTGTTCAACGAATGACGCGCATTCTTTTAGTTAAAGGATGCGGTTGTCTAATGCAAAATACATTTTTAATGAATTTTAATCCACAAATAGCAATTTCCCTTCTGGTTAAGACGTCAGTTTCAAACACACCCCTGCAGGTTCCCTGGTGTGGTACCCCATTGTCGTCTGCCCCTTCCGGTTTTTAAGATGTCTGTCCCCAACGGGTCTCTGCTGGAACTCTGGCAACTTTGCGTTTAAGACGTCAGTCCCATCACACTCATGCTAGTCCTCCAGCGCCCCACCCTATTGTCGCCTGCCCCTTCCGGTTCAAGATGTCCGTCCCCAACATGCCCCTGGTGCTATGCCCTATTGTCGCCAACACACTACAGCTTGCGACCACTTTGTGACCAAAAGCCTGAGATCTTGCGACCAAAGTAAAAAAAAAAAAAAGAGGCGAGGAAAACAATGGTTGGCAATCAGTTGGAGACCAGTCAGCAGCCTCCGGGCGACCATCTTGTCACAAGGAGGTTGCAGGTTCTGGACCAAAAACCTGGTCACGTGGTGGTCGAAACCCACTTTCACCAGTCGGCGACCAATCGGCCTTTTGATTACAAAGTGGTCACAAAATTGTCGTAAAGTGGTCGCCAGTGGTCGCAAGCTGTAGTGTGACTGGGGTATTATTGGATGTCCGTCCCAACACGCCCCCTTGCGGTCCCATGTTGTGCCATGCTCCGTTGTCACCTGCCCTGGCCTGTGCTGCGCCTGACCTTTTTGCACCTCGCCCTGCAGGCTGAGGAGGACTTCATCCAACCGAACCAGATGCAGGGCGTCCATTCGGCGCCACCCAGCGACGGCGCAGGCAACTACCACCCAGTCGATTTCTGCATTCCCGTCGGACCCATCTTCAACTTTGTCTCGGGTTAGTAGTTTTTAAACAAATTTATAATTAAAAAAATTCTTTTAAATTAAAAAAAATAAGTTTATTTATATATATTTTTTAATTGGTTAAAATAATTATTTATGCTATTAATGTTATCACTGAACATCAATGACAAGAAATATTTGCATGCCGGTGGTGTTTCTGTACTTACAGAATAAATGGACGTTTGTCTATTTAAAGGTACATAGTCCGATAATCATCAATTTTTGTTCAAAACTAAAACAATTATCTAAATTTGGTTATAATGTCTAACTTAAATACTGGTGAACTAAATTAATCATTTGTCACCACACAGAAGGGAACACTGAGTCAATTTAATAGAACCTATTACTGTAAAAGCCTATGGCGTGCCTGCCAAAATTAATTTGGCATGTTTGCACTTCAAATATCTCAAAGTTAGCCATTTAAAATAAAAGTTGCTTCAAACTGAAGTAATGTAGATTATAACGATCAATTTAATATATTTACCTAAGAAAATGACAGAAACTCAAAACCATCGGACTATGCAACTTTAATTACATTTAATGTAGATGTAATCAACTTTTTAGGATAATGTCCTTGTATTGGTTAATGTTAATTTTGTTGATTTATGGATTGTATTGTTTTCAAAACCTGTTAATTACTATGAACCCTGACCTTGTTGCTCACTTTACACTGACTCCCCATCTTGGGTGTGTGTTTTGTTGCTCACTTGGAGTTAAACTCAACCTCATGGGTTGTATTTGATTAACACGACCCGGTGTGGCGTGCTCAGCCGTGTCCCGTGCTCAGCCGTGTACCTATACTCAAACTCAAGGCACTGTCAATGTCGTGAGTAATTTTCATACAGAAAATACAGAACAAGTGAAATATCTCTAAAACCACACCACCTATTAACAAATCGCTTGGTACACATATAGAAAACATCTTCACCAAAAAGATTATATTAAATTTATATAGTTAGGGTTCTTGATTTCTATTAATTTTGATTAAAACTAATGTGTTGCACTGCGCGTACCGTCAAACTCAAGGCATTGTCAATGGTGGTGAGCAATCTTCATACAGAAAATCCAGGAAAAGTGAATTGTCTCTAAAACCACACCACCTAGAAACAAATCGCTTGGTACACATATAGAAAACATCTTTACCAAAAACATTATATTAAATTTATAAGGTTAGTGACTTACGACCATTGACAATGCCTTGAGTTTGAGTATAGGTACACGGCTGAGCACGGGACACGGCTGAGCACGCCACACCGGGCGACTTAGGTCACCTGAGTTGCTAGAATTTCAAATCGAACACCGCGAGTCGAGTCGACAAATACAAGAGCTGTGTGCAAAAAGTCCCGACCCTAGTAACCCACGTCTTGGCTGGGGGTGACTAGGAGTGATAACGTCAGATTTATGCTGGTACCTGCAGGATAATAGCTACTAGTACAAGTCCTATGTGTTGTTTTAATGCTTTTTTGTTGTTTTAATAACCCAGATTAATGAAATGGAAATATAACTAAACTATGCAATCATAAAATACTTTAAATCCTATTTTGCTGTAGTTATACCGGTTATTAAACCACCTTTTTCCCCACCCTGAGCATGGAGAAGTGTATTCGTTTATTCAACCTGAGTCTGTAGGATGTGCGCATGCGCCAAAAAGTGACTGGGGTGACCTGAGTTGGTTAATCGATTACGCCCTTGGTGTGTTTTCTCACTCATCCCGTTTGGTGTGTGTGCTGATGATGCCACATGTTTAAAGGTAATCACATTTTATATTTGCACCAATGATGTACGCATACCCTTTACCTACTTGACAATAAATGCAGTATGAATGACAACTGGAACATAACTGGCTTTGGTCCCATCTCCTTTCTCAAATATTGGCATCAGAGGACAAACCCACTAGACACTTCCTCCTTAATTATCAAATCTGTATAGTCTGACGAAAGCATCACATTTTCCAAACCAAGGCACTCGTCTAGATTTGATCCTATATACAGACATGTGCACCTTCCGGATTTTTCCGGATTTATTCTGGATTGCAAGGGTAAATACGGAAATACGGTTTCTCGGCCTTTGTTCAGGGAATTGGTGTATTGTTTATCACACTAAAAGTTACTGATCGCATCTGTGCACCTCCACAGATCGACCACTCCCCTATATCGATCGCTTTATTCGGGTCCCAACAATACCATCGTAACCATATTCTAACTCCATAAACCGATTTCCTCCCTAAATGGACCAGCTAATGTCGGTCCCAAGGTCGCTCGAATTAGATTATCAAGCATGAAAAGTTTGCTTGTGGATATTATGTAATTAGGATAGGACAAGGACTGGTAATTGTTTATTTTGCATTGTAAATGTGTTACTGAAAGTCATTCAAGAATACGGAAAATAGCTTTGACAATACGGAAAGCTGCGAGATCGGGTGCACAGATAACTCAGTTATTAAACTTTTCCTGCTGCATAGAAGGGCAGTACTAAGTCAATGGAATAGAACCTTTTACTGCTGAAACCCATGGTGTCAGAATTCTGTGGTGCTTGCCAAAATTAATTTGGCATCTTCTAACTTTAGATATCTCACACATTAACCATTTAAAATGAAACTTTCTTCAAACTAAAGTGGATTTACACAATCGATTCAATATATTTATCTTTAAAAAAAAGAAATGCCATGAACTATCGGACTATGGAACTTTAACTAGCTATAATACTGGATGCTCGGCCGATTGAACACCAGATAATACCAGATAATACTATAAAACTCTTCCCCTTCATTTCACCTGTGATGCAATCATTCTAAATCAATATAACCAACTCTGGAACACAGATGAACAATGAATAAGTTGTGCTTTATTGGCATCAACCCCTGTCCACCTACCTGTGACCTATCACCTTCACTCCTTACCTGTTGTCCACACTATGTCTCATTACCTTACTTCTATATAGGAAGCAGTGCCTCCAGCCCTTGGGTGTTGCACTCAACTCAATTTGGAATATGTGAATTTGGATAGCATCAGACAGAGTGTCTGGGACCCTGCTCTAGAGTAGGTGTGTCTCAATCAAGAGCCAGGAGTAGAGTAATTTCCCTTCAGTGTGTATGAAGCAGAATCTTGAATAATTAATTAGAATGAGACATGTGTGGTCAGGATAGGCCAAGGGGGTCAGGTGACTGGACCTCCCCCAGCCAGCCAATCAGACACCCCCACAGCCATAGCTAGGAGTCTGTAAGAAACCAAAAACTAACTGCGTGGGTTCGCATGCGTGAAAACAACATGGGTTGTTTCTCAGAGCCCCTCCAAACATAGCGATTGACCCCGTGACCCTGCAATAAACCTTGTTGAATAGAACCACTGTGACCCTGGTCGTGACGTGTGTTACAAGGCTGTGACACGTCTCCGTGTTTGCATAACAGACACGGATCCGCCCTGCTATAAGATACGACGATATTTCCACCCACAGACCCTACCCCCCAAAAAACATTAGTTGCTACAAATAGACCTCTTATGACGAGTCTCCTTTTATAGGAGATGGGGATTTTTTTAATGATATATCTTGGTCTATTTTCTATACAGATATTTTTTTTGTCCGCCTCCGAGCCCCTGCCTCCTCAGAATCTCTGCATTCTGAAGTCTGGCGACCTTTGTACCCTCACCGGTGGTGACGGGTCTTCGTCTTCACTCATCTGACGCGGTGCGTCAGCCTTACCCCGCTTCGTAGCCATAGATAGGAGTCTGTAAGAAACCAAAAACCACACGATTAGGAATCTTTCATGGTGAACATGACACTGGCAAACAATCAATGATTAAGCCAAACATGTTTAATGGTGTTAAATCTGTATTTAAACCATCTTTAACACAGGCGTGTGATTAAATTTGTCAGTCGTAGGTAAGCGGTATGGTTAACCAACCGAAACCAAACGAGGGGTATGGACCAGTGTAGTGGTAGCCTCCCACACTCTTTGTCCAATAAACTAGCTAATTTGCCCTGGACTATGAGTAGCCAGAGGCGTAGTACAGAGGTAAAATAATATAGTTATACGAGTCTTACCTAGGTACAGATGATGGATAACTGTTGTTTTCCCGAGGTTCAAGCCTTGGATAGTCGTGGGTCAGGGCCTGCCCACCCTACCCTACCAGGAATATGACGTTGGCTTGTGCCGAAATGAAAACATATTAGTATCCATAGAATTTTAAGATAATTTTGTTATCCTATTTAGTATGTAAAAGATTGCTGGACCCGGATGTACTTCCTTCTCCCTGACCCATGACTATCCGACGCTCGTACCTCGGGAAAACAACAGTTATCCATCATCTGTACCTAGTAAGACTCGTATAACTATACTATTTATCAGTCGAATAGTGATTGCATATGTAATTTCATCATTTATTTGAGCGCTTACTATACTTTGATTTGCTGTGCTGCAGCATAGAGGATTTTAATTTTGGTGATTCTGGTTGGTGATCTGGCCGTCAAGCCTCGTTTAGCGCGTTATTACAGGTGGAGTGCCAACAAACCCCGCCAATCCCACACCACCTCTAGACAAGCTGACAAAAAAACAACAAAAGCGACAAGAACAACAACAAATCCACAACAAATGAAAACTAAACTATGCAAAACATGCACCTTTAACAATACTAGCTTTAATATATTCAACCTATGGACGTTAATATTCAGCGCCATTGAAGGGCGCATTCCATATACGCGTAATGCGTAATGCGTTATGCGTTACGCGTTATGCGTTATGCGTTATGCGAATGCCAGCATTCCATATACGCGTAATGCGTATTGCATTTTGCGTTATGCAGTGAAGTATATAAAAAGTATATAAAAGTGTGTGTGACTCTGTGTCTCTGTGTGTGTCTCTATGTGTGTGTCTGTGTCTCCGTGTCTCTGTCTGTGTCTGTGTGTGTGTGACTCTGTGTCTCTGTGTGTGTCTCTATGTGTGTGTCTGTGTCTCTGTGTCTCTGACAAAGAGACACACACAGACACATATACACACACAGACACACACAGAGACACACACACAGACACACACAGACACAGATACACACACAGAGATACAACACAGAGACACACACACAGAGACACACACACACATACACACACACAGAGACACACAGACACAGAGACACCCACACAGATACACACACAGAGACACACACAGAGACACAACACAGAGACACACCCACACAGACACCCACACATACACCCACACAGACACCCACACAGAGACACACACAGAGACACAGATACACACACAGATACACACACAGAGACACACACAGAGACACAGAGACACAACACAGAGACACAACACAGAGACACACACACAGAGACATACACACAGACACAGAGACACACACACAGACACACTCAGAGACACACACACAGAAACACACACAGACACAGAGACACACACACAGACACACACAGAAACACAGAGACACACATAGAGACACAGAGATACACACACAGACACACACACATCAACAGAGACACAAAGACACAGAGACACAGACACACACACACAGACACAGAGACACAACACAGAGACACACACACAGACACACACAGACACAGATACACAAACATATACACACACAGACACACACACATCAACAGAGACACAAAGACACAGAGACACAGACACACACACACAGACACAGAGACACAACACAGACACACACACACAGACACAGAGACACAACACAGACACACACACACAGACACACAGACACACAGACAGACACACAGACACACACACACAGACACAGATACCCACACAGAGACACACACACACAGAATGGGATGGTCCAAACATGGCTCAGTTTAGCTTGCTTAGAGGGATGTTAGGACCGTCCCAAATATGAAGACTGCTTCCTAACAGGTCCGCCGCATACACCTACATGTTTGCACCGGCTGTCCGTAATTATCAGTCGCCTCCTCCAGCCTTATATCAATGGACAAATGCGACTGATGCTTTTCTGTTCGCAGACACAGAGACACAACACAGAGACACACACAGAGACACACACAGACACACACAGAGACACACACAGAGACACACACATATACACACACAGACACAGAGACACAACACAGAGACACACACAGAGACAGACACACACAGAGACACACACACAGACACACACACAGACAGACACACACACAGACACACACAGACACAGATACACACACATATACACACACACAGACACAGAGACACAACACAGAGACACAAACAGAGACACACACAGACACAGATACACACACATATACACACAGAGACACAACACAGAGACACACACAGAGACAGACACACACAGAGACACACACACACAGACACACACACACAGACACAGAGACACACAGACACAGATACCCACACACAGACACACACACAGAATGGGACGGTCCAAACATGGCTCAGTTTAGCTTGCTTAGAGGGATGTTAGGACCGTCCCAAATATGAAGACTGCTTCCTAACAGGTCCGCCGCATACACCTACATGTTTGCACCGGCTGTCCGTATTTATCAGTCGCCTCCTCCAGTCTTATATCAATGGACAAATGTGACTGATGATTTTCTATTCGCACCGCCTTTACGCATTACGCATTACGCACCGATCGCTACATGGAGCGATCGGGATAATGGATTTCTGACGCATTCGCATTCGCATTACGCGTGTATGGAATGTAGCTCATAGGTTTCAAGGCGTTTCGATTTTTTGTCGCATTCGCATTCGCATTCGCATTACGCATTACGCGTATATGGAATGCGCCCTTGAGATTGTTTCTGCTACTCTACAGCAGCAGCAGTTTTGTTGCCACGAAATGTCGTCTGCTGTCAGTTAGAAAACAAACAAAAAATATAGCATGCGATGTTTAGAGTTTGTAGAAGTAGATGACTATCAAATAGATACTGCTAGTGTAATTAATAGCAAACTGTGATGGTTTGGATGAGACTAGCTGGAGAGCAGACGACATTTGTGGTAGATAGAACTAGACGACTTTTACAGGAGATGTTTCTAGCATAATTAACGGCAGAGAATGCTGGTTTGGAGGATACTAGCAGGAGAGCAGACAACATTTGTGGTAGATAGAACTAGACGACTTTTACAGAAGATACTAATAGGAGTAGATTGAACCAGACGACTTTCAGAGGAGATTCTGCTAGTCTAATTAACAGCAGAGGATGCTGGTTTGGAGGAGACTAGCTGGAGAGAAGTAGGACATAGAGAACTCAGATCACTTAGTGGATGATCCCCTATTAGAGGTGATGAGATTAATTAACATGGATGACCTCTTTTTTGGCTGTGGCACCCGCAATTAGCGACCTACATTCGGGATGAGGTCGGGCGGGCGGTGTCACACCTCACTAACTAAAGGCCGTGCATTTTATCCAGAATTACCTTCCAAAAAGGCAACGCATTCCATTACATTTGGAGATTCCTGTCGTCTTTTCTTTTTTTTTTAATTACAAAATGTTTTCCCTCTTATCCTTGTAAAGGAATTGTGCATTGCTTTTATTTAGAAATATAGGCTCGATTATGATGGATACAATCTATTTGCATTCTGTAATAGTCTGCAACCAACAGCCAAGGAACCACATACTCACATAGACAGTTGAGTGTGGATAGGGTGATGCCATCAGGGAGCCTAGGTGGTGAAATAGTCAGCACACTGGCCCGAAATACAAGAGATGTGGGTTCAATTCCCGCTCTAAGCGCAATATTTCACATTTTCATCAGGGGAGCCTAGATGGTGAAATGGTTAGCACACTGGCCTGGAATGCAAGAGATGTGAGTTCGATTCCCGCTCTAGGCGCAATATTTGCCATTTTCATCACTCCCATAACAATTCCCTAGAACTGGATCACGGGTGGAGAATGGGGGGGGGGGGGGAATATCTTCTCACAAATTTGGTCAGTGAGATGTTAGTAACGTATATATATAACATGCTATATGAGTTGGGAGGGGGTGTGGGGGCGGGAGGTGCTTAGGGAGGGAGGCGGGAGAGGGTGTGGCGGGTGGTGGTGGTGGTGGTGGTGGTGGTGTCGTCGACCAGAGAGAGGCACAGATTCGCCAGGCAGATGCATGACTGCAGCCTATACCTACAGACACATTACGCACACACCACACTCAAAGTCACCCACCTCCACAAAGCATACACGCACACCCACATATACACGGAAAACACACACGCAACATACAGCCGGGCGCGTTGTGTGAAGTCAGCCCGACTGCAGGGAGTCCCAAAAAACCCAGGGATCATCAATCTAGAAGGCCAATCGCCAGTATTCTTCGCCATTTTCGCTCAAGTGAAGGCGGGCTGCCAGCCAGCCGTACAGGAAGGAGGTTGGTTGTTGGGAGTTTTACATCTTGGCAACATCTAAGGTCATATCAGGAGAGGAGGCGTGTGTGGGAAAACGCTGCACCCTGCCGGGCCCGTCTGTTCTTAACCGATGGACTGTCCGTTCTTTTTCCGATGGGCTGCGTGCATTTGTCATTAGCTGGCTTGGTGCTAAAGGCAAGGACTAGTTTGTTCAGTATCGGGATAATGTGACTGAGTAGGATATCAGGTTATAGTGCTGCCAACCCCAGTGTTTGTACACAGGGGGGGGGGGGGGAAGAGGATGGCCCGATCGTGAACAGAGCTGGCAGGAAGTGGAGCGTGACGCAATTAGTGCTAGCAAACAAGTCATCTGTATTCTTAGTAAGCGTTCTAAGTGAGCGCGACGCGACAGGACGCGGCGCGCCGCGCCGCCACACGGGGGCGCCACTCGGCCTTCCACAGTTCACTTGTCTGCGGGTGGGCGGGGTCTCTCCGGGCGGCCCGGGCAACGGCGGCGCTTCCTTCGGTTCTGTCCTGAGGGTGGTGTCTCAGATTTGACAACAACAGTATCGACATCAACAACAGTATCGACATCAACAACAGCAGCAACATAAACATCAAAGACACAATCGACAGCATTGACACCAATGACATCAACACCACCACCTACACCAACTACACCAACAACTACACCAACAACAACACCAACAACAACACCAACAACAACAACAACAACAGACCGCGCACCATGTTTCGCGTGCGGTACATTGACGTGGCGGATGACGAGGAGCTGTGTGAAGACTGCAGCGCCTGGTGCGCGCCCCTCCGCCGTCTCCAGCCAGATCAGCACGGCAAGAAGAATCCTCTAGGGGGCACTGAGACGTTGCTTCCGGGCGCCCTGCCCAAGCCCATCAGCCAGTCGCCCTACCGGCGCGGGCGGGCGGCAAGCGGCGGCGGCGGGGGTGCGGGCGGCGTGTCCCCGGGGTGCTCGCCGTGCGCCGGGGACAGCCGACCGCGGTCTGTCAGGGCGTGCATGTCCGCCTGCCTGCCCTGCCTGCCGGCGTGGGGCAAGGACAGCCGCAGTGGTGGTGGCGCCTATGTGTCGACGTCCTTCAAGTACCGCCAACCCAGGCTCTCCGGCCATGGCCACCAGGTGGCAGCACACCCGTCCAAGCACCCGATGCCTGATGAGTTCACCGAGTGGACCTTGAAGCGCGCGCTCAAGCCCCAGCTGAAGACCATCCCGCGCTTCCTTGCGCCCAAGCCACCCCCAAAGCCGCCTCGGACGGTCTTCTACATCTCTGAGTACTCGATGCCAAGTCTCATCTGCCAGCGTGAGAACTGCGTCACCATCGACATTTACGGAGAGACTGAAGCAGAGCAGCAGAGGCGTGCTGAAGCCCGCAACCGCTTCCTCCTGCGCAAGGTGCCCGGCAGCCGCTCCTTCTTCAATCCGTTCGAGTATAAGTTCCGCCTTCCGACTTTCGGGGGCCATGTTCGCACTAAGCGTAAGACGCGTGCTTTCCTGATTGCAGCTGTCGTGACGCAGCCGTCCGGCCGCAAGGCCTACCCGAAGATCGAGGACAACAAGGATGGCACGGTGACGATCCGCTACAACCCGACCGAGACCGGCCTCCACGAGCTCGCCATCAACTACAACAACCAGGCCATCCAGGGTGAGTGACGGTCAGCGGGCGGGGGGAGGATGGGGGAGGGGTGGAGATCTATCTAATAAATGTTATCTATATTCATGGTCCATATGGGGCCTGGAAAGTCTTTGAACTTCATTTGCCCCATTTCAAGGCCTTGAAAAGCATTGAATTTAACCTATTTTGGGTAATTAGTATTGAAGAGCCTTGATTTCCATTAAACTGTCCCCACTGATCTAAATTAGTCTGAAATTGTCATTCGCCATTGTTTTTTTCCTGAAATCCAAATGAAAATAGTCTTGATTTCCAATCCAAAACAGCCTTGCAAAGCCTTGAAATAACCTTGAATTCCATATCTTCACATCTGTATGTACGTGTGTAGCTATCACCTCCCAAACACAGACATACTGACATATATATCTACATATATATAGCTATGGTGACTATCGGCAGTAGTAGTTGTGATGGAGGGAGGGGGGGGGGGGAGGGGAAGAGGGCGTGGCTGGAGGTCCAGTGTTAGTATATAATTTAACATGTACCTAGCAACTGTCATCTATATATTTATAGGTATTTATAGATATTTACACAAAATATTTTTACATGGTTTATATAGTAAATTGAAGTGTGAAGTAAATTCTTAAATTAAAGTGCAATAAGTAATGAGTATGACTATGAGGTATATCAAATAATTTTACATCCACGTTTTCAGTTGTTGGTCTAGGATTTCCAATTCAATAGATACTACTACCTTTAATTACTTAGTTTTAGTTCAATGTGATCAGATACTCTTTTATTTATTATGTTGTTTTGAACGCAGTAAGATTTGGGTGTTAGTTGGGGTATTTTTGTGTTAGTAAGTCAAGATGTCTTGACTAAAGTATGCAATCAGAGCAGGTCATGCCGTTTGAGACACAGCCATCCATTACTATAAACTAAGTACCGGGCGCGGTGGCCGAATCGGTAGAGCGCAGGCCTCCCGTGCGGAAGATCGGGAGTTCGATTCCCGGTCGAGTCAAACCAATGACTTATAAAATTGATACTTGTCACTTCCTTAGCTCAGTGTCAGGACAATGTGAGATATCTGGTCATGGTGCTGGTGGCCTGATTTCCCAGTGGGACAGCACTATAAAGTCGCCATGAGTGCAGACTGTCACAAATCTGTAGCTATCCTGATATGACCTTGGATGTCTTGCCAGGACGTAAAATTCCAACAACCAACAAACACTAAACTAAGCAATGTCCGTTCCATTCGCGCCCTGCAGGCAGCCCCTTCAAGTTCCACGTAGATGCCATCGACAGTGGTTTCGTGACAGCGTACGGTCCCGGGCTGAGTCACGGCATCTCTGCCCAGCCGGCCCACTTTACCATCGTGACGAAGGATGCGGGTGCCGGCGGGCTCAGCCTCGCTGTCGAGGGCCCATCGAAAGCCGAGATCCAGTGCGTTGACAACAAGGACGGCTCCTGCTCAGTGTCATATGTGCCCACCATGCCTGGGGAGTACAACATCATCATCAAGTTCGCAGACAAGCACATTTCGGGGTCTCCTTTCACCGCAAAGGTCACTTCACCCAGTGAGTGTATTTCTCTAGAACATGGTTGGCAGGGACTGGGTGGTAAAGAAGCATGTGGGGGTGAGTGGGGGGAGGCTGAAGGTGGAGTGATGGAGTAGGAGGAGAATGGTCTATATCCCTTATTGCTTTTTTATATTCATATTTCTATTTTTATTATAGATCAGTAATGTTGAAATATGGGTTCTGCCAATTTGAGCTATTTTACAATTAAATTGTTAATGAACATTGTTTACCTGACAATATTACTTACTTGTTCGACATTAGCCTATGGCTGCAATTCGACCATGCATCCGCACTGCTTATGTATGCACACATGTATACACACGCCGGTCAATGTCTTTCAGCTGGCGATCAGAAGCGCGCAATGCTGTCTGTAGGAAGCAGCAGTGAAGTGTCGCTTAAGGTGACGGAGACTGACATTGGCAACCTGACAGCCACCATCCGCAGCCCATCCGGCATAGAGGAGCCATGCATTCTTAAGCGCCTTGCCAATGGACATCTCGGTGAGTAACAGTCTGTAAATACTGCCTATGCAGTTAAGAATAGGATTAGCGATAATGAGTATGTGAATGTATGTGATATGTAATCCCTTATGTCTATATGAATATGAGGTAAGCAGTAGCTCCCTGGCGCCCCTTGTAGGCTACTCCAGGCACCTCTGGGATCTCGCTGTTGGAGGTGGTGAGCTGGGCATAGTTTATAAACGTACTTGAAATTCCAGAAAGTCCTGCAAGTTCTTTTAAAAAGAAATTAAGGCATGTAAATTTTCTGGAAAATCAGCCAAAGTGTATTATGTCCTGGGGAAGAAATGCTTGAATTTAACCGACAGCAATAAGGATCCAACATACATTCAGTATTTTTTAGTTATTACCCTGATTAAAAAGCAAACACTCCAAAATGTTTGAGATTTATCCATGATTATGAGGGCTGGCATCCCATGTGGAAGGTCAGGAGTTTGTATTTCGCCCGAGTCAAACCAATGACTTAACAAATTTATACTTGTCGCTACCTAGCCTGGCGCTCGACATTAATAGGATAATGCATTGTCTGGTTTGCTCAGTATCAGGATCTTGTAACTGAGTGTAGTATTGGGTTATGATGCTGGCGGCCTGAGGCTAATGAGGTCATGAGATTAGCCTAATTGGTTAATGGCCTCCGTGCATAATGGGTGTTTCAAAGTGAGTGTCCAAAGGGGTGAGGTTATAAATTCATGGGTTATTCTGTATATGCTGTCCCAAATCATTAGCTAATACACCAGTATCTAAGTAGGATATATAGGATCAAATGTAAGTAGTTGTTTTAATTTTGAAAAAATTATATTTCATCGGCCCGTGCAACTTTAAGTCGGCCATGAGTGTGCATTGTCATAAGTATGTAACCCTGTTCTGATATGACATCAGATTTTGCTAAGGTGTAAGCCCAACCTTCTCCCGCATCTACTAGATCTAGGCGTGTATGCGCTCACACGCTCACGTATTCATACTACATTCTTAACACATAATTTCATTTTGGCTGAGGACCGTCCACCTCAGTGTGACCACTGCCAGGATACACTGACAGCATGACATTTTGATCAGATGTCCTCACCTATAACCAGTTAGAGATGATGCATTTAGAAATGAGGGTGTGATGGAGTCATTCCGATTCCATCCGCAACTCATTATTAAATCTTTTAGGAAAACTGGTTTTCACCAAAAATTCATTTTGCGGTTTTAACTTGAAAGGTCTTTTACTGTTAAAACTTTATTTATCATTTACCACTTGTGATTTGACCACAGTTGTATGCTCTTTTGGTATACATTTCTGTGCTCTATTTGACCCGTTTGAAATGTAATTTTGTACTCAGATATATTTTAACCACTGTATGACCCCCAATAGCTGATGTTTACTTTTTGTGCTAGGGGGCGGGGGGGGGGGGGGGTGTCGTTAAACAAAGAAACAAATAAAAGTGCTCACACACCACCACACGCGCTCTGCTTCAGGTATTTCATTCACGCCGCGTGAGATTGGCGAGCACCTGGTGAACGTGTACCGCCAAGGTCAGCACATCCCCAACTCGCCCTTCAAGATCTACGTCGGCGAGAGCGAGATCGGCAACGCCAGCAAGGTGAAGGTCACTGGGCGCGGGTGCGTCGAGGGCATGGCCAACCAGGTCAACGAGTTCACCATTAACACCAAGGAAGCCGGTAGGTGGCGGCACTGCCTGGCATTGCAATTGAGCAGGTTTTTAACCAAAATTCTCATTTATATATAATAAATTAAGATGCTAATCTTTTATCCAGCATTGCATTTACATCAATCTAATCAGCACATCTTATACCATGTGCATTTAGATTTAGACAAATCTGGGAACTCAGAGACTGGTGTTAGTCTTAGAGCCATAGCCAGAGTCAGTTTTACTTATTTTATTCATGTTTTTATTGATATTCTATGGTTAATGACATATGTAGAGCTAGAAAATGAATAGGGTTAATCAGACATTGGTTATATAGTTCTGTTGGCACATTTGGCATTTTAATATTTAGAACAAGAATTAATAATGCTGATGTGGATATCAGCCTTAAAGTGACTGATTGTTTTGTGTGGAATTGTATGTTTCTTAACTCAAAATGCTTAGCTATGGCTAGTTTTGTCTTACATATATTCATTATATCATTATATTGCATGTGTGCATCCATGTTTAACCCAAATTGTTCGGTATTCCTATTAATTTGGAATAAAATCGAAGGTTTTCCCTACACATATCGGCAAACTCAATGGCGAACGCCTTTGCTTTGCTCTCGACGCCGTTTTCAGGACATGCACAGTCGGAATGACGATCTCGTCTATTATTATGAATGCTTTTAAAAGTTAATTATTTGAAAAATATAACAATTAGGGGGTGAACGTGGGATGACCTCCTTGTATGGTCAGAGTATTAAGATGATGACTTACTTGATTATGCTACTGGATGCTGTGGCCGAATCGGTAGAGCGCAGGCCTCCCGTGTGGAAGGTCTGGAGTTTAATTCCCAGTCGAGTCAAACCAATGACTTACAAAATTGATACTTGTCGCTTCCTAGCCAGGCACTCTGCATTAATAGGATAGGACAAGGACCGGTTAGCCCAGTGTCAGGATAATGTGACAAGTGGGATACCAGGTCATGGTGCTGATAGCCCGGTCTCCCAGTGGGGCAGCACTATAAACTCACCATGAGTGTGCACTGTCACAAGTCGGTACCCATTCTGATATGACTTTAGATGTTGCCAGGATGTAAAACTCCAACAACCAGCCAACTTGGTATGCTTGTAGGTTACGGCGGTTTGAGCCTGTCTATTGAGGGCCCTTCCAAGGCCGACATTGAATGTCACGACAATGAGGATGGATCTTGCCGTGTCACCTACAAGCCCACCGAACCCGGAAACTACATCGTCAACGTCAAGTTCGCTGATGAGCATGTTCCTGGTATGTATACGCTGCTTTCTCCTTATTAAACCCTGGCATGGTGGCCGAATTGGTAGAGTGTGGGAGATCGGGAGTTTGGTTCCCGGTCGAGTCAAACCAATGACTTATAAATGTTATACTTGTCGCTTCCTAGCCTGGTGCTGGGCATTAATAGGATAGGACAAGAACTGGTTAGCCCAGTATCAGGATAATGTGACTGAGTGGGATATTGGGTCATGTTGCCAGTGGGGCAGCACTATAAAGTCGCCATGAATGCGCACTGTCGCATTTCATTGCCCATCCTGATATGACATTAGATGCTGCCAGGTCATTAAACTCCAACCATACATCCATCTTATTAAAGTTGCATAGTTCGATGATTTTGAGTTTCTCTCATTTTCTGAGATAAATATATTAGGTTGATCATTATAACCTACCTTACTTTAGTTTGACGTAACTTTGATTTTAAATGGCTAACTTTGTAGACATTTGAAGTGCAACTATGCAGAAATCCATGGACTGTTCCTTAAATAATTCTTCTGCGGTGAAATATAGTTTAATTCTCCTAGCACTGTGATCCAATGCTTTGGTGTTTCTGAAATGTTTAATGTCATTGATAAGGCATCTTGTTTCCTGTAAGAAATACTTTTAAAAACAGAGCAAATGTGTGCACCTTGAACCCCCATGGAGCCTCAAGGGCCCTCTTTGGACAGCATGAAGGTAAACTCTGAATCACTAGGGCTAGTAAGTGTCTAAATTAACAAATCTAAGCCACTACCAGGCTTTCTATTAGAAAATAATTTGAGGGTACACAAAATGGGGAGGAGGAGGGGTATTATTTATCCACATCACTTGGTCAATTAGGAACACTGCTATGATTACTGCTGTATACTAACAGTATAACTGATTATTGATGCTGGCTTTGTTTTCTATGGCTCCTTAAAGAACCTTTAAAAAGAAATTATCACAACAATTTGAGCGTACAGAGTCGTACCCTCAGAAAATTTAAGGCATCGAATATAACCCATTTTACCCTCCGGCAGAAACCCTGACTACTACCAACTGTTTGCTTACTGTCAGTGTGATTGTTCTTTGTGTTTCTCAGGCTCACCGTTCTTGGTGAAGATCGGTGGCGAGCCTTCCGGACGCGTGACCGAGCGCATCACGCGACAGCGAGAGGCTGCTGATGTAACGCACATCGGGTCTCAGTGCGAGCTCAGCCTTAAGATTCCCGGTAAGTAACTAAGCTGGCAGCCGGAGGTGCAACCGGGTTGTTCAGCGATACGCTTATTGTGCTTTTACACTCTGTGTGAAAGTGATGGTTAAACGAAAATGGGCAGAATACAAGTTAAAAACTTCTCGCCATGAATATGGCCGTCGTTACCGACATGGTGTAAAACAACCACCAATCAATAAATCAATCAATCAAGCTTATTGGGCATACGAAGCATGAATTGTTGTTCACTTTCCTTTTTTTGGTATGATCTTCGCAGTACATATCCCACGTGTAACTTCATAACACAACCCTAACCACTTCTAATAGATGCTGAGGGTTATGCAGCCAAAATGTACACTACCTTTCACTGACAGTCTACTACAAATGTTGCCACAAATATATTAAGATATATATACATATACTTTGTGTGGCACCTAGAGTAATATAATTATGTCACGATGTAGTGTATATTTAAAGAAAGAACAAAGAGAACTATTGCATTTGAAATAACGCGATAATACATGAAGGGTTAACAACCTTAGTGCCTGGCCTATGACATCTTTGTGCTGCCATCTATGGGAAAGACTTGGAACTAGGTCATTCCCCTTTCAATTGTGATGTAACTAATGCTACGACCTCACAATATGCAAGTTAATATATATTATATATGTATATGATTATATATATCAATATATATACAGGGATGAAAGATCTCCGCGATTTCGCGGATTTCCGTGATTTTTCCTGTAGCTATAAGTGTATACTAATACCATGCCCCCGTCCTGATATGACCTTAGATGTTGGCAGGACGTAACACCCAATACATTGTTTCACGCTGCAGCACCATCAGCGTATACTAATATGTGGTGCAGACGCCGCAGCACTAGCAGCGTATACTACTAATGGCTTCAAACGCCGCAGTACTATCAGCGTATACCAATATGTATGGAACCCGACTTCCGGGAACTTTCAGCGATTCCCTGAGAATGCTAAACCTATGGGACAATATCAGCATTTCCGCTTTTTTTCCTCGAGAACACTTTCATCCCTGTTTCTATGATTATATATATAATATATTTTAAAGCCAATGGCCAAACTGAATTTATGCTGTAGTGAACATTCACAATCCACATTTAAATGGACCATTATTACAGCTACATTTTGAAAGGAAAACAAAATGTTGAATTTGTTGTACTCATCAGTGCGACTAGATTTAAAACCAATGTGACTATGGGTACCTGCTTTAATATAGGTCTTAGCCTTCGGATCCCAGGTAATAGTCCTAATCTGTCCTCAACTTAGTGTCCTTCCATATTCCTCCAACTTGGTGTTACCGCAATGTAACCCCCCCCCCCCCACTCCACTCCCCCAGCTAATCATAGTTCACCACCTTCTATCTCACCGTGAATATGGCAATTATTGCCGAGACTGTAAAATCATCGAACTGTCAGGGATGTGATTTTTTCCATGGATTCGCGGATTTCCGAGTTTTTCATAATGAAATTGGCCATTCATGTGATTCATGCAGATCTGGCGAAAAATATAGTTGGTGTTATATAGGGGCCTATGGGTTTGATTTCTGTGTATAAAGAAAGGAAAAATGTATATTTTCCTGCCGAAAATACCACTTTTAAGGCCCTTAAAATGCTTAAATGCATGTGTGTCTGGGGGTGCTGTCTCCTGGGCCCCCATTGGGGCTCTGACCCAAACCACGGTGGGAGCCTTGGCGGCACCCAAACCCCTTGACTGACTTTTCCGAGTTTGTTGCGATGATGGTCAATCATATCCCTGACCTGTAAATGTGACATGTAAATTGTACAACTGTAGAACTGTCAGGCCCTGACAGGACAATGCCCAACGGGATGCCCATGGACATTTAAAGAACTGGATTGGGACTTTTAAGGCATCGATGATAAGTCCTTTAAGTTGCATAGTCCGATGGTTTTAAGTTTCTGTTATTTTCTGAGATAAATATATCAAGTTTGTTGTTGTAATCTACCTTACTTTAGTTTGAAGTAACATTTTATTTTAAATGGCTAACTTTTGAGATATCTGAAGTGGAAACGTCGTACAATATTAATTTTGGCAAGCACGCCAAAACCCTGATATCATAGATTCTATTTAATTGGCTCATTATTCGGTTTTATGTGGTGGTAAATGTTTTATAAGTGCACCAGCATCGAAGTTAGATATGTAGAATTAAATCTTGATCGCTGTTTCTTTTTTTTAATTTGTTGTTTTCATCGGACTGTGCAGCTTTAAGAGTATGTTTCTGTAGCGTTTTGTGAGTTTTGTTTTGTTTCGCTTCTCAGTTTTTGTGTTAATTCTGAAAGTGGAGGATTACACGATGTCAGGTTCTCAGGGCGTGTTATTTGTTTTTTTTTAAATAGAAAATTGCTTATAATTATTTAAATCTGAACATACCAACAGGAGAAATCCCCCTCCCCACCCATTGATCAACAAGGAAATATATACGAATATGAAATGTTTCAGACAAGAAAATAGGGAGCTAAATGAAGACTACTACTTTTTATTTTTAAGATGTAGAAGAAGAAATGAAAATTATTATAAACAGGTCTTTTGTGTCAAATTAAAATTGGGATGTTTTGAATGTAATGCCATGGTTACCATTTGTTGGCATTAAATGACCTTAGCAACGTTCCACCTAGAGCTGATTAACTGCTGGGGTTAGTAGACGGGGTGGGGTGTAAGCTATGCACCTACTTGTTGTACTCTGCTATACTGACACGTGTTGTTGGTGCTAGTTAATGGTCAGCTCATCTACCATAACCCAGGTATCGTGCAGCATCATTTTGTGGTAGCGCTCTGTTCTCTCCTGCCAAAACACCGCCATATATAGTAGCCATAGCAACCACAAGCACGTCCAGCTCACTCCCTAGACCCCCCCCCCCCCCCTCTCCCCCTATATACTCATCAGCACCCTCACCCACACCCTTTGCACCCACATACAAATGTGCGCGTCTCAGTACCCTACTTATATAGCCGATGACTCCTTGTTTCTCTAGTCTTAGAGGTCCATCACAATTATTGAGACTTTCACAAGTGTACAAACCGTACTTTGGGGGGCTGCGGGTGGGGTGAAAGAGTACTTTGTAAAAATTATGTAAAAAAAAAAAGGTCAGTCAAATTATTGTAAAATATGAACTTTTTTTATAGTAAGCTATGCGCCTACTTGTTGTACTCTGCTATACTGACCCGTGTTGTTGGTGCTAGTTAATGGTCAGCTCATCTTCCATAACCCAGGTATCGTGCAGCATCATTTTGTGGTAGCGCTCTGTTCTCTCCCGCCAAAACACCGCCATGTGTAGCAGCCATAGCAACCACAAGCATGCCCAGCTCACTCCCTAAACTCCCCCCCCCCCCCTGTCTCCCCCCCTATATACCGATCAGCTCCCCACATATACAAACGCGCGCGTCTACTATACACATATAGCCGATGACTCCTTGTTTCTCTAGTCTTAGGGGTCCATCACAATTATAAACATTTCCACAAGCATACAAACCTTAGGTTGAGTGGGGGGAGTGGGTTAAGACCCACCATACGCTTTCTAAAAATTATAAAAGAATGTTGGTCAAATTATTGTAAAATATCAACATTTCAATTGTACACTTAGTGGGGGAAGGGGTTTTAGAAAAAAGTGTTTGTACACTTGTGAAAATGTTGATAATTGTGAGAAAATAAACTTTAGTTAGGTGCAAATATATAATGTTCTTTCTTTCAATCCTATAGCTCTGAAGAAAAGTGTGAATTTCTTCTTTACAAAACACATATTTCGAGATATATATATATAGACATAATTGAGAGAGAGAAAACTATATATACATATAAATTATGTCTCTCGATTGTGTAAGACCTTTTTTTAAAAAAGAAATCTGAAAAAATAAGAATAGTGGTAGTAATCTCCTTTTTTGTACAAGTTGGTGCAATTTAAAAAGAAACCTATTCTAATGTTTGTTAGTATTTATTCTTACTTTAATAATTTTTGTATATATATATTTTTTTGTTCCTTGTGCTAGCTTTCCTCTTGGGTGTGTTTTTATGTTAGCCATGTATCCTGCAGCTTTCTATGGAGTCCGTAGCCTGTGAGTAAACTATAGTACGTAGATTGCCAGGACAGAGCGGCAGTTCTTATAGTCCAATATTTATGTAAGTTTATCAGTTTATAGGAGTATATATGTTTTTAACAGAATTTACTCCTGGGAAAAGAAATGTTATATCTTTGTAATCATAATAGATTGATTCACAATTTCTTTTAATTTTTTATATTTTTTATTGATGATTTATTTACCATGTCCATAACATATAAGTTTATGATAGAACTTATTTTCGATGCTGAATAGCTTTAATCAATTGTTTCTGGTTTATTGTTTGTATGGTTTGTTAGTAACTTATCACTCAAGAATTTAGTGCATGACCAATGTTGAACGGTGGCCTCATCTAGTTTGATGGATAGCTGGAAAGACGTTGTTTAGTATATGTACATCAAGTTTAATATCAATGTGCGATAGGTGGAAAGACGTTGTTAAGTATATGTGCGCCAATGTTGATACCAATCCGCGATAGGTGGAAAGACATCTTTAAGTATATGTATGTCAAGTTTGATATCAATCCGTGATAGGTGGAAAGATGTCATTAAGTATATGTATGTCAAGTTTGATATCGATCAGCGATAGGTGGAAACAAATCATTCAGTATATGTACATCAAGTTTGATATCAATCCGCGATAGGTGGAAAGACATCATTAAGTATATGTACTCAGTTGATACATCCGCGATAGGTGGAAAGACATCATTAAGTATATGTACATCAAGTTTGATATCAATACGCGATAGGTGGAAAGACATCATTAAGTATATGTACATCAAGTTTGATATCAATCCGCGATAGGTGGAAAGATGTCATTAAGTATATGTACATCAAGTTTGATATCAATCCGCGATAGGTGGAAAGACATCATTAAGTATATGTACATCAAGTTTGATATCAATCCGCGATAGGTGGAAAGACATCATTAAGTATATGTACATCAAGTTTGATATCAATCCGCGATAGGTGGAAAGATGTCATTAAGTATATGTATGTCAAGTTTGATATCAATCCGCGATAGGTGGAAAGACATCATTAAGTATATGTACATCAAGTTTGATATCAATCCGCGATAGGTGGAAAGATGTCATTAAGTATATGTATGTCAAGTTTGATATCAATCCGCGATAGGTGGAAAGACATCATTAAGTATATGTACATCAAGTTTGATATCAATCCGCGATAGGTGGAAAAACATCATTAAGTATATGTACATCAAGTTTTATATCAATCCGCGATAGGTGGAAAGATGTCATTAAGTATATGTATGTCAAGTTTGATATCAATCTGCGATAGGTGGAAAGATGTCATTAAGTATATGTATGTCAAGTTTGATATCAATCCGCGATAGGTGGGAAGACATCATTAAGTATATGTACATCAAGTTTGATATCAATCCGCGATAGGTGGAAAAACATCATTAAGTATATGTACATCAAGTTTGATATCAATCCGCGATAGGTGGAAAGATGTCATTAAGTATATGTATGTCAAGTTTGATATCAATCTGCGATAGGTGGAAAGATGTCATTAAGTATATGTATGTCAAGTTTGATATCAATCCGCGATAGGTGGAAAGACATCATTAAGTATATGTATATCAAGTTTGATATCAATCCGCGATAGGTGGAAAGATGTCATTAAGTATATGTATGCCAAGTTTGATATCAATCCGCGATAGGTGGAAAGACATCATTAAGTATATGTACATCAAGTTTGATATCAATCCGCGATAGGTGGAAAGACATCATTAAGTATATGTGCGTCGAATTTGATATCAATCCGCAATAGGCGGAAAGACATCATTAAGTATATGTATGCCAAGTTTAATAACAATTCACGATAGGTGGAAAGACGTCAGTAAGTATATGTGCGTCAAGGTTGATATCAATCCGCGATAGGTGGAAACATGTTAAGTATATGTGCGTCGAGTTTGATATCAATCCGCGATAGGTGGAAAGATGTTGTTAAGTATATATTCATCATCATCATCATTCTGGAGGTACACATTTTGTTGTTATTCCAAACTTAGTTCTTGTCTGTTAGATTGACTTACTCTCCCCATTATCTCTCAATAGCCACACGAGACTAGTACTAGCTAGATCCATGTAGCCGCGTGACGTCATTGTACATGTCACTAGATGTGTACGCGCGACGTCATCCTGTGCATCCTGTTTAGTTGCACAATGCGGTATTTAGATTTAGCTTATGTTTGTACATAGTAAAATGCCAGATTTGACTTTTGTGGGTATGTAAATATCCAACTGGACTAGCCCCTTTGTTAAATGTATTACTTCCAAATATAAACTGCCTTCATTTTGTTTTAAGCAGCTCATTTCATTAAAGATGTACAGTATGGAATGACACGACCAGACCTGTACACATACAAATGCTCTCCAGCACTATTTTGCGCACGTTTTTCTGTTTAAATAACCCAATATGTGTCTGGAGAGTGATTAGGGTTATGAGAGCCGGGCAGTGTTAGTTCACAGTTTGAGCTGTAGTATTATTACGCAAGACACAACATAGCGCCAAGGACCGATCCCAGTGGCCGAATCGGTCGAGTGCGGGTTTCACGTACGGAAGGTCGGGAGTTAGAATCCCAGCCGAGTCAAACCACTGACTTACAAAATTGTTACTTCTGGCTTTCTAGCCTGGCGCTCTGCATTACTAGGATAGGGCAAGGACTGGTTAGCTCGGTGTCAGAATAATGTGACTTGAGTGGGTAATGAGGTCATGGTGCAGGCAGCCTGGTATACGAGTGCGACAGCACTATAAAATTGTCAGAAAGGCACAGTCACATGTCGGTACCTATCCTGATATGACCTTAGATGTTGCCAGGATGTAAATCCCTAACAAACAAGGATAGTGCCATGTAAACACTATTAGAATTCTCTTTAAAATTAAAAGAAATGTATATTAAAAATTAAATAATTATTTAGTGAGAACTTGTTTGAATAGGTTGTAGTGTCCCATACACACTAATAAGTTTCAAATTTCTGCAGTTTGAATTGTTATGTCATTTCCTAATGCAGCAAATGTATTATTTTCGCTCAAATACATATTTTGGCGAAATCCTTTTATCATTTGGTCATTGAATCCTCCATTTCCGATTCTTATACCTGACCTATTTTTGAATTGTTATCAGCATGCAAAATTTCCCGAAGTCTTGATAGTTCTGACAAACTGTGGTTATTTCTTAGCATTCATGCGCATTCACCAGTTGAAGTATTACTACACAAGTTACACCACAGTGCCAAGCAAGAAGTTCTAGAATTCTTTTAATTCTCTTTGACAATTAAACTGTATTCCAATACAGCGTTGCCGTCTATTGCGGACTTGGTTAACCATGTTTTAGTGTCGAACGCAGGTTTCTTGTTCATGGGTCATTCTCTGAAACTGGGCACTAAAGTGCAACATGGAAACCTCCCAAATTAAAGCAGAAAACATTCCAAGTAATAACAGAATCCATGTCCGTATGAAGATTTACATGTTGGGAATATGTCAGAGTTGAAAAAAAAGGAAAAAGAAGCTATTTCAATTTTTGATTTTGATCTTATATGTTAATATCGCACATGTAACATGGAAATCAAATATACATCCACAACATCGTTTTAGCATACACGGCAAATTCAAACAAGATTTTATTGATTACAGTTAAGCAAACAAGATTATTTGGTACAAGAAAGAGTTGTGGAAACGTTTGGGTAGATGCATGGTGCTGATGTGTAAATTTTCACATTTTCTCTTTAGCACAAAATCATACAAGCATACTTTTGAAGCATTGTGTTGGATGGATTAAATACATGTAGCATTGCTAACATACTTAAACCACAGAGGCAACAATACTTATTTGACTTGCTACCAAAAAAAGGAGAGAATTGATTATTATCATCGTAAGGTGGAAACTAAATATGTGCCCAGTTTCAGAGAATGACCCTTATACAATTTGAATAGTTCTGCGATTGATTTAAAAAAACAAACTGTTTCATTCTATGTCTTGGTTCCGATTTGTCTAGTTACCTTACCTCACGTATTCTGAAATTATTGTCAACAATTTATTTGACATAAACTGACATACTTATTAGATCTCTCTGTTCAGAGAGAAGTAGCCTGTCGAACACCACCGGGCCTATTAAGCTATGCCACTCTCCATGCACATGTTTGGTTATTTAAACGAAAGGACTCATGCAAAAACTGTGCTGGAGACCATTTGTGTGAGTAGAGTTCAGGGCCGCGTGCACCTCAGAGAAATTCCTGATGTCACGCTAGTCTGAACGACTTGAGCAGTCACTTGCCTCAAAAATGCCGGCCCCCATAGGAGGCAGCCATTTACAATTGAAAAGAAGAGCTCTGATTGGGTAAAACCACTGAATATGGTGGCCATTTTGGAAACACTTTTTGCCTCCTTGAAAAGGGAGACGTCTACGAGGCGACTCCGAGCTGTTCCCTGAACGCAAATAAGCAAAAAAGATGTCTCGGAGCCTGACTCGGAGTTGACTCAGAGGCGTACAACGGCCCTGTTGTCACCAATCCTATACTCTATACTTTGAATTGAAGTTTTAGATGATACTGTCACATAAGGACAGTTTAAACCTGATTTCCAGCATTTTTCTGCGATTCCCTGACTGTGTTTTCGCCGTATTACATATATATTGCTTATACATTATGTATGCCACATTATACATTACACAAATAACAAATATAACACAAAAAACACATCCACAGGATATGTACGAGGCCTGGAAAGTCTTGAACATATTTTGGGTAATTATTCTTGTAAAGCCTTGAATTCCATTAAACTGTCCCTAGTGATCTAAATTAGTCTGAAATCGCCATTCGCCATTGTTGTTTTTTTCCTGAAATTTAAATGAAAGTAGGGTTGTATTCCTATCAAAAACAGCCTTGTAAAGCCTTGAAATAGCCTTGAATTCCATATCTTCACATGTGTATGGACCCTGTATATATATCTATATACAATAAAACCTCTCTAAATCGACCGACCATGCGTCCATTTAGGGAGGTGGTCAGTTTAGGGATTTTTTTAATCATTAGAACGATATTGTATGGGCAATGTTTGGGACCCAAATAAAGCGATCGATGTAGGGGAGTGGTCCATCTGTGGAGGTGGTCGGTTACAGAGGTTTTACTGTATATATATTGGATGTGTTATATGTGATACACATGATGCGTAGATAACAAAGCAGTTGTCACTTACCACTAAGAAGTGTGGCGACACATATGACAGATAGATAACAAAGCACTTGTCACTTACCACTAAGAAATGTGGCGATACACATGATACATATATAACAAAGCAGTTGTCACTTACCACTAAGAAGTGTGGCGACACACATGACAGATAGATAACAAAGCAGTTGTCACTTACCACTAAGAAATGTGGCGATACACATGATACATATATAACAAAGCAGTTGTCACTTACCACTAAGAAGTGTGGCGATACACATGACACATAGATAACAAAGTAGTTGTGTAACTTACCACTAAGAAGCAAGGCGATACACATGATACATAATTTTCGTCAGTTACCACTAAGAAGTGGCACGCCCCCACTGTGCCGGATCTAACCGTGGGTTCCTCTTCCCGGCAGGCACCAGTCCGTACGACATGGAGGCGTCTGTGATGGCTCCTTCCGGTGTGACGGAGATGTGTGAGATCCTCGACCTGCAGGATGGCCACTACTCCATCAAGTTCGTGCCCAAGGAGATGGGCATCCACACCGTCTCCGTCAGGCACAAGGTACGCCGCGCCTATCTGTTGTCTGTTGTTGGTGATGTTGCAGTTTCAAGTATTCCTTCCGTCGATGTTAGTAAAAAGAACAAAAGTAAAGCTTGTTTTATTTAACGATGCCTCTAGAGCACATTGATTTTCATATCATCGGCTATTGGACGTCAAACATATGGTCATTCTGACGTATTTCTTTGGAGGAAACCCGCAGTCGCCAGCCACATAGGCTACTTTTTCCGATAAGCAGCAAGGAGTCTTTTATATGCACTTTCCCACAGACAGGACAGCACATACCACAGCCTTTGATGAACCAGTTGTGGACCACTTGTTGGCAGTTGATGTTTGTCACCCAGGTGCCCTTTCAGTGAAAGATGTAAATGGACAAGCCTTTCCTCCTCCTCCTCCTCTTCCTCTTCCTCCTCCTCCTCTTCCTCCTCTTCCTCCTCCTCCTCTTCCTCCTAATATTCCCGTATGTGTGGCAACAAATGCTTAATAAGTGCAACAGTATCGAAATTAGATATGTAAAATGAAATCTAGATAATTCTTCTGGCTTAGAAAAATTGATGCTTCATTAGAACATGCAGTTTTAAGTGTACCGTCTAAGATGGTCCTGTGATTTTTAAAACATGAGCCTTGCCTGCGTATGCGTGACCAGTGGTTTTGTCTTCGCAGGGCATCCACATCCCTGGCAGCCCGTTCCAGTTCACCGTGGGCCCAATCACAGATGGTGGTGCACACAAGGTGCGCGCGCTGGGACCGGGGCTCGAGCGGGCCGTCGTCAACAAGCCTGGTAAGTCATCAAAGTCAATTCAATTCAATTCAATTCAATTCAATCAAGTATATTTCAACACCCTCATTATATACAGTTATAATTTTCATGAAACTTAACTACAGCGGATGAAGAAAAGAAGGATGAAAGAAACACAATGCTTATGATATACATTCCCCTTGGAAAAGAATTAATAAAAAATAGTCTTATGCAACACAGTATGTAATGGTTTTAAAACCCTCCCCGACCCATGCAACAAATATAAAAATTTAAACATAAAATAAAATAATAACTTGTAATATAAACTTGTCCTCTTGTCAAGTACATTGAGGTTAGAACTGGTAAAATGGCATAGATTGGATTTGATTAAAGTGTTTGAGCTGTATGCTCAGGCCAAGTCGGAAACTCCACCATCAGGGCCCACTACACGTGGTGAGGATGCTCTATTTAGATTAGATTAAATTAGATTAGGTTAGAGTGTTTGAGTTGTATACTCAGGCTGAGTTGTATACTCAGGCCACCGTCAGGGCCCACTATATGTGGTGAGGATGCTCTGTTTAGATTAGATTAGAGTGTTTGAGTTGTATACTCAGGCCAAGTCGGAAACTCCACCATCAGGGCCCACTACATGTGGTCAGGATGCGCTGTTCACTTTTATCATGTGCAGCCATGAATTTGAATCTGCTGGTGTTAGCTGCGTGTATCCTGGAATCTGTCGTTCATCTGGTATTGTTGTTAACACCGTGTCAAGCTGCCTTTTGAACAATTGTACAGTGCTGTTTGATAAGTTTTTTATGTAATCTGACATTGTTTTGAAGAGCTGTTTCTGACCTTTAACAAGGAATAAATAAAAAAATGATAGATTCTAGGTAAAGATTTCAGTTGGAGATTTGTTGTAACAGTGTATTTTGTGTAAGTATAAATTTTAATTCAGCGCGGAAGGTCAGGAGGTCGAATCCCAGCCGAGTCAAACCAATGACTTAGAAAATGTATACCTATCGCTCACATTCGGCATTATTAGGAGAGGGAAGGACTGATTAGCTCAGTATCAGAATAGTGTTACTGAGTGGAATATCAGGTCATGGTGCTGGCAGCCTGATCTCCCAGTGGGGCGGCACTATAAATTCACCATGAGTGTGCACTGTCACAAGTCAGTACCGGTGTAGTAAGTTGAAAACACTACCCCACAAAAACACTACGGTAGTGTGTTGAACCTAGGTTCAAAACACTACTGTAGTGTTTTGAACCTAGTTGAAGGTAGGTTCAAAACACTACTGTGGCCACGCTCAAAACACTATCATTAAGTTCAAAACACTACCCCTAAGTTCAAAACACTACTCTAAAAAAGATGTTATAAATGCTGCATATTCAGTTTCATTTGTAGTAGCGTGATGCAGTATGCAGTAAGGTGCGGCAGTAGGGGTTGTTGTTGTTGTTGTTGATTGTTGTTTTATGTCCTAGCAACATCTAAGGTCATATTACTATTTATTAGGGCGGGCATCGACTTGTGACAGTGCACACTCATGGATACGTTAGGCTATGTTATGGTGCAGTCACACTCGGACGTTTCTCTCCAACACGCGTCGACGTGTACACAGGTGCAAAAATATTAGTTTTATTCAAAATTAATAGCTATCAAGAACCCTAACCGTATAAATTTAATATAGTCTTTTTGGTAAGGATGTTGTCTATATGTGTACCAAGCGATTTGTTTCTACGTGGTGTGGTTGTCGAGATATTTCACTTTTTCTGTATTTAATTAAGCACTAACCCTAACCCATACCCATACAGAAAAAGGAAAATATCTCTACAACCACACCACGAAGAAACAAATCGCTCGGTACACATATATAGACAATATCATTACCAAAAAGATTATATTAAATTTATAAGGTTAGTGTTCTCGATTTCTATTAATTTTGAATAAAACTAATATTTTTGTACCTGTACATATTGACACTGTAGTGACAGTGTCTTCTCGGAAAAAAAACAAGATGGCGTTTGTCGCCGTCGGGCCGACGTTTTGTCCAACCTCCCGCCGCTTCCTGACGTCCCTCCCCAACGCTGCCTGACGTATCCCGATGTAGCGCCAAAAAATCATATACGTCGACGCGCGTTGGTGACAAGAGTCATAATTTGACAGCATCATAAACGGGAGCATTGGCTTGTGCCGCGTTGCGCCATCACATGCCGTCAAATGTATCAACGGGCCTTAATGGTGCTGTCACATTATGACGCTTCTCACCAACGTGCGTCAACGTATGTGATTTTTTTGCGCAACGTTGGGATACGTCAGGAAGCGTCACGCAGCACCATCAGCGTATACTAATACGTGGCGCAGGTGCCACAGTGCTATCAGCGTATACTAATAATACGTGCTAAAATTGCCGCAGCACCATCAGCGTATGTGGTGCAGATGCTGCAGCGCTATCGGCGTATTCTCTATGTCAACGTGGCATCACAACCCCGAAAACTAGCCCGCGAAGGGTAAACCACCGCAGTGATGTGTGATGCAGCAATGCTATGTCTATGCGGAGCATTTATTTTTGCAAAATAGATTAAAAGCTTTCATTGGATCGATTAAAAATATTTTAATGCGCAGTTGAAGAGGAAGATCTGAAGTATTTAATTTAACCTAAGAGCAATTTACTCTGAAAGTATTAAAAGCAGAGATAATAGTGAAAGTTGGGATATTCTGAGTGTCAGTGCCAGTGTTAGCCTTACCAGATCATGGCCTCAACAACTATTTTCTCAAAATAAATTCAAGAACTTCCAATTGGCTGATAAAAAAAAGCTGAATGTGAAATTGTAGAGAAAGATCTGAACTATTTAATAGAAACAAGAGAAATTTGCTTTCAAAGCACCAAAATCCACAAAGTACTGTGATAGTTAGGGTAGTTTTAATGTTGTCTCTATGAAGTGCCATTTGTTTTATCCTTCGCGCGTTGCGAACGCAAAAAGTGCCCGGATGTCTGACATCGAGAATACTACTGGTACGTGCGTTCTGATGTGACCTTAGATGTTGCCAGGAGGTAAAACTCCCAGCAACCAAACCAAATAGTATGTGTTTCAAACGCCAGTACCAGTTGCGGCATTACACTTACAGGCCAGCCCCTACTGCCGTGTTATGATAGTGTTTTGAACTTGGGTAGTGTTTTGAGCGTACGTAAGGGTAGTGTTTTGAACTTAACAGTAGTGTTTTGAACTTAAGTTGAAAACACTACTGTAGTGTTTTGAACTTAGGTTCAAAACACTACCGTAGTGTTTTGAACGGGGTCGTGTTTTGAACGTCCTACACCGGTCCTAATATGACCATACACGTTGCTAGGATGTAAAACCCCAACAAACAAATAAATAAACATTTGTTTCTTCCTCTTCCAGCCGACTTCAACATCTACACGCGTGAGGCAGGTGCCGGTGGGCTGTCCATCGCCATTGAGGGTCCGTCGAAGGCCGAGATCGACTTCCAGGACAGGAAGGACGGGTCGTGTGGCGTCACTTACTGCTGCTCCGAACCAGGTCAGTTAGCGCACAGTCACAGTCTAGTCTCAAACCTCCATATACCGTACTACAGGTCACAAACAGGTCAGTTAGCGTGTAGTCAGTGTCTAGTCACTAACCTCCACATATCATACTACAGGTCACCAACAGGTCAGTTAGCATGCAGTCACAGTCTAGTCTGAAACCTCCATATACCCTACTGCAGGTGACAAACAGGTCAGTTAGCACGCAGTCACAGTCTAGTCTCAAACCTCCACATACCGTACTACAGGTGACAAACAGGTCAGTTAGTGTGTAGTCACAGTCTAGTCACTAACCTCCACATACCATACTACAGATCACCAACAGGTCAGTTAGCATGCAGTCACAGTCTAGTCTGAAACCTCCATATACCCTACTGCAGGTGACAAACAGGTCAGTTAGCGCGCAGTCACAGTCTAGTCTCAAACCTCCACATACCGTACTACAGGTCACAAACAGGTCAGTTAGTGTGTAGTCACAGTCTAGTCACTAACCTCCACATACCGTACTACAGATCACCAACAGGTCAGTTAGCATGCAGTCACAGTCTAGTCTGAAACCTCCATATACCCTACTGCAGGTGACAAACAGGTCAGTTAGCGCGCAGTCACAGTCTAGTCTCAAACCTCCAGATACCGTACTACAGGTGACAAACAGGTCAGTTAGTGTGTAGTCACAGTCTAGTCACTAACCTCCACATACCGTACTACAGATCACCAACAGGTCAGTTAGCATGCAGTCACAGTCTAGTCTGAAACCTCCATATACCCTACTGCAGGTGACAAACAGGTCAGTTAGCGCGCAGTCACAGTCTAGTCTCAAACCTCCAGATACCGTACTACAGGTGACAAACAGGTCAGTTAGTGTGTAGTCACAGTCTAGTCACTAACCTCCACATACCGTACTACAGGTCACCAACAGGTCAGTTAGCATGCAGTCACAGTCTAGTATGAAACCTCCATATACCCTACTGCAGGTGACAAACAGGTCAGTTAGCACGCAGTCACAGTCTAGTCTCAAACCTCCACATACCGTACTACAGGTCACAAACAGGTCAGTTAGTGTGTAGTCACAGTCTAGTCACTAACCTCCACATACCATACTACAGATCACTAACAGGTCAGTTAGCATGCAGTCACAGTCTAGTCTGAAACCTCCATATACCCTACTGCAGGTGACAAACAGGTCAGTTAGCGCGCAGTCACAGTCTAGTCTCAAACCTCCACATACCGTACTACAGGTCACAAACAGGTCAGTTAGTGTGTAGTCACAGTCTAGTCACTAACCTCCACATACCATACTACAGATCACTAACAGGTCAGTTAGCATGCAGTCACAGTCTAGTCTGAAACCTCCATATACCCTACTGCAGGTGACAAACAGGTCAGTTAGCGCGCAGTCACAGTCTAGTCTCAAACCTCCACATACCGTACTACAGGTCACAAACAGGTCAGTTAGTGTGTAGTTACAGTCTAGTCACTAACCTCCACATACCATACTACAGATCACTAACAGGTCAGTTAGCATGCAGTCACAGTCTAGTCTGAAACCTCCATATACCCTACTGCAGGTGACAAACAGGTCAGTTAGCACGCAGTCACAGTCTAGTCTCAAACCCCCACATACCGTACTACAGGTGACAAACAGGTCAGTTAGTGTGTAGTCACAGTCTAGTCTCAAACCTCCACATACCGTACTACAGGTCACTAACAGGTCAGTTAGCATGCAGTCACAGTCTAGTCTGAAACCTCCATATACCCTACTGCAGGTGACAAACAGGTCAGTTAGCGCGCAGTCACAGTCTAGTCTCAAACCTCCACATACCGTACTACAGGTGACAAACAGGTCAGTTAGTGTGTAGTCACAGTCTAGTCACTAACCTCCACATACCATACTACAGGTCACCACCAGGTCAGTTAGCACGCAGTCACAGTCTAGTCTCAAACCTCCACATACCGTACTACAGGTCACTAACAGGTCAGTTAGTGTGTAGTCACAGTCTAGTCACTAACCTCCACATACCATACTACAGATCACTAACAGGTCAGTTAGCATGCAGTCACAGTCTAGTCTGAAACCTCCATATACCCTACTGCAGGTGACAAACAGGTCAGTTAGCGCGCAGTCACAGTCTAGTCTCAAACCTCCACATACCGTACTACAGGTCACAAACAGGTCAGTTAGCGCGCAGTCACAGTCTAGTCTCAAACCTCCACATACCGTACTACAGGTGACAAACAGGTCAGTTAGTGTGTAGTCACAGTCTAGTCACTAACCTCCACATACCATACTACAGATCACTAACAGGTCAGTTAGCATGCAGTCACAGTCTAGTCTGAAACCTCCATATACCCTACTGCAGGTGACAAACAGGTCAGTTAGCGCGCAGTCACAGTCTAGTCTCAAACCTCCACATACCGTACTACAGGTCACAAACAGGTCAGTTAGTGTGTAGTCACAGTCTAGTCACTAACCTCCACATACCGTACTACAGGTCACCAACAGGTCAGTTAGTCTGTAGTCACAGTCTAGTCTCAAACCTCCACATACCGTACTACAGGTGACAAACAGGCCAGTTAGCGCGCAGTCACAGTCTAGTCTCAAACCTCCACATACCATACTACAGATCACTAACAGGTCAGTTAGCATGCAGTCACAGTCTAGTCTGAAACCTCCATATACCCTACTGCAGGTGACAAACAGGTCAGTTAGCGCGCAGTCACAGTCTAGTCTCAAACCTCCACATACCGTACTACAGGTCACAAACAGGTCAGTTAGTGTGTAGTCACAGTCTAGTCACTAACCTCCACATACCATACTACAGATCACCAACAGGTCAGTTAGCATGCAGTCACAGTCTAGTCTGAAACCTCCATATACCCTACTGCAGGTGACAAACAGGTCAGTTAGCGCGCAGTCACAGTCTAGTCTCAAACCTCCACATACCGTACTACAGGTCACAAACAGGTCAGTTAGTGTGTAGTCACAGTCTAGTCTCAAACCTCCACATACCATACTACAGATCACCAACAGGTCAGTTAGCATGCAGTCACAGTCTAGTGTGAAACCTCCATATACCCTACTGCAGGTGACAAACAGGTCAGTTAGCGCGCAGTCACAGTATAGTCTCAAACCTCCACATACCGTACTACAGGTCACAAACAGGTCAGTTAGCGCGCAGTCACAGTCTAGTCTCAAACCTCCACATACCGTACTACAGGTCACAAACAGGTCAGTTAGTGTGTAGTCACAGTCTAGTCACTAACCTCCACATACCGTACTACAGGTCACCAACAGGTCAGTTAGCATGCAGTCACAGTCTAGTCTGAAACCTCCATATACCCTACTGCAGGTGACAAACAGGTCAGTTAGCGCGCAGTCACAGTCTAGTCTCAAACCTCCATATACCGTACTACAGGTCACAAACAGGTCAGTTAGCGTGTAGTCAGTGTCTAGTCACTAACCTCCACATATCATACTACAGGTCACCAACAGGTCAGTTAGCATGCAGTCACAGTCTAGTCTGAAACCTCCATATACCCTACTGCAGGTGACAAACAGGTCAGTTAGCGCGCAGTCACAGTCTAGTCTCAAACCTCCACATACCGTACTACAGGTCACAAACAGGTCAGTTAGTGTGTAGTCACAGTCTAGTCACTAACCTCCACATACCGTACTACAGGTCACCACCAGGTCAGTTAGCATGCAGTCACAGTCTAGTCTGAAACCTCCATATACCCTACTGCAGGTGACAAACAGGTCAGTTAGTCACAGTCTAGTCTCAAACCTCCACATACCGTACTACAGGTCACAAACAGGTCAGTTAGTGTGTAGTCACAGTCTAGTCACTAACCTCCACATACCATACTACAGGTCACCACCAGGTCAGTTAGCATGCAGTCACAGTCTAGTCTCAAACCTCCATATACCCTACTGCAGGTGAGAAACAGGTCAGTTAGCGCGCAGTCACAGTCTAGTCTCAAACCTCCACATACCGTACTACAGGTGACAAACAGGCCAGTTAGCGCGCAGTCACAGTCTAGTCTCAAACCTCCACATACCATACTACAGATCACTAACAGGTCAGTTAGCATGCAGTCACAGTCTAGTCTGAAACCTCCATATACCCTACTGCAGGTGACAAATAGGTCAGTTAGCGCGCAGTCACAGTCTAGTCTCAAACCTCCACATACCGTACTACAGGTGACAAACAGGTCAGTTAGTGTGTAGTCACAGTCTAGTCACTAACCTCCACATACCATACTACAGATCACTAACAGGTCAGTTAGCATGCAGTCACAGTCTAGTCTCAAACCTCCACATACCCTACTGCAGGTGACAAACAGGTCAGTTAGCGCGCAGTCAGTCTAGTCTCAAACCTCCACATACCGTACTACAGGTGACAATCAGGTCAGTTAGTGTGTAGTCACAGTCTAGTCACTAACCTCCATATACCATACTACAGATCACTAACAGGTCAGTTAGCATGCAGTCACAGTCTAGTCTGAAACCTCCATATACCCTACTGCAGGTGACAAACAGGTCAGTTAGCGCGCAGTCACAGTCTAGTCTCAAACCTCCAGATACCGTACTACAGGTGACAAACAGGTCAGTTAGTGTGTAGTCACAGTCTAGTCACTAACCTCCACATACCGTACTACAGGTCACTAACAGGTCAGTTAGCATGCAGTCACAGTCTAGTCTGAAACCTCCATATACCCTACTGCAGGTGACAAACAGGTCAGTTAGCGCGCAGTCACAGTCTAGTCTCAAACCTCCACATACGTTACTACAGGTCACAAACAGGTCAGTTAGTGTGTAGTCACAGTCTAGTCACTAACCTCCACATACCGTACTACAGGTCACCAACAGGTCAGTTAGTGTGTAGTCACAGTCTAGTCTCAAACCACATACCGTACTACAGGTCACTAACAGGTCAGTTAGTGTGTAGTCACAGTCTAGTCACTAACCTCCACATACCGTACTACAGGTCACCACCAGGTCAGTTAGCATGCAGTCACAGTCTAGTCTGAAACCTCCACATACCCTACTGCAGGTGACAAACAGGTCAGTTAGCGCGCAGTCACAGTCTCAAACCTCCACATAACCATATTGCAAGTCACAAACATTTCAATTACCGCACAGTGTAGTCTTAAGCCTCCACATACCCTACTGCAGGTGACAAATAGGTCAGTTAGCGCGCAGTCACAGTCTAGTCTCAAACCTCCATATACCCTACTGCAGGTCACAAACAGGTCAGTTAGCTTGATCTCGTCCGTATATTATTATCAGTGTAAAAATCTAAATAATACATAAATAAAGACGAAGATGGTGTTTAATGCGCTTGCTGCTTCTCTGTTCTCTGCGCTCTCTTTGACCGTGACTTGGGTGTTTGTAGGAGAGTACCTCGCGTCGGTCAAGTTCAATGACATGCACATCCCCGACTCGCCCTTCAAGGTCTACATTAGCCCCAGCAGCGTAGATGCACAGAAGCTGACCATCCAGAGCCTGCAAGAACAAGGACTCCAGGTGAGGAATAGGGGACGGTGTCTTCTGAGTTAGGCTCCGCTTGTGACCGGAAGTGGTAGCTGAATCGGTTAGAGCGCAGACTTCTCATGTAGAAGGTCGGGAATTTGAATCCCCGCCGAGTCAAAGCGATGACTTATCAAATTTATACTTGTCGCTACCTAGCCTGGCACGGCGCTCGGCATTAATAGGATAGGGCAAGGGACTAGTCAGCACAGTATCAGCATACTGTGACTGTGTGGGATATCGGGTCATTGTGCTGGTGGCCTGAGTCTCCGAGTGGGGCAGCACTATAAAGTCACTATGAGTGTGCACTGTCACAAGTCGGTACACGTCTTGGTATGACCTTAGATGTTGTCACTTTCAGTTGTAAAAACCATACCAGGTCTCCTACCTCCACACTTCCGGGTATGTAAACACACCAGGTCCCAGCTTTAGTCCTTCCCCAGGGACCAGCCGAGCTTTGTTGTTGTTTGTTGGGGTTTTTATGTCCTAGCAACATCTAATGTAATATCAGAACGGGTGCCGACTTGTGACAGTGCGCACTCAGAGTGACTATAGGTTGGTTGGTTGTTGTAGTTTTACGATACAATGATTTATACATACATGGATTGAATATGAAAGAGTACACATATAATCTGATCCAGATACATTGATTTATACGTATGTGGATTTAATATAAAAGAGCACACATGTAATCTGATCCAGATACATTGATTTATACATACATGGATTGAATATGAAAGAGTACACATGTAATCTGATCCAGATACATTGATTTATACATACATGGATTGAATATGAAAGAGCACACATATAATCTGATCCAGATACATTGATTAATAAGTATGTGGATTGAATATGAAAGAGTACACATGTAATCTGATCCAGATACAATGATTTATACATACATGGATTGAATATGAAAGAGCACACATATAATCTGATCCAGATACATTGATTAATAAGTATGTGGATTGAATATGAAAGAGTACACATGTAATCTGATCCAGATACATTGATTTATACGTATGTGGATTTAATATAAAAGAGCACACATGTAATCTGATCCAGATACAATGATTTATACATACATGGATTGAATATGAAAGAGCACACATATAATCTGATCCAGATACATTGATTAATAAGTATGTGGATTGAATATGAAAGAGTACACATGTAATCTGATCCAGATACATTGATTTATACGTATGTGGATTTAATATAAAAGAGCACACATGTAATCTGATCCAGATACATTGATTTATACATACATGGATTGAATATGAAAGAGTACACATATAATCTGATCCAGATACATTGATTTATACGTACATGGATTGAATATGAAAGAGTACACATGTAATCTGATCCAGATACATTGATTTATACATACATGGATTGAATATGAAAGAGTACACATATAATCTGATCCAGATACATTGATTTATACGTACATGGATTGAATATGAAAGAGTACACATGTAATCTGATCCAGATACATTGATTTATACGTACATGGATTGAATATGAAAGAGTACACATATAATCTGATCCAGATACATTGATTTATACGTATGTGGATTTAATATAAAAGAGCACACATGTAATCTGATCCAGATACATTGATTTATACATACATGGAGTGAATATGAAAGAGTACACATGTAATCTGATCCAGATACATTGATTTATACGTATGTGGATTGAATATGAAAGAGTACACATGTAATCTGATCCAGACCCTTTGATTTATATGTATGTGGATTGAATATGAAAGAGCACATATTTATACATATGACCCAGATACTTTTTTTCATGCACGCATGGATTGGATATGAAAGAGTGTATGTGTAATCTGACAGAATCTTTCACCGCTTTAACTCTTGGTTTAATTAGTTGCTAACGGTGGTGACTTCTTGCAGATAAACAAACCAGCCTCCTTCACGGTTGACTTCAATGGCGCTCAGGGTAAGCTGGACGCGCGCGTCGTGGCGCCATCTGGTGCTGAGGACGAGGCCATCCTCCAGGAGGTGGACAAGGGTGAGTAGGTTGGCGACTTGTGTACCGACATGATTGTTCAGGGATGAGAATTTCACGCCAATTGGCGCTTTCCCGACTTTTGGTGATTCATTTTGACGATTGTCGATGAGAATTTCACGCGTATTGGCGCTTTCCTGACTTTTGGTGATTCATTTTGACACTTGTCGATATGAGAATTTCACGCGTATTGGAGCTTTCCCGACTTTTGGTGATTCATTTTGACAATTGTCGATATGAGAATTTCACGGGTATTGGCGCTTTTCCGACTTTTGAGGATTCATTTTGACGCTTGTCGATATGAGAATTTCCAGCCAATCGGTGGTTTCCAGATTTTGGGCAATGCCCCGCCTTTTTTAGGTTTGACCTGTTCTCATCCCTGATTGTTACAAGTAATCGTGTAATCTATACTGTCCGAATCGGTAGAGCGTAGGCTTCCCGTGCGCAGAAGATCGGAAGTTCGAATCCCAGCCAAGTAAAATCAATGACTTACACAATTTATACTTGTTACTACCTAGCCTGGCGCTTGGCATTACTATGAGTAGGAAAGGGATTGGTTCGCTCAGTGTCAGGATAATGTGACTGAATGGGATATCGGATTGTGGAGCCGGTGGCCTGGTCTCGTAATGAGTGCTGCACTATAAAGTCGCCATGAGTGTGCACTGCTATGAGTCGGCATCCGTCCTGATATGACTAGATGTTGATATGTGTTGCTAGATGTTTGATGTACAAACTCAACAAATATACACGTTTTCATGGCACGTGTATTATATATATTTCATTACTTGCTGTGGAAGTATATTCTACGTCTTCATGTGAGTGTCATTTGACGGAGCGGTAAGCTCCTCAGAATCAAAGAATCACAATCATCTTCCTACTTAGGAGTCATAATCTACTTAGGGGTTCCCTACCCTTCTCCCTTCTCCCTCGCCCTACCCCTCTCCCTTCTCCCTCTGCCTACCCCTTCTCCCTCTCCCTACCCTTCTCCCTCTCCCTACCCTTCTCCCTCTCCCTACCCCTTCTCCCTCTGCCTACCCCTTCTCCCTCTCCCTACCCCTCCCCCTTCTCCCTACCCCCCTCCTCCCTCTCCCTCTCCCTACCCCTCCCCCTTCTCCTTCTCCCTACCCCTCTCCTTCTCCCTTCGCCTCCCCTCCCTGTCCCTCTCCCTCTCCTTCTCCGTCTCTGTCTCCCTCTGTCCCCTTCTCTCCCCCTCTCCCTTCTCCTCTGCTTCGCACTCGCACTCTCACTCTCCCCTTCCTCTCTCTTTTCCCCTCCCTGTCCCTTTTCCTCTGCCTCTGGCTCACCCTCACCCTCATTTTCCTCTCCCTAACCCTCCCATTCTTCCCCTCTCCTCCCCCTTCCTCTCTTCCCCTCTACTCCACCCCCTCCCCCCTCCCCTTCTCCTCACCCCCACTCCCCCTCTCCTTCCTCATCCCTCTTTCACCCTCTCTGTCCCCCCATCCTTGTCTCCCCCCCCCCCACCCCCCCCCTTTTCCTCCCCCTGTCTGACGCGGTGTGCCTCCCATTGCAGACCGGTACGCTGTGCGCTTCATCCCGCACGAGAACGGCATCCACTACATCCACGTGCGGCTGAACGGCTCGCACATCCCCGGGTCGCCGTTCCGGGTGCTGGTCGGGCAGCAGGACGCCGACCCAAGCCGGGTGCGGGCGCACGGCGAGGGGCTGTCCCGGGGCCGCACTGGCCAGCAATGCAAGTTCATCGTCAACACGGTGAATGCCGGGTCGGGCGCGCTCGCAGTCACCGTCGATGGGCCGTCCAAGGTGCAGCTCAACTGCCGCGAGGTGGAGGAGGGCTATGAGTTTACGTACACTCCCACCGCGCCCGGCGACTACCTCATCACCATCAAGTACGCGGGCAACACACACATCCCTGGTTCGCCCTTCAAGGCCCGCATCGAAGGTAAGGTGCTGTGTTCCAGCGATGCAGGGCTGTGCCCTTATGAACCTGTTATGCACACGCGTATACATATCTCAAATAGTAGTGGCCACAGTGAGGCTGTGCCCTTATGAACCCGCTACACACAAGCACAAACATATCTCAACTAGTAGCAGTCACAGCGATGCTGTGCCCTTATGAACCGCCACTTCTCAAGCCACTCGCACACATATCTCAACTAGTAGAGGTCACAGTGAGGCTGTGCCCTACCCACTAGACACACTCGCACACATATCTCAACTAGTAGAGGTCACAGTGAGGCTGTGCCCTACCCACTAGACACACTCACACACATATCTCAACTAGTAGAGGTCACAGTGAGGCTGTGCCCTACCCACTAGACTCACTCGCACACATATCTCAACTAGTAGAGGTCACAGTGAGGTTGTGCCCTACCCACTAGACACACTCGCACACATATCTCAAGTAGTAGAGGTCACAGTGAGGCTGTGCCCTACCCACTAGACACACTCGCACACATATCTCAACTAGTATCGGTTACAGTGAGGCTGTGCCCTTATGAACCTCCACTTCCACCGCACACACGCACATGTCTCAAATAGTAGCATCCACAGCAAGGATGTGCCATAATCCCCTCCCCCCTCCACACCCACGCCACACACATATCTTAAGTAGTAGCACTAGCAGCCATAGCAAGGCTGTTTCCTTACATCAAATATACGAATAATGTTATGGTTTTGAGTTTCTGTCATTTTCTGAGATAAACATATTAGGTTGATCGTTATAATCTACATTACTTTAAATTTAAGTAGCCTTGCTTTAAACTGACTAACTTAGGAGATATTTGAAGTATTAACATGTCAAATTAATTTTGGCATGTTTGTCAAAACTTTGACCCCCCATAGGCATCAGGGTTTTGACGGCTACTGTGTCAGAGGCGTTACAGAATTTGTTATGTTGACTTAGTCGCCCTATGTATCTAAATTGGGTATTTAGGTTTAAATCTTGCTTTTGAAACTGTGATGCTTCTATTAGGTTACAACATTTTTAAAAGGGCACCGGTATCTAAATTGGATATTTAGGTTCAAACCTAGACAAGCGTTTTGTTTTTGAAAATTTAATGTTTCTTTACGAAGTGTGCGTCTCCTTGTTCGCCACCAGGTGGCGTCGTGCAGCAGGGCGGCTGGACTGAACAGTCGCAGGTGGTGGTGGAGACGGTCACCAAGTCGTCGACCACACAGGCGTTCGGCGCCCTGCAGCACTCGCAGCATGCATCGGACGCGGCCAAGGTGGTAGCGCACGGCATGGGGCTGAAGAAAGCCATGCTCAACAAGGAGACTACCTTCTCAGTCGACTGCTCCAAAGCCAGTACGTATAGCCTCGACACCGCATCTCTGTTTGTGCTCTACTAGTCTCGAACCGGGTTCTGTGTTAAGCAAAATCTGTGTTATCTACTCACATGTTGCTGTTTGTGTATTTGTTTGTAAGTATGAATGAATGAACTGTATTTATGTAACTAAGTATTTATGTGTGTAACTAGATATGTAACTATGTAACTGTATGTCACTATGTATGGATATAACTAGGTATGTAACGGTAAGTCACTATGTATGGATATAACTAGGTATGTAACGGTAAGTCACTATGTATGTATATAACTAGGTATGTAACTGTATGTCACTATGTATATATGTGCGTATGTGTGTGTGTAACTAGGTATGTAACTATGTAACTGTATGTCACTGTATATGTGTACGTATGTATGTGTGTAACTAGACATGTAACTATGTAACTGTATGTCAATATGTATAAGTGTACGTATGTGTGTGTAACTAGGTATGTATCTGTATGTAAATGTGTATGTATGTAACTAGGTATGTGACTGTTGATATGTACATAGTTATGCATGTCTGTATGTGTTTTACACATATGCACATATGCACATATACAAGACGGAGGTCCTGTTGGTTTATCCCCCATCCTCTTTTTTTTCTTTTACAAAAGAACGCTGCAAGAGAGTACAAACATTGTGTTCTATTGTACTGTTTTTTTAGTGTTTGCTTATTTTAATTAGACGTCACATATAACGACGATCCTTAACCTATTCTGCCACCCCTGATTCATGTAACTGTTTTTAGTGTTTATTTGTTTTAATGTGCCGTCACATCACCCATGACATAGATCCTTAACCCATCGTCCCGCCCCTGATTCATGTAACTGTTTTTAGTGTTTATTTGTTTTATCTTGCCGTCACATCACACATAACAAGATCCTTAACCCATCGTCCTGCCCCTGATTCATGTAACTGTTTTTAGTGTTGTTTAATTGTTTTAATGTGCCATCACATCACACATAACGAAGATCCTTAACCCATCGTCTAGCCCCTGATTCATGTAACTGTTTTTAGTGTTGTTTAATTGTTTTAATGTGCCATCACATCACACATAACGAAGATCCTTAACCCATCGTCTAGCCCCTGATTCATGTAACTGTTTTTAGTGTTGTTTAATTGTTTTAATGTGCCATCACATCACACATAACGAAGATCCTTAACCCATCGTCCAGCCCCTGATTCATGTAACTGTTTTTAGTGTTGTTTATTTGTTTTAACTTGCCGTCACATCACACATAACAAGATCCTTAACCCATCGTCCCGCCCCTGATTCATGTAACTGTTTTTAGTGTTGTTTATTTGTTTTAACTTGCCGTCACATCACACATAACGAAGATCCTTAACCCATCGTCCCGCCCCTGATTCATGTAACTGTTTTTAGTGTTGTTTATTTGTTTTTTAACTTGCCGTCACATCACACATAACGAAGATCCTTAACGCATCGTCCCGCCCCTGATTCATGTAACTGTTTTTAGTGTTGTTTATTTGTTTTACCTTGCCGTCACATCACACATAACGAAGATCCTTAACCCATCGTCCCGCCCCTGATTCATGTAACTGTTTTTAGTGTTGTTTAATTGTATATCCGTCCTGATATGACCTTAGATGTTGCTAGGACGTAAAACTACAACAAACAAACAAACATCATACATGACGGAGATGCCTAGTGCATCATCCAGCCCCTGATTCATGTAACTGTTTTTCTGTTGTCTGTTTATTTGACTACTTGTGACGTCACATATGACGGAGATCCTCTACCACCCACCCCCAACTTATTCATGTAGCTGTTTCTTTTTGGTGTTCTTGTTTGTTTGAATGTGACGTCACACATGACTGAGATTCTTAACCCCTGATTCATGTAACTGTTTTTCCCATGTCGTTGTTGTTTGCATGTTTGTTTGAATGTGACGTCACACATGACTGAGATTCTTAACCCCTGATTCATGTAACTGTTTTTCCCATGTCGTTGTTGTTTGCATGTTTGTTTGAATGTGACGTCACACATGACGGAGATTCTTAACCCCTGATTCATGTAACTGTTTTTCCCATGTCGTTGTTGTTTGCATGTTTGTTTGAATGTGACGTCACACATGACGGAGATTCTTAACCCCTGATTCATGTAACTGTTTTTCCCCATGTCGTTGTTTGCATGTTTGTTTGAATGTGACGTCACACCCCCTCTCCCCGCCACCACCACCCCCCCTGCCACCCCTGTTCACACGACTGACTGCCTTGTCTTGCCCCCCATGTGTCCCCAGTGCTGGGCAGTGCGGCGGGGAGAATAGCTCCTGTGGAGACAGGTATGGTTCTCGCCATGTGCTACGCTTACTGAACTGACACGCTGCAACATTGACAGCACTGGTCTGACCGAGTATTGTGACGCTCAGCTGAGTTACCATGATGCTGCCCGCGTTACGATTCACGTCGCGCGGTGTTTGTTGAGCACAGACATGACATACACGTTCGCTATATTTTGAGAAAAAAAATTGTTAAAAAATTAATTTAATCTTTTTTTAATGACTGTAGTTGGGCTAGGCATGACAAAGCTACTATCCTAGTATCAGCCCAATTTGAAATGCGATCTGAATAGTCCTTATTATTTTGATCATACGTGGTGTGCTAGCATCGTTTTGATCATATGTGATGTGCTAGCATCATTTTAATCATAAGTGATGTGCTAGCATCGTTTTGATCATACGTGATGTGCTAGCCTCATTTTGATTATACGTGGTGTGCCAGCCTCGTTTTGATTATACGTGGTGTGCTATCCTCGTTTTGATCATACGTGATGTGGTAGCCTCGTTTTGATCATACTTGATATGCCAGCCTTGTTTTGATCATACATGATGTGCTAGCCTCGTTTTGATCATATGTGGTGTGCTAGCCTCATTTTGATCATACATGGTGTGCTAGTGTCTTTTTGATCATATATGGTGTGCTAGCCTCGTTTTGATCATACTTGATATGCCAGCCTCGTTTTGATCATATGTGGTGTGGTAGTGTCTTTTTGATCATATATGGTGTGCTAGCCTCATTTTGATCATACTTGATATGCCAGGCTCGTTTTGATCATACGTGGTGTGGTAGTTAGTGTCTTATTGATCATATGTGGTGTGCTAGCCTCGTTTTGATCATATGTCATGTGACAGACTCGTTTTGATCATACTTTAATATGGTTTATTCTCAAACTAAAGAACTGCATGGTTCAATCTGAGCATTTAAATGACTCTTCATGACCGACTTCGACAATGAGACACTGCTTATGTCTTTTAACGCTCGCCTATTGCCAGCACTTGACGACGAACAGCATCGAACATGCTTGATTTGTTTATTTTGTTTCTATTGTTTTATCCCCTTACAAACGTTTGGCCATGTGTTTTGCTTTTCATTAGTTTAAAGTTGCATAATCCGTTGATTTTGAATTTCTGTCTTTTTTTTTTAGTTAGCTACATTAGGTTAATAATTATAACCTGTTCTACTTTGTTCAGAGTTAACATGTATCGTGCTTTGTTAAATTTGGAGATTTTTCAACTGAAAGCATGTAATATGAGTTTGCCCACGAGCTGAAGCCAAGCGCCATACACCACTGCTACAGTATGTAGGCGTGCGGAAGGTCGGGAGTTCGAATCCTGGTCGAGTCAAACCATTGACTTATAAAATTGGTGCTTGTCCCTTTCTAGCCTGGTGGTCAGCATTAATAGGATAGGACAGGGACTGGTTAGCACAGTATCAGGATAATGTGACTGTGTGGGATGTTGGGTCATGATGCCGGGGACCTGGTTTCCTAGTGGGGCAGCACTCAAGTGTGCCATGAGTGTGCTGTGCCACAAGTCGGTACCCATTCTGATATGACATTAGATGTTACTAAGATGTAAAACACCAACAACAAACAAACATTATCTAGGTCACATCACTTCCTGTCAAAGACACCGAGTTCTGACATTCCTAGGGGGGGGGGCCCCAATATAATTAGTGAGTGTCCCAATATCAAATGTAATATCAAATTTAGATGTTTTTTGTGTTTTAGGTTTTGGAAATATGTTTTCATCGGCTTATGCAACTTTAAGGATTAAATACTTGAGATTATAATGCCGTAGTCTTTGTACCTGAATACCCGCCGGTTCATGGGCGGGTGACTGCATGGTACAATCTGCCCACTAAAGGACTTCCAGCGCACACATTGTGATGCGTATAATGACATTTTATATTTGCATATTGCAAGCATTTGACGGCGAATACTACCAGGCATAATGGTTGTTTTTGTTCATGTTTTATCTTAATCGATTGCCCTTGTGCTATTTTGTTTTTTTGGTTAAAGATAAATAACCCAGCAGGCGTTCTAGATTTCGTAATGTAATAATGAATTAAATAACTTAGCCTGGATTATTTTGCCTCCTATTATTTGTTTTAATTTAATTAATAATTGTCTTGTCTATTTGTTTTTGATGTTTAATCAATCTTGTATGATTATGACGTCTGCAACCGCAATATTGATTACCACACAAATACTTGTTCTTTGCTGTGCTCAAATTAAAGTTGCATGGTCCGATGAAATTTTTTTTTTTAAACCAAAACAATTACCTATATTTGATTCTATATATCCAACTTAGATACTGGTGCATTAACTAATGCTTTGGTACAGCATATACAGAATAATCAGTGAATTTATTACCCCATCCCTTTGGACACCTACTTTGAGACAGCCATTAGGTAGAGAGGGCACTGACCAATTAGGTCAATCCTGTGACCTCATTAGTCTGGCCCTCATTCCAGTACCATATATGGCTTTAGTCAGGTTCCAGGACATGAGGTCATTCCTCATCACGTGACCATCGCCCTATGTGAATCTGGACCACAACAACTGGACTTTTGGCAAGCTTGCCGAAATTATTTTAGGTTCTTTCAGCTCAAATTTCTCCAAAATTAAGCGTTTTTTTAATCAAAGTGACCCCAGAATAATGCATATTAGGCTATAATGGTCAACCTGATACATTTATCTAAAAAATGAGGGAATAATTCGAAACCTATCGGACTATGCAACTTTAATATTACATTGTAATAATATCAATTTATATTATGCACGGTGAATGTGTACAGCATGACGTGCTCGTGAAGTTTAGTTCTACCACCCAAAAAACACTTTTTGTAGTTCATTTATTTCTCAGTTCCTTATCAAATCATTTAGCACCTGTCTCCTATAAGTCTCCCCCTCAAAAGTGACATTTGTTCCACTGCAATTTGGTGTATACTTCTCTGAACTAACACCTGGCAACATCGCCTGGTTTTATTTCTTTGAACTAACGCCAGGCGGCAGCTCCCGTGATGGTGCCGCTTGTTGTTAGTTCTTTGGACTAACACCATGTGGCAGCTACGATAGCACGGCCGCCTGGGTTAGTATCATTTCCCACGGTGATGATCTGTAATACCGGTATTCCGAGTATCTGAGGAAAGACTGAAGCCTCGACCCATTGTTTATGTGTCAGAGGTTAGGGGTTGGTGCTACCCCTCCATCCAGGTCCTTCACCATCTGCTCTATTCTTTTAAACTCACCTTGAACATATAACAGGGATGAGAATTTCCCATTGATCAGCGATTCCCACCTATATATCACTGCTATATAAAGGGAGGGGAATTTCCGGCCAATTGGCGGTTTCCCGACTTTGGTTAATGACCCGCTTTTTTAGGTCTGACCTGTTCTCATTCGTGATATAAGAACATGCTTCCTGGCGATCAAATTTGGGTAGGGTTCTTGTATATAATGTAGACTGCAGTGAAATATTTTACTTAAAATATAAATGACTACTTCCTGTATATGTTCACCAGCTGGCACCCTTTGACACCCTAACGGGAGAGTGCTGACTCTGGTCACCCACAACCTGTCCTAATTAGTAATCACGAAAACACCCATCCACCCACCACTGTACAGCCAGCAAGGCCTACTTGTACTCGACCAATGCACGACACACACAGTGTCCACTCTGTGCGCACTACCACTGTGTATGCCCCACGTGTCGGACATATACACTGCCTCATTTCCCCCTGCCGGGTCCCAGCTTTCGTATCTCAGAAGTGTCATATTGCATGCGTTACTTCTTTTTTTTTTTACATATTGCATGCTTGCCCGTGTCCAGCGGTGACATCCACTGACTGCCTTTTTTTGTGCACGTGTGTTGCAGGCCTGAACATGCTGATGGTTGGAGTGATGGGCCCACACCATCCGTGCGAGCAGATCAAGATCACGCACAAGGGCAACAACCAGTACACCGTGAGCTACATGGTGAAGGATCGCGGCGACTATGTCATGTTCGTCAAGTGGGGCGAGGACCACGTGCCTGGCAGCCCCTTCCACATCACCGTGCAGTAGCGCCCCCTGGTGTGGCGTGCAGTCACCAGCGCTCCCAGACTCATGTGGTACTGAACTCTTCACCAATTGAGAGGAGGAGGAAGAAGACAACGATCATGACCTTTTCACCAATTGGGAAGAGGAGGAAGAAATGATGACGATGATAACCTCTTCACCAATTCGGAAGAGGAGGAAGACGATGACCTCTTCACAAATTGGGAAGAGGAAGAAGACAACCTGTTTGCCAATTGGGAAGAGGAGGAAGAAGACGATGACGATTACTTATTTTATTTGTCAAGTGTTGCTATGATAAATATGATCATCATCATTATTATTATTATTAATTTGTAATTGGCCAGATCGCTCGACTTGCCCTTGTCTACTTGCTCAGTTGTGTATGTTAACTGTTGCATGTGGAGGGAGGAGATCTGGCTTACGTCCCACCAATCATTAATATTATTGTTCTTGTTGTTTCGTGCGCGCAGCACTCTTGATCCGGACCCCCTTTTAAGTCGTAGCCGGACACGATTGTGACGTCACTTCCGACCTAGTGCCAGTCATCCTCGTCTCATTGGCAATCCACCCCATGGACGAGTCGGGAGGAGAAACTAATTTTAATTTTAACAACAAAGAAAACAAGTAATCCCATTTTTTTTAAAGGGGTAACTAAACAAAAGAAAATGTTTTTGTTTTAAGTTGCCTAATCCGATGAAAGCAGTAGTTTTCAGAACCCAAAGCATTTACCTAGATTGAATCCTACATATCGAAACTTACGTACTGATGCACTTTATTAAGCCTTTATCACAGGCTAGCGTTCTCCTGTGTTAATCTCGTAAACGGGCAAACAATGCTATTTCGGTGTGCACATCAATATTAATTTGGCTTATTCTCACTTCAAATATGTCCAAAGATAACCCTTTAAAAATAAGAATCTAAGAATGATGGCAGAAAACACAAAACCATCGGATTATGCATCTTTAAGCAAGGTTCAAAACAAGTCATAAAGCACTGCTGTTGACTTAATGGTGCTCAGCTAAGGGAGTCTTTCAGGAGCCACTCGTCCATCCACAAAAGATAGCCATTGTTGTGGGGTCAGTCATCCGCAACGTAGTTATCCGTGGGAGTCAGTCATCTGTGAACTAGTTGTCTGTGGACCCAGTCGTCCATGGGGTGAGTCGTTGAGTAGCAGGTTAAAAGGGAAATAAAAGAAAACAAAGGCACCTATTGTTTACAGTATTGTTTTAGGAGTATAATCTTCATGTTAAAAAATAAAATAATTATATCTGTGCTATTTTTTATTTTTATTTTTTTAAGGAGGGTGGGTGGGGTGGGAAAATTGTAAAGAAGACTTGCTGCACTGTGGTGTATTTATCGCACAATTCCCATAGTGCTTCTTCTAGCTAACCACACACTTTGGTGTCTGCCCAAGGACCTGGTACAAATGCAGAAGCCACTTTGACTCTTTTTTTTTAATAAAAAAAAGTTTATTGATGCCGTGTCTCAAGGTCGGCGGAGGGTAGGGGGGGGGGGGCTCTCCTGAATAGTATTAGTGTAGCCCAACCGCCACTGCCTTCACATATCGCGTCCCTATAACATGCTGCTGCTGCTGGTGCTTCCCGCTTACAGAACTGGCAGAAACTTAGTACCAAATAACTTTTTTTTTGTGCTAAATATATTTTATTCATTGAATAATCTCTTTTCTACGCCAAAGCATGGCAATGATACTATTACTATTATCAAAAGAGTAATAAAGTAGCCCTACCCTGCACCCGCCCAACCCCCACCCCCTAACTCCGCCCCATGGCAATAACCGGAAGAATCTCGAATGGACGCAGCCGGTCACGTGATGAAGCCAATCCCATACGCGCAGTCTTCCACATCAGAGCAATTGTGAATATGTTAGGATTCTCTTTTTGGTAAGATGTTTTGTTAACAGAGAATGTATATGGATTTATATTTGCATGGTATTAATGGTATAGGACTGGCTGGGTGAATATCGCCACAAGGGTGGATTTATGTAATAATAATAATAGTAATAATAAACATGCATAGCAGTGCGATAACGCTGCCTTTGAAGAAACCACGCCTTTGACTACCTACCGTACAGGTGATAAACAACGACCCTCGGCCATGTCACCTCTTAGATCTTAGTGCGCCTTGGCACCTAATTAATTGATCGTGTCGCCACTTTACTGACGCTGTGAATTGAACCGCTCCAATCTCCGACATGATACAATAAACACATTTCTATTGACTGTATTCAGTGATTTATTTGTTACTCAATTCAAGTTGAAAAGTGTTATAAATGCATGCCAGACTATCTGGGTTTTATTTTTAGGGGGGGGGGGCTTTACAAAAAAAAATTATACTCGATTGGTGAAACTCAGATTCTGTTGTGCATTTATTTTGTCTATCAGCAATAGTGTCTCTGTTATCAGACCTGATTCTGGCGATACAAAATAATATGCTATTGAGCCATGTATAAGCAATAAAATTAAGATTCTGTACATAAAGCTGGTGTTGTGTTAAGTAATTTTCGGCGATTATGGGGGGGGGGGCGGTTCACCATATTAGTACTATTTAAGTTATTGGACATGCTGCTAGTTGACTGAGCAAAAATATATTATACTAGTAATCTGACTGGATCCAGAGACCACAAAGAGCACGGCAGCGCTCTGCCCCCCCCCCCCCCCCCCCCGCCTCGTTACCTCCCTTTAATACCCCAGTCCCACTACTGCTTGTTACCACAAAAAAGAGTTGCTTACAAGTGGTTTCTCAGTGGTTGCCTACTTTTTGACAATTTTAGTCGCAAGGAGGTTGCAGCTACTGCACCTTGCCACCATTGCTTTGGTTGCAAGGTTGCCAATGACTGGGTTCTTTGGTCCAAGTGGTAGCAAGCCGTTGTGTGACTCTTCAAATGTAACATACGTCTGCCACCCTTTAGGCATACAACAGCGCTGCCGCTAGCGGCGGAAAATGTTCTGCCCTCCACCCCCCACCCCCAAAAACCCATTATGTAAAAACACCTACAAGTTTGGAAATGGCCCTTTAAAGACGATTTTAAAAAGTGACATGGGGGGGGGGGGGGGGGGTCATTTCCTGAGATAAATATAGGTTTGTCGTCATAATCTACCCTACTTTAGTTTAAACGCATTTTTATTTTAAAGTGCTAACTTATATCAGAAATTTTAAGTGCAAACATGCACAATTAATGTTGGCAAGCTTGCCAAAACCTTTCAGTGATTTATTTGTTACTCAATCCAAGTTGAAAACTGTTATAAATGCATGCCAGACTATCTGGGTTTTATTATTAGAGGTGGGTGGGGGGTGGGCCTCATTGAAGTTTTCATTGGACTAAGTAGAGTAGATATAACAACCACTTATATATAAATATTAAATATAGCAGACACTAAAAAGCTATCGGATTATGCAATTTTAACGTCACGCACTGGAAGTTCAGGTAAAGGAACGCAAACACTCCCCATCCCTAGAAAAGTCAACAATTGGTTCAATACTGCTTTCAATCTTTATTATACTAAAAAAAAAAAAAAAAAAGAAGCAACTAGACCCATCATTCCACCTGTAGTTCGAGGTTTCTACCGTTACACGGCGCGCAGTACACAGTGAAGCGTCGTTGTCAAACTCAAGCACACAAAGATAAACCGGCTGGTGAAGCAGACTAGCCTTTTCTAGCGTCCCTTATGCTACCAATGAATGGACTAACTATTTATTGGGAATTCATAGTAACCATATAGCCGGGTATAACTTTCTGAACATGGGCATACATCAGGTAATAACATTTGGTAACAACATAGTAAATAGAACGAGCTTTCCAGGCAACTATTTGTGCGCGTTTACTTCTTTTAATATATTTCTTGTGAATGATTGTTCTCGGAAAAAGAATGAAATCATCAACGCTAAGATGAACGTGTTAATCGTGTGGGGTAAATGATTTAAACACTTGTGCCTATGGCATTCTGAGATTACTCTTTAACAATTTTTTTTTATTACTTTTATTTCTAAAAAAGGTTTGCTTGTGGCACCTTTTAGGGTTCAATCTGAACTAGTTTTAATTGGACGATTTTGGCAGTGTCAATTGTTCAATAACGCGTCCATACAATCACGGCATTCAATGAAGGCTTACTGTCGCCAACACAGAAGCACACCCGACACTAATTCAAACCGCCGAACCACGAAAGGGATCAAGGGTCAGGGCTTTGATTGACAGATACCAATTAACCCACATTGGCTCTAACTCCGCCCACCCCCCCTTAAAGTAGTCAGGTGACGGTGGCGCCACCGACGGTAACTAAGCACAGTAGTATATTTAACACACATGCAGGTCAGTTGATCCCATAAACCCTCAGGACAGCAATCAAACACAGGGTGAGATAAGTGTCAGTTTAACAACACGCCCACTCCCAGCACACACCTAAATAACTCAGCATGCAAGAAACGGTGACTTGTATACTGGCTTTGTATGCATCTCATTACAATTTTTAAAAGTTGCCCCTCCCCGCTCCCTTATGTGTAAATATCCACCAGTGTATTGTTGTATGCAGCTCATACATAACTTTTTTTTTAAAGTCCCCTCCCGTATATGTAAATATCCATCATACATTGTGTAAAGCAGCAACCGTGTCTTATCCATTTCTAATCAGATAACACCTTTCTATTTGTATTTGTTTAATTTTGTTGCTGGTAACGGGCCATATCAAGTGACACAAAAACAAAGCCAGAAAAGTCACAATTCCTTGCGCGCATATAACTGCTGCAATTTACGCAACCCTTATCTTCATATCCTACACACACACGAAAAAAAAGGTCAGTTATATTTTGGTTTAAGTCTAACCAAAAGGAAAATAAATGACAAAAAAATAAAAAAAGGATAACAAATATGAGTACATGTAGTTTAGCATTGAGGGCAAGCTCAAAGTGTGCTTGACTATACACAAATTAAAACACCATTTCCCTCTCAAAGTAGACATATAGCAGACTTGACATCGAGAATGAGAAGAGAGAAAAAAAATACACAATTCGGAAATGTAATCCATCTAATATGTTTCATACATGGATTTCAACGTAAATACACAAATATTTAAGTTTGCAATATATTTTTCTGTGGTATTCATCAACTCTCCTAACAAAAATTAAAGGAACTATTTTTTTTTTTTTTTTAAATATTTGTGTGAGTTGCTTGTCAACAAAAATACAAGAGTTGGAGGATTTCTGATTTGGCGAGGAAAAAGTACTCACCTAAAGACTTCCACAACACATATTCATCGTCAATGCCCATTTTGCCCTGTAGGGGGCCATTCCTGAGTTCTACAACAGTCACTCACTGCACCCACGACACACCAGCCAAGCCCAGTCCGAGACACCTGCCAATTTGCAAATCTCCCCGTTTTGGGCGATCCCTATACACACCAACAAGTGTATACCTGGAGGAGACTATGTATGTATGTATGTATGTATGTATGTATGTATGTATGTATGTATGTATGTATGTATGTATGTATGTATGTATAGCCGTGTTTACACGGGCAATTGTGAAGCGAATTAGACAAAGCGATTCATATGAAGCGAAGTATCGGCGCGTTTACACGAAGCGAGTTTGAAAGTGTTTCGGTGCCGGGAACAAGCAGCCTTAGTTCTGCCTGTAGCCGGCGAGCCCTGCTATTTGTTTACTTTACACTCGGCGATTCGACGCCGATCCAGCTGCTACGTTAATATCGCTTGTAATTTAGGGTTAATTTAATTAAATTTCATTATTTGAGTATGTAATTCTGTTAAATATGATCGCATTTAATAGATTTCGGCCTAATCGGGCCCTAACACTGCCGGGTACCAGCGATTAGTTACTGCTCCCCCTGTTTCCGGCACGCACTACTATTTTATACTACCGCTGCCCGGGAACAAGCTGAATCGCTTCATATAAACCACCTAGCAAGGTGGATTACAAAAAGTGAATCATATGAAGCGAATCAGCCCTAATCCGCCTCAGAGTCGTGTTTACACGGCGAATGTGAGGCGAACTAGGCAAGGCGATTTATATGAAGCGAATTAACTTCTCCGTGTAAACACGGCTTATGTATGTATGTATGTATGTATGTATGTATGTATGTATGTATGTATGTATGTATGTATGTATGTATGTACGAACGCATGCTAAAACCTAAATCTACCGACCAGGGGACCGACTTTAAATCGTCCATTTGGGGAGTTTTCATTATCATTACAATGGTATTGAATGGGCGATCGTTTGGGACCCAACTAAAGTGATCGATATAGGGGAGTGGTCGATCTGTGGAGGAGGTCGGTTAGAGGTTTTACTGTACATGTATACAAACATACAATTGTTTACAAGTAGGTTGTGGAGGTAATGGGGAGAGGATAGAAGTTTCGATGGACATGAATACAATGTATAATCCCATAACCGAGATAAGAATATTTACCCGGATGAGGGAGGGAATGAGGGAGTGAGGGAGGGAGGGATGGATTGAGTGAGGGAGGGAGTGAGGACTTGGCCCAATATACAAAGACTACTTATCCGGGAGTCATCATTCATTCGTTCATTCGTTCATTCATCCCTAACACATGACTTTCATCCAATTTGTGCTTCTATGTCAGAAGGAAATTCCCTAAAACAATATATCTAATTCTACGGTGACGAGGTGTCAAATCCTACTCGCACACACTTCATTTGCCTATGTGGGCGGGGGGGGGGGGCCACATCTAAACCAATGGCTTTGTTCCTTCGGGTCTTCTATAATAAACACACATGCGCGCGCACACACACACGCACGAAAGTTTCTTGCAGACATACCGTTATAATGAAAATATCTGCTCCTCAGATGCTCATAAGTGCCGGCAGGTGTTTCATGGGGTGGTTTCTTTCATTTATTTAATTTTTAATTTCAAGGATTACAGCCTTGGCTCCTCACACCATGCCGACACCTGAATTCAGTGTCAACCAGGCAAGTCTCAACTGCACTTTACTGCACCGACAAAGCAAACTAACAGCCCAGTCACACCTCACTGGATTGAGCAACGGACAGAATTGTCTAGTCCAGTGGTGATAAGTATCAAAATGTGTCAAAGTGTTGCGAAGGCTGCCAGACAAACGGACATGAAACAGATAGCCAACGGACGAAACAAACTCAAACCGGACAAGAACTGTAGACGTCAGTCCGGCGGCATCCGTTCTGAGTTTTGTGCATGTTCAAAACGTACTTTGTTCGGTTTCTGTCCGTTTCCCATATCTGGGGAGGTGTGAGTGGGGCTTTAGAAAGAAAAATAAATCAAACAAAAACCTAGTCCCCGACATACATGCGCTGCCTAATTAAAAATAAGAAACAATTAATAATAATATTTAAAAAAGCACTGCTCAGAACTACTAGTTCATCCGATTACAACCCACTGGTGCAAACCATTCAATGACCTACTTATATCAAGACAAACCCAGTCAAAGCCCCTCCACCAAACAGGGCCCGAGCCTCTGGTCGCAGCCACCCCCAACCCCCGCTAAAATACCCTCCCACCTCAGTTTTAGCAGTGAGCCTACCTACACCCCCCCCCCCACCCCCCCACACTTTAGTAGTGAGGCTTCCCACCCACCTGAAACACCCTGCCATCTTAGTTTACCAATGAGGCTACCGAACCCCCACACCCCCACCTGAAACACCCTGCCACCTTAGTTTACCAATGAGGCTACCGAACCCCCACACCCCCACCTGAAACACCCTGCCACCTTAGTTTACCAATGAGGCTACCGAACCCCCACACCCCAACCTGAAACACCTTGCCACCTTAGTTTACCAATGAGGCTACCGAACCCCCACACCCCCACCTGAAACACCCTGCCACCTTAGTTTACCAATGAGGCTACCGAACCCCCACACCCCCACCTGAAACACCCTGCCACCTTAGTTTACCAATGAGGCTACCGAACCCCCACACCCCCACATGAAACACCCTCCCACCTTAGTTTACCACTGAGGCTACCGAACCCCCACACCCCCACTTGAAACACCCTCCCACCTTAGCTTAGCAGTGGAACAAATTTTTTAACATTGCTTGCATTAACATGCCATTTTTAATCACTATTAGATTTACATTCTATGTTATATTGTTGCTCTCATACCATGTGAGGGGTCGACAGTAAAAATCAAATCAAATAAAAAAAAACTCCCCCCCGCCCCATCACTTGAACCACCTTAGTTTAGCAGTGAGGCCACTCCCCCACCCCCATTATCTTTGTTTAGTGGTGAGGCTACCTACGCCCCCCGCCCCAACCCACCCCTCACTTGCCCCCTTCACCCCTCCCCCTCCCACGCCCTACTCACAGCACCACCCCTACCCCATTACCCATAATGCCTTTCCTACGGTTCACACAGGTCGACCCAACAACCCTCCAGCAACACAACCCCACAGCACACCATTTATAAACCTGCTTTAAAAAGAAAACACAAAAAAAACACCCACTTTTTAATTAAAAAAATATACATATATATATAACTTCTTTTTTTTAATATATATCTCAGAATACAGCATCGGTTTCTCCCAAACTTCAGGTGGCATATTCAAAATATATAGCGGGAAAGAACCCACGGACTCGGTCCTAGAAGCGAGTAAAGCCAAACCACGCAGGCCAGACGATATGCAGACAAGCAGACGACAGGCCAGGCGTCGTCATGGAGACGCGCGGGGCTGTGGTGGTAGTGTGTGTCACTGCCGCAAGGGGGCCAGCTGACATTATCCCAGTGTGCACCACGCTCATCGACGCATGCTCCCACACCACTCACCGCCCGACGAACTGTATCAGTTCAACTAGCAGGGCAAGATACGGTAATTGAAGGACACACTACCTGCCCCCATTGAAGTATGAAATCATCCTTATTACTAAAAAAAATTAAAAAGCGTTAATGTGATGCTTTAAAGAGAAGTAGTGTTTTGTTGGGTTTTCTTTTTGTTAAAGTTGCATAGTCCGATGGTTTTGAGTTTCTGTCATTTTCTGAGATCATTATAATCTATCTACCTTACTTTAACTTGAAATAACTTAAATGGCTACCTTTTGAGATATTTGAGGTGCCACATGCACCATAGGTTCTCTATTACAATTGTCTCGGTATTCCTTTCTATGTGGCGACAAATGTTTAATAAGTGCACCAGTATCTAAGGTCAATATGTAGAATCAAATCTAGATAATTATTTTGGTGTTGCAAATTGGATGTTTTCAGCGGACTATGCAGCTTTAAAGAAAAGTCGTCAATTTAGCAAGCTTTTACGGCAGTTACTATATTTTATACCCCCAACCCCACCGCCTAAATCGACTATTTCTTCTTAGAGCTATTCAAATTGTCTTCTATCTCCCGTCCCCGATCGAGTGACACGTGACACAAAATGTTTCTGGCCTCCATCACTAAAACCTAGCTTTGCAGTCATTCACTGACCGAACCCACCACCTACAACCTGCTGATCAATACGTACAGGTTTAGAACCATCACGGTTTAATAGTCTAGAATTCAATGGTCCACCACCCAAGTTGGTACCTTTCGTTGCTGGTATTTTCTGTTTCCCCCATCTCCTGTCCCCCCCCCCCACGCCCTCCCTCCACGTCCTCTTCTTTCCTCCTATTAATTTTTTTATTTACCTACCTTTAAAAATACATATATATATATACATTTCTTTCTTTTTAAAGTTTGGAAGCAACGAGACTGTACAGTATCAAATAATATCAACATAATTAATTACATACGGTACAAGAAGACAACTGTGTATACACGCAAATAACTTCTTTGGGGATGGACATTCGGTGATGCCTGTAAAACTAAGGTGTAAAGAGTGGGCGGCAGGGAGTGGCGTAGGTGGGTGGGGGGAGGTTAAGTGTGTGAGTGTGGGTGGAGGGGAGGCAGGGGGTAAAAGGAGTGTGATAGTTATGCGTGTGTATGAGTGTGAATGTGTGTGGAGGGGAGGGGGGTACAAGGAGTGGTGTAGTTAATTTGTGTAGCGTGCTTGTTGGGGGGGAAGGGGGGGGGGGGGAGGGGCAAGGAGAGGAGGTTGACATCTACAGACATGCAACTGACATGGTCCATACACCAACCAGCACAGGGTGCTTGTGACAAATCAAAAACACCATCGCATTATTTATTTACTTAGGAAAGACAGCTGCGCATAGCCGATATATATATATACAAAGACATGGAGGGGTGGAGGAGTGGGGGGAGGGGGGGGAGGGAGGGAGGGAGGGAGGGACGGTGAGGGAGGCTTAAATAAATCTACGCGAACCAACTTTGGTAACAGCGGATGAAATCCACATGAATCAGCTCTGATTACTGTGGACTGAATGCATACAAACCAGCTCTGTTTACTGTGCACTGAATCTACACGAACCAACTCTGGTCACAGCGGATGAAATCCACACGAATCGACTGTTTACTGTGGACTAAATCTACGCAAACCAACTTTGGTCACAGCGGATGAAATCCAAACAAATCAACTATTTACTGTGGACTGAATCCACACAAACTGGCTCCATTTACTGTGGACTGAATCCACATGAACTGTCTCTGGTCATAGTGGAGTATATCCACACAAACCAACTGGTCACAATAGACTAAATCCACATGAACCGATCCCGGTCGCGGCAGACTGAATCCACACAAACCAACTCCAGCCACAGTACCCACTCAAGCGTGATGCCGCCTTTTGATTACTGTCCACTGCGCTGTCGACAAGCAGGATTGCGTGTCAGGGAAAACCGGTGTCCGCCTCGTCAACAGGACTCGTAGATGGAGTGGTGGAAGGGCTGCGAGAGGGAGCGGCGCTGGTTGTTTGAGGGGCAGAGCAGTACAGTGGCATGGGCAGCTTCCGGGTACCGCTCGTAGTAGCGCTCCAGTCGCAGATACTTCACCGTCACAAGGTTGTCTGCAAGCAAACAGAGGTGTCCTTGTAGTGTTGATAATGGGCCTCATGGTATTACAGTGGCATGCTATTAAAATATATAGTATAGTTATACGAATCTTACCTGGGTACAGATGATGGATAACTCTTGTTTTCCCGAGGTACAAGCCTCGGGTAATCGTGGACTAGGGAGAAGGAAGCAACATCCGGGTTCAGCAATCTTCACCTAATTATTCAGGATAAAAATGAGCTTAAAATGATGGAAATCTGATGTTTTCGTTTTGGCACAAGCGAACGTGATAATCGTGGCAGGGTGTGGCGGGTGGGCCCTAGTCCACGATTACCGAGGCTTGTACCTCGGGAAAACAAGAGTTATCCATCATCTGTACCCAGGTAAGATTCGTATAACTATACTATTTTACCTCGGTACAACGCCTCGGCTACTCGAGGCCGAGGGAGACCTTCACGTAGCCTCATTTTTATCCCCAATTATCTGATGAACATGTATTTGTATCAGTAGTAAAACAAAAGTTTGTACATCTCACCGGTTCTTGTTAGTTGGTGAGTAGGCGGGTTGCCACCCCGCTTGGTTTCTCTAGTCGTTTGTTGTAATGTTTAGCAAACGACTTGGCCGTCTTCCAGCCGGCGTGTGTTAGGATTCTTCGAACCGAGATTCCTAATTTTCTCGCTTTGGACACCATAGCACCCCTTGTGGAATGCGAAGCATAACGTTCCGTGTCAATGCCAGCCAACTTGAGTATAATAATAGTCCATCTGGCTAGTGTGTCACGTGAGATGGCTTTATGTGGCTTGATAAAGCTCACTAAGAGTTGTTTGGAATTCCGTATTCCCTTTGTCTTGGATATGTATGTTCTAATGGCTGAAACTACACACAGTTTCTTATCCTGTGGAAAGCTATCTAAATGAATAGAGGAGAGTGGATCTCCTGTCCTGTTAGACTTTAACAGAATGTTTAAGTCAAACGTGGCCTCTTTTTTGTCAATGTCGAGGCCTTGCAAAGAGAGGGCTACAATTGTTTGTCCTCTATGTCCTGTAACTAGTAATAATAGTACTGCTAATTTATAGCCTAACCGTTGGACCGTGAGTAATTTATTCTCCGGCCAGGATTGGAAAAGTTTAAACACCGTAGAAACATCCCAAAACCGACTATATTTCGGCTTTGGGGGGTTTCTTTCATAGATTCCTCTCATGATCCAATGAATTACTTCATGTTTGCCAATGGTTTGTCCTTCGATTCTTGGCACAATTATGGAGAGTGCGCAGCGCGCCGCATTTATAGCCCCATAACCAAGTCCATCATCTTCCAACATGCGGAGGAAGCGGCCTACTTGAGCGATGGTGGGGGCCATCGGTTTAACTTTATGTATTAAACAATGTACTCCCCATTTCCTAAGGTAAGTAGTATACATTTTTACAGTTCCTGGTCTCCAGGCATCCGAAATTAACCTTTCTTGGGTGATTTTATCTAGTCCGTATTTTTGTAAATACGCCCTTAGAAAAGGAATGCCAGTAGGGGGGTTGTTGACACGTCCCCTTGTGTCGTCACTTTTCCTTGATGTTGTAGGTTTACCTGCCCTCTTGGGAATTTTAAAACCTTCTTGGCTTCCCATTCGACTATGGCTCGCCACGGCTGAGTGTTCCAGTCTGGTACTATCAATACCGCATGGGTTTTGTCTAGCCTGATCTTTCTGGCTACTCTGCTGACCAGGCTGAATGGGGGAAAAATATAATAAAATATAATAAAATGCGTTATTCCAAGTGAGGGAAAAAGCATCCACTCGCCAAGCATGTGGTTCTGGGTGCCAGGATACATATTTATCAAGTTTTTTGTTTTTACGTGAGGCAAAAAGGTCTATGTCTGGCAAGCCCCATTCCTGACAAATGGTTAGAAATATGTCGGGGCTGAGAGACCATTCTAAATGGTCATGGAAATGGCGGCTTTTATTGTCGGCCAGTGTATTTAGTTTACCTGGGATGTGAGCTACTGTAATCCAAACATGTTGTTTTTCTGCCCAATCCCAAATGAGTTTTGCTATATCGTTGCAAGCTGAGGACTTTGTCCCACCCATATTACGGATGTAGGCCATTGCGGTAGTATTATCAGTTAAAACTTGGATGGTAAGTTTATCTATTTTTACTAAGCTCGTAAGTCCTAGATAGATGGCTCTCAATTCTAGGACGTTTATGTGGTCATCTATTTCATTATCTAACCAGCGGCCCCCAGTAGCTTCATTTCCTCTGTGGGCACCCCACCCCTCTAGTGACGCATCAGTAGTAACTGTTGTGTTGGGCTCATCCATGCGGATGGGATTATGGGAATTAATTAAATGTTTCATCCACCATTGGATGTTATCATGTCCTGCTTTGGAAATGGTCATTTGGCATTCGAAATTTCCCTTAGCTTTGGTTAGGGCGATATTTTTATCTATTTCGAGGGATTTAATATGTGCTTTCCCGTATAATACGGCTGGTGCATAAGCCACCATTAGACCAATGAGCACAGCCACTTGCCTTATTTTTGGTCGTTTTATGTTTAAAAGGTCTGAGGCTGTAGCACTAAATTTTTCAATTTTGTCTGATGTTAGGGAGATTGTCATTTCTCTTGTATTAATAAAGAAACCTAAGAATTTTAATAGGGATGTTGGTTGTAGAACCGATTTGGTGTCGTGAATGAAAAACCCTAAGTGGGTTAAGGTATCACATAAGTCCTTTATGGCTAAAAGGCAATCTTCCCTTGTGCGTGCTACAATAAATGAGTCATCAATATATGGAAACATGACATGGCCTTTCTTGGCCATTTCAGCAAATACAGGTTTAAGTAACTTTGTAAATAAACGTGGAGCACAGGCTAGGCCATTTGGCAAGCATGTAAATTGGTACAATTGGCCTTGCCACATAAATCTAAGAAATTTTCTATGCGACTCATAGATCGGTATAGTATAGTAAGCGTCTTTGAGGTCTACGCTTGCGAGCCACGAGCCCTGCATTACTAGGTCCCGGGCTGTTTCTAACGAAAACATTTTGAAGTGCTTATATTCGACTAATTTGTTTAGAATAGTTAAGTCAAGGATCATTCTAATGTCGCCATTAGGTTTGGGCCGTGAGAAGATATTTGAGATATATTCTCCTTCCGTATGTTGAACGGTAGTAATGATACCTTTGGATTGAAATTTATTTACTTCTATGTCTAATGCCAATTGCTCATGTTGAGTTAAGCGGTATGGGAAAGGGACTTTATGTTGTAAAGGGGTTTCTATGAAAGGAATGAAAACCCCTCTAACAATATCGAGAACTGACTGATCATGAGTCAGTTGTTCCCAGTCCATAATGTGATTAGATACATTGCCTGCACAAAAGGGGCTTACACTGGGTTGCTTTTGAGGCTCTATTTGTTGGCCGGTTTGGGGAACTGCTTCTGGGGAGGATTGTCTCTCCTGAAGGGGCGGTTGCCGTCGTTCCAGCCGTACTGGTTCCTCTGGCCGCGTCCCCTCGATTGGTAGCCGTAGTTCCGGCTGCCGAAGCGGTTGGTCGATTGGCCGGTCCGCCGCCCTCGAAAATCCGATCTGGATTTCTTGAACTTAGCCACATTGGAATCCTTCTTGCCGTCTAGGTGTTTGGATTGTTTCGCCTGTGTTTCTACCTGTTTGAACAGGTACTGTAGCTGTCCTCCAAACATTTTGGAATGGTCCAGCGGTTTGCCTTTGATGGGTTTAGGCGCCAGGAAAAGAGTGTATTCTTTTCCGTCGTTGTCGACGACCTTCTTGGAGCGGGCAACCTGCTTGCCAGCATCGGTAGTAACCGACTTGAAGACATTTTCGAAACGCCTGTACGACAAGAAGTTACTCGTGGCTGTTAACGACGCGATCGCCGCGTTCATGTCTTTAGTGACCGTAGTGAACTTGTTACCGGTCATCATCCTGTTGGCTACCGGCATGATTGCCGCGAGTGCCACCAGTACACCTTTATGAACGGTATGGAAACAGGTTTCAAACTTTTTCCTGTCTTCGCTCATGGTCACATCGTCGTCCATCTCTTTGATGGTTGCCTCGGGGATCCCTTTGATGCCCGTGTATTCTTCCGCGAGCTTTGTTAGAGTCTCCGCGGGCTTGAAGGTGTCAAAATGTCCTTTGACATTCTTCCTCAAAAGCGTGCAGGTGTTGATGCGCCGCTTTCTGACCGTCCTGATGTTCTTTGCGACCTTAACGGTGATGTTCGCAAAGGTACCGGGATGTGGGTCATCCGATTCGGACTGCGTGGTAGTCGAATGATCGGAGGAGTCAGAGGAAGAAGACTTTGACTTCTTCTTCTTTGATTTGGACTTTTTCTTTGTCCTTCTGACCTTCTGGACCTTGTTCCTGGCCTTATAGTACTCATCTCCGCCAGACGAGTACTTTTTGGGGTGTTTTCGTTTGCGCCCCAAGGCCACCTCCGAGTCGGTAGTTGGTTGGTCCGACAGATCCTCCCATTCCGATGGTTCTGATGGGGAGGCATCTGCCTTTATTGACGTTTTGGGCGTAGGGAGCAGCTGTTGCAGTTGCTCCCGTATGAGCTTGACCATCTGCTCATTCGCCACCAGCTGCGAGGGTCCCGGTTCAGGGGAGCGATCACGTGACGCGGCGGACTGGCGTCCCGAGGCCGCGTCCCCTTCACTGAGGGTATGTGGTGCACCCTTGTCACCCCGCTTCGCGGCCATCCTGAGGGTTCTGAAAACAACCAAAAGGCGTTTTTAAAACCACAACTCAAGGAAAACTGAACCAGTGGAACAGTACTATGAGGCCGGAGGGTCATTCAGGAGTAATAAAACTGTATTTACACCAGTTTTAACCCAGGCGTGTGTAAGCTAAAGTATCGGAGGTATGACGGTCGCAAGCGAGCCGAACCAACGCGGGGCGGGACCAGTGTAGATCCCGCCCACACTCTCTGTACCATAGACTTCTCCCACCTGTGGCTACGACACCAACAAGTTGGAGAAAATATTATGATACTCGGAGGTACGCCTCAGAAAAAACTATCATAGCGACGAAATGGCTCCAGCCAACATGTCTCTCTGTTGGGCAACGGGCGGCAATTTCTACCTAAGCGACGAAATGACCCATGTCAACATGTCTCTCCGTTCGGCAACGGGCGGCAAAAACAAAATGGATGCCTCAATCTACGGCACCGGCTAAACAACACGCTTGAGAATATTACTTATTATCAAATAAGATACAGACAACAAGTCTATAAGCGTGTGCTATGTGTGTTCATAAACAATCTTGCCAGTTTATGTTCCGGTACTTACAGTAGAAAGAGTAGTAATCCGTGTGAAAACTGCTGAGCTGCTCGCAACGTTCCTCCAGTTATGAGCGGAATATGCTAATTGCTGAACCCGGATGTTGCTTCCTTCTCCCTCGGCCTCGAGTAGCCGAGGCGTTGTACCGAGGTAAAATATATGTATAATTTGTCACCTCAAGCGGCTAAAAGCTTAGGGGCCCGGCCATGGGTCATGAATTAGCACTGTTGCCAACCTTGAGGTACTAAGAATCCTTGAGGTTTTGCATTACGAGTGTGGGACACGAGCTTGCTAGGGGAGGGGGGGTGGGTGATCCGAGTACATGCCCCATTCAAATTATTTCTGTAAATGGCCTTAAAATGTGCTATTCGAGGGCATTTCCAAGGGGTCATAGGCTGATATTTTAGCATAGGAATAACATGATATTTACTTGTATTTATTCAAAAGTACACTGTAGAAAGGGATATGAATGAGAAAATAATAGCAAAAATAGTAACCAAAACATTCAGTGCCTTTGCATGAAATTCGTGGGATTTTGGGAGGTGATCTATGACTGAGCAGAACCTTCATTTTCCATGACTCTCACAGGAATTACGTGAGAGTTGGCAACACTGAATCAATGATAAAACCGCCGCCACTCACTGTCAAACCACCAAGCGTGCAGTGCACGGTACGCCTTGCCAGCCGCCTCTGGTGACGAGCACTTGACGTAGACGCAGCCCTCACGCGATGTCTTGTCCACCACCATGTGCACGATGCCACTGTTCCCGCCCTCACCAGCTACAACCTTCTCCAAGATAGCGTCCTCGATGTTGATGTGCCAATTATCTGTACACTCACTGCCAGGTAACAACGCACATGGTCAACATACTACTCGCTGGTTTAGAGGTTTCAATTCAGGGGTGAATGTGTAAACATAGGCAACGTACTGGTAGTGCTGGTTTAGAGGTTTTCAATTCAGGGGTGAATGTGTACACATATTCCACATACTAGTAGTGCTGGTTTAGAGGTTTCAATTCAGGGGTGAATGTGCACACAGCCAACGTACTGGTAGTGCTGGTTTAGAGGTTTCAATTCAGGGGTGACTGTGTACATGGTCAACGTACTGGTTTAGAGGTTTCAATTCAGGGGTGAATGTGTACACAGCCAACGTACTGGTAGTGCTGGTTTAGAGGTTTCAATTCAGGGGTGAATGTGTACACAGCCAACGTACTGGTAGTGCTGGTTTAGAGGTTCAATTCAGGGGTGAATGTGTACACAGCCAACGTACTGGTAGTGCTGGTTTAGAGGTTTCAATTCAGGGGTGAATGTGTACACAGCCAACGTACTGGTAGTGCTGGTTTAGAGGTTTCAATTCAGGGGTGAATGTGTACACAGCCAACGTACTGGTAGTGCTGGTTTAGAGGTTCAATTCAGGGGTGAATGTGTACACAGCCAACGTACTGGTAGTGCTGGTTTAGAGGTTTCAATTCAGGGGTGAATGTGTACACAGCCAACGTACTGGTAGTGCTGGTTTAGAGGTTCAATTCAGGGGTGAATGTGTACACAGCCAACGTACTGGTAGTGCTGGTTTAGAGGTTCAATTCAGGGGTGAATGTGTACACAGCCAACGTACTGGTAGTGCTGGTTTAGAGGTTCAATTCAGGGGTGAATGTGTACACATAGGCAACATACTGGTAGTGCTGGTTTAGAGGTTTCAAGTCAGGGATGAATGTGTACACACAGTAAACATACTAGTGCTGGTTTGGAGGTTTCAATTCAAGAGTGAATGCGTGCACAGCCAACGTACTGATAAGTAAGAACTTTAAGTTAATGCAGAATTGGTTGCTCGGCTGGAAATTCAACCCTTGGGGTAAGCCATACTTACTACGTTTATGTTTAATTAAAACTCAAATCAAAATCAGAAATGGAAATCATCTACATTGGGACAAAGCAATGACTATATAAGGGTGTGTAAAAAGGAAATCATTTACTCCGAATACATGCCTAAAGACCCGTTTATAGTTTTGACGGTGTGTGACGCCGGTTAGCGCCGTGTCACGCCACAAAACGGTGGGGAGTGTTCGATGTATTGAAGCGCTGGCCTTGAAAGTTCAACATAGTTGAGCCCTGGCAAACGCTTGCGTCGTCTAACGTCGACATAAAGTCTAAATGGGAGCATTGGCTTGCACCATGTTGCGGCGTTTAACGTTGTCACAACTATAAAAGGGCATTAATGGACAATTGTAGTTTCATCCTTTCATAACATTCAACATGAGTACAGAGCCTCTGCTTGTTGTCGGCAATGGTCCATTTCTCTTTAGGGATGCCCAATGAATGGCCCATTGCTTGCAGCAAAATGGAGGTAACCCAAAGACAAAGTCACTGAGTGCAAATCACCTGGGATTGGTCTCCGACAAATAACGCAGAAATCAAGCTGAGATTATTACAGCGACGGCGAATTTCCACGAAAACACGAGGTTCCTCCCATAGGATTAGCAATCAGGGAATTGCGGGGGGAAATGCCGGAAGTCAGATTTCAACTACCCTTGTTGTGACAATATTATCACCCATGTGTAACTTTCTTGTTGGTGTTTAATGTTCTAGTAACATTTAAGGTCATATAAGAACGGGATTGAAACTAGCCAATTGTCATATACATCCTGATTCCTTGGCAGTTTCCTTAACATTAATCGATAAATATAAAAAAATCGTGGAAATCCGCGAAATCGCGGAAATCCGGGAAGATATTTCATCCCTGAAATTAGTTTACTGGTATTAATTATCAGACGCAAAGACAACTTACTTGTCGGAATCAAACATATTGCGGATTTTTAGGCACTGAAATTTAAAAAGCTTCACACTATCACGATTCTCTCCGAACGCCGGTCCCTGCCACACCTTCTCACTGACGCTCGTCTACAGGGAAGAAACAGAAAGCCTCGGTCAACTGTCGGACTCTAGATGACGCGCCAGGTTAGAGAGATCCTCCACCAGACATTAACACAATTAACATGCAGTTCTTATTACCCTTAAGCCCCAGTCACAGTAAGGCTTGCGACCACTTTGCAGCCAAAAGGCCAACTGGTCGCCACCGACCAGTCCCAACCGTTGAAAGTAGGGACTTTCTTACAATCATTTTGGTTGCAAGGAGGATTGCAGGTGCTGCAACCTCCTTGCGACCAAAATGGCTGCCCGGAGGTCGCTGAGTGGTCGCTGACCATTGTTTTCCCCATTGGTTTTTCTTTTTTTTTCCCTTTGTTCACCGGCTTTTGGTCGCAAGCCATAGTGTGACTGATGTTGCCAGGATTTAAAACTCCAAAAAGGAACAAACAATTATCCTTATCATTAGCGTCCTTATCATTATCATTGGATTTATAATATTTTGCTTAAAGTTGCATAGTCCAATGGTTGAGTTTCCGCATTTAAACATTTTGTTCAAAAGATAAATATATTAAGTTCATTGCTATAATCGACCTTACTTTACTATAAAGTAATTATTATCATAAACGGTTAACTTCGAAGACATTTGAAGTGAAAGCATGAACAAATAATTTTTGCATACACCTCAAAATTCTACACAAGAAGATTCAGCAGTAACAAATCTATTAAATTAGCTTAGTATGCCATTTTATGTAGCAACAAATGCTTAATTGCACCAATATCTAGGTTGCATATACAGGATCAATCTAATTTTTGGACATTTCTGGGTTTTTAAAAAGTGATGCTTTCGTCGGACTATGCAGCTTTAATATTAATACAATAAACCTGTTTTCAGTGACCACTGATCAACAAACTTATGCACCTTTAAAATACAGTAATACCTCTTTTCATTGACCACCTGCCATGTACATGTGTACAACCAATTTTTCACTGTACAAACTGTTTTGGTCTCATTCGACAATTCCTCATAACAGGACACCTGCCATGTGTGGACAACACTGGTCTGGATGTAGAACCGTCCTGTGAAGACAGGTATTACTGTAACTGGGTTATTTCATTAGCGTAGTGCAGCATCAAACTAGTACTGTGGCTGGTGTTCACTGTCGCGCCCCACAAAATTCAAAAGTCAGGCACTGAGTACACACGCCCAGTACAAACTAGTAGTGTTTACTAGGGAATAATATTTTCCTCCTTTAAAAAAATCCAAAGAAAACATGCTACACAATGACAATGAAATGTTTGTCCTAACATATATACTTCTATTTTGACAGTAACTCAACTAGTAGTGCTTACTAGGGCTTAAATTTCCTCCTTAAAAAAAAAGAAACCCCGCTACACAATGACAATGAATGGTTGGCGATCAGTAGGGGACTTATTTGCAACCGATTGGCAGTCGGTTGCAGATCTGTCACAAATCAGTTCTCGACCATTCACCGAGTGGCTGCAGCAGTGCCACGGTCATTGATCAATCATCAATTGATCGCCAACATATGAAAATGATTGGCGACTTACGGGCAACCATTTTGGTCACAAGGAGGTTGTTGGTGCAACACCTGCAACCTCCTTGCGACCAAAATGGTCACTATGTCTGTCACCACTGAGGACATTTTTGCGACCACCCTGAGTCTTCTGTTTCGTCGCCAAGTAGTCACAGGGCTCGTGTGACTAGGGTATAAGGACGAAAGTTGCATGTCCCCCAAGCCTCCAACCCGTGCAAACAAATTTGGGTAAACTGTCTGTGAGGGGCTCTCTATCTATGAGGGGTTCTATGTCTATGGGGGAGCTGTCTGGGTTTTGTTGTTGCTTTGCCCATGTCCATACCCAACCCCACCCACCAGTACCCTGACCAAGGAAAAATCGCGGAAGGGGAAAAGAGAGATCCTTCATTGCTCAAGCCTATTAAAACAAATAACCAACCAATTCACTGACCTGCAACCACAACCACACCGCAAACTCTTCGCCAGCGATCTTCTTTGTCTCAACCCGGATGCGAGACTCGTTAGCGGACAGAGCCTTGACAGCCCTATCCCACCGTGACTGCAGCTGGCGTCTACAAATATACACCAGCAAAATAACTAAACACACCTGCATCAAAATGAAATGACAATATTTGGAATTAGCCATATGCGAAGACAAATTGCGTTGCAGATATTTCTATGCCTGCAACAAATTAATTTTGTTAAATTCATATTGCCAGCAAATTTTTTAACTGCATGGTACAGATTACAGGGTCCGGACACATGGTACGATATGGAATTCACAGCTATTTCAAGGCTGTTTTGATAGGAATTCAGGAGTATTTTCATTTGGATTTTTTAGGGAAAAACCAATGGCGAATTTGGACTAATTTAGATCGGTTGGGAGTTTAATGGAAGTCAAGGCTTTTCAAGACTAATTACCCAAAATAGGTTAAATTCAAGGCTTTTCAAGGCCTTGAAATGGGGAAAATGACTTTCCAGGTCCCATACAGACCCTGTAGTGTCATACAAGGTTCAACATTTCTACCTTCTAAAACAGAATTACTTTATTAGGAATGTATCAAACCGTAACAGGTTTGCCATTTCTGCAAATCGACGTCAGATTTAGACAGATGTATACCAGCATAGCGCTATGCAACTTCTTCCATTCAAAATTTATTTTCACAAGTGTTTATTCATCAGAACACGTATAGGTGTCAGCGGCGGAGCACTGGCCTTCCAGCCGTTTTACATGCACTCTGGAATTTCACACATGGTTTGGGAGTATCCTGTGCTGTTTCTGTGCAGTACAGGACACTTTGTAAAATGGGTGTTATTGGGGGTTTTAAATCCTGGCAACATCTATGGTCTTATCGGGACAGGCGCCGACTTGCAGCAGAACTCACTCATGGTTCCACTGGAGGAACAGGCCACCAGCACCACGACTAGTTTCCCACTCCGGTCACATTATCCTGATACTGAGCTAACCAGTCCTTGCCTTACCCTAGTAATGCGAAGCGCCAGGCTAGGTAGCGAGCGATAAGGATAAATTTGATAAATCATTCGAGATCCCTACTTTCCGCACTGGAAGCCTCCATTTTTAAAATTATTTTTTTTTGGTGACAAGTTTTTTTATTCTGCCCATAACGTATAAGCTCCCGTGAGGGTGCTTGTTTTCAACGCTGGACAGCTGTGGTACTGGATTGGTCTGGTCCCGCACTCAGGAGTCTTTACCTGATCTTTCTCGGGCCAACCTTTGCGGTTTTGGGTGTTAGTAGTTTCTATATTAGTTTTTTTTTTTTAATTTTCAAGTTTTTTCCTAAACTGTATATGATAACTTAGCCTACTATATACATCTACGCAGATGACATACTGGCCAATTAGGCCATTGTGTCCGGTCTCAACCATTCCAAAACCGAATTATGTATTCATTAGGGATTTGCTTGCATAAGTCCTAGTATCAAAGCTGTAACAGGTTTCCTGGTTCTGCAGTTCGAACAGTGCAGGAACCTACAACGGTGCGCTTTTCGCTCAGGCAACGGGGTGCAGCCCACACATGTGCTGCTTTAAATAAAAACTCGCCTGTCCTTGGGTGGGATGATCATGTCCCGAATGTGCGGGATGGCGAGAAATGGCTGCAGATGCGGGTTATTCTGGCACTTGTCGTGGTGTGCCTTGAGGATGTCGATTATCTGCTCTTCCAGGCGGTACACAGCCTGTAATTCATCTTCCTGCCGCCTGGCACCCCACCAGCACAGGACGGCGAAGAGTGTCACTGAAAAGGGGAAAAGCAACACGTACCCAGAGTGAGCAATGGTGGTTAAGATTCATCACGTCAATACTAGAACATGAATAATTCGGTACTATAACCCCCTTAAAGAGTAAACATACATTTATTTTTCTTTTAATATTAGTCAATGCCATTTCAGTAAAAAAGCAGAAAAAAAGCACATAATTGGAATAACTTGAATGGCTTACACACTTGCCCTAACAAGAGTCCGTAGACATGTGAAGATATGGAATCCAAGGCTATTTCAAGGCTGTTTTTGATAGGAATTAAAGACTATTTTCATTTGGATTTCAGGGGGGGGGGGGAACAAAAAAAACATTGGTGAATGGCGATTTCAGACTAATTTAGATCAGTGGAGACAGTTTAATAGAATTCAAGGATTTTCAAGGTTAATTACCCAAAATAGGTTTAGATTTAAGGCTTGTTAAGGCCTTGAAATGGGGCAGATTCAATACTTTCCATGCCCAGTCCAACCCCTGTATATCAACAGATTAAACTAAATAAATAAATGCATTGACAAAATCATTTATATTTTATACACGCATTCAAAAGATTGTCACCAGTGCCAAAACACTAAAATATTACCCATCTTGGACATGGAGATTGTAATACTCATGAATCTAAAAGTGAGCAAATGGTCACACGGATGAGTAAATAAAAACACATCCTGAGGAAAGCAGTATAAATACTCATATTTATACATGAGAAGTGTGGCCTAATTAATTATATCCAGATGAAAGTGGTCTTCGAAAAATAAAAAAATAAAGTGAAAATCTATGATGAGGTTATCTGAAAATATGTTGCTCCAATAATATTATCACTATCCCAGTGATGATGACGATGATTATTATTGTTATTATTGTTCGGATCCTGGTCACGGCACCAATGGGATAGGCCCGATGTCAGCCATTCCACGGTCTTGCACTAGCTGTCACTCGCACACGGAAGAACGCCAAGATCCAGATACAGTACGCTTCACCTGGTTTATTGGTAAACCTATCTGCTCTCCGCGGCGTCCACAGTCAAGTGACCAGTCCCCCAACACGCTAGGTCCCACATCGCCTCTATAGGTGGGTGGGGGGTGTGCTAGCCACACGTAGTAAAGGGCAGCCCACCCCGGTGGCTAGCGTTCCGCCACCTAGCGCAGTCCAATGTAACTGCGTAGGTGTGCGGCGTAGTGTCTGCTGCCACTGTGTGGTAATGGAGCTCATGTACAGACTACTACACTATTATTAACAGACATACTACTACACTACACTTGAGTGATATAGTCGAATTTCTGCTAAAAGTGCTGCCCCACTGGGAAATCAGGCTGCTGGTACCGTGACCCAATATCCCACTCAGTCACATTATCCTGACACTGAGCTAAGCAGCCCTTGCCCTATCCTATTAATGCAGAGCGTCAGGCTAGGAAGTGACAAGAATCAATTTTAAAGTCATCGGTTTTAACTTTGACTCGACCAGGAGACGGACTCCTGACGGTCTATCGATTAGGCCACCATGCCTGATACAACTTTTTCGTTAATGAGTCACATTTGCCACAAGTCGTGAGAACATCTGTAATAAACGGGAAGCTCACTGAACAACTTACCAATAGAGATGACACCGGAGACGTAACAAGCAACAACTGCGTAGTAATGCGCGGAACAATAGAAGCCATGGTAAGGTACTTGTGACTCCATCAATCGCATGTTCTCATGCATTGTTGCCAGTTCACCTTGCGCATTGAACATGCTACAAGACAAACCAAAAAAAAACATTCATTTTCATTTATTCTTTGCTCAAGTGGTTTTATTCCTCTGAATAACATCTTGTCAATTCCAATCAGCAGTCATACGAAGTGTTGGCCACCCGATTAAAGAACATTTTCAAGGAGACGCGCAACATTTTGATTTCAAAATGTTATACAATCTACTCAAAAATATGTATGAATGTTGGGAAAAGTAATTGACAGGAATTTTTCAAAAACTAATTCATCTAAAATATTATGTGACCGGGGTTCATATAAGAGATTGACCACCAGATTCAAGAACATACAGTTAGAATTCAAGAACACTCGAGGGTACTCAAACCAAACTTTATAGTGCTGCCACACTGGGAGACCATGCCATCGGTACGATGACCATATATCTCACTATGTCATATTATCCTGATACTGAGATAACCAGTATTTGCCATATCCTAGTAATGCCAAGCGCCAGGCTAGGTAGCAACAAATAGAAATTTTGTAAGTCTTCAGTTTGACTCTGGTGGGATCTGAACTCCCGACCTTCCAGATGGAACTCGGATATCTAGATAAACACAATAATAACATTAGTTCACCCTTCATCCTAGCAACATCTAAGGTTGTGTCAGGACTGGTACAGACTTGTGACAGTGCGCAGTCAGGTCGACTTTATAGTGCCGTCTCACTGAGAGACCAGGCCTCCAGCACCATGACATGATTTCCCACTCAGTCACATTATCCTGACACTGAGCCAACCAGTCCTTGCCATATCATAATAATGCCGAAAGCCAGGCTAGGAAGCGACAGGTATCAATTTGTTTGACTGGACCAGGGTTCGAATACCACAATTTACTGAAGACGGACGCTCTACTCATTCGGCCATCCCACCTGGTCAAATTAAATATGAAGCGTTCAAATGAAATCCAACCCACCTGATTTTCCATTGTGTGTTTTTATAAATGAGATGAATTGCGGTCCTGTAAGTGTTCCTCCCCATCTCCTGGATAAAGAGTAGACCAACGAGATCACCATCTTTAATTTACATATGCAGAATACAGGGTGTGAAAACAACTGCATTAAAACCAAGATTCAGCCAAAGAAATAATGCAAATACAGTGGTCCCCCTATTAAACGACCACCCTGAATATGACTACCCGCCATATACGGCCAGAATTTCAATGCAGCAACATATTTTAACTACAAATTACCCCTCACCAACAACCACCCTTTTCCCTTTTATGCGACCAGTCTAATGTCTGCCGACATTGTTAGTTGAGTCTCGCACAGCGAGACCATTTTGAAAGTATATTTACATGACCAACACGCCCCTTTTCCCTTTTATGTGACCACTGTCTCATGTCTGCTGACATTATAAGACGAGTCTCGCACAGCAAGACCTGTTTCAAAGTATTTTTACGTGACCAACGACCACCCTTTTGCCCCCTTTATGCGACCACTGTCTTATGTCCACCAACATTGTAAAACTGTTGGAAGAGTCTCACACAGAGATACCTGGTTGAAAATATTTTTTTTTCTTTTTCTACACGTGCATGTACATTCACGCTTTTCTACATGTACAAATTGACAAAACACGTACCTGTAGAAAAGGGATGTTTAAATGTGTCACTGCCTCCCACCCTAACATCAGCGACCACCCCCCTTATGCAACCACATTCTCTCTGCAGTAGGGGTGGTCGTCTAAGAGGGGAACCACTGTGTATATTTATTTATTACAGATACATATACACACACAGCGTTGGTGCTTTCAAAATGAGCCGACACACGCCACCGGTGTCGTCTACATGACAGACACAGACAGACAGACAGACAGACAGACAGACAGACAGACAGACAGACAGACAGACAGACAGACAGACAGACAGACAGACAGACATACATACACCCACCCACCCACACTTTTTCCACTGACATTGTTTCATTGCAATCAATATGCATTATTTACACACGATTATTGAGTTCAAGGGGAAAACCTTGATCCCGAGCAAATATTCGAAATAGATTAAGCAATTATTGGTTTGACACAGTAGAGACGAGTTTCGATGAATTGTGCTTATTTGTCATGTGGAGGGATGTGATTGGCTATCAGCAAAAAAAACTCAGGCCGAGCGATTGAGAGCCACCCAGGCCGCCCAAAGGGGTCCGTGCAGATCCCCAAGGGGGGCCCCCCAGGGAGCAGCACCCCCAGAAGCTCATGCAGTTTAAGCATTTTAAGGGCCCTAAATGTATTATTTTCAACTGGGAAATATGAATTTTTCTCTTTCTTTATACATGCAAGTCCAGCATTTACCCCATATATAACAGCAATATTTTTTAACATGAATCGCAAGAATGACCAATTAAATTCAGAAATCTGTGAATCCACAGAAAAATCACATCCGTGAATATGACGCCATCCCCAACCATGCACGCACTCAAGTTCGAAACAAGCCGGTGGGTCTCCTTCGGCGTGAGTACCTACATCATAGAACACATCCTGGCCGTACTTGCTTTCGATGCGTGTGTGAACTTCATCGTCTGTCATATTGCGATGCGTGTGCCTGCCACACTCAAAGTCACCTGAAAACAGAAAGCACTCGGTCTATACACCACACAGATATATAAATAATAAAAAGTGTACAAGTGCAAAAACATAGAAGTCTATGCCGTCCAGCTTTTTACTTTTATAATTTTAAAACAAAACCTATTGTCTTTTACTTCTCTCTTGAGTGATATAGTCGAGTTTTAACAACAAAAACCATTAACATCTCGCCATGAATATAGCCTTAGTTGTCGACAAGGCGTAAAAAAATGTCACTCACTCACTATAAAGAGCTAGCCGTTTTCCAGCGGAAATCAGAGATCTGCCACCCATGTATAGTGTACTTTGTTCGTAGGCTGGTTTGGTGTTATTTATAGTTCAAAATCAATAACGCCTCACTTTACGTTTACTCCGATTAGATTAGATCATTAAACAATCAATAAAAAGATGCATTGTTGTCAAAAACCAAAAGGAGCAGCTTAAAATTGACTGTAATATTAACACTAGACAAGATGAGCCTAGGTGTGGATTAGTTTATAAACCAAGCACAATTCTCACACATATGCAAAAGCAGCGTGTTTTATTTAACGACGCCTCTAGAGCAATTTTTATCATTGGCTATTGGACGTCCATGGTCATTCTGACATATTTCTTTGGCTACTCTTTCCGATAAGCAGCAAGGGGTCTTTTATATGCGCTTTCCCACAGACAGGACAGCACATACCACAGTTACGTCCGTCTCCACTCATTACACTGAAGACATGTTCCTCCTAACTTATTACATGTGTAGGATGTGAATTCTTTTTTCACAGTTGCATAGTTCAATGATTTTACGTTTCTGTCATTTCCTGAGATAGATATATTAGTTTGATCATTATAGTCTACCTTACTTTAGTTTGAAGTAACTTATTTTAAATGGCTAACTTTTTTTTTTTTTTTTTTTAAGATATTTGACAGGCAACCACACTAAATTAATTTTGGCAAGCGCGCCAAAAGTCTGATACCATAGGCTTCTGCAGTAACAGGTTCGGTTAAATTGGATCGGTGTTCCGTTCTACGTGGTGACAAATGCTTGATAAGTGCACTAGTATCTAAGTTAGATATGTAGAATCAAATCGAGATCACTGTTTTGGCTTTGAAAATTTGATGTTTTCCTCAGACTATCCAGTTTTAATAATAATGCTAGTTTGTTTTTGTTTCATGTACTAGCAACAAGTTCATATCAGGACGTGTACCGACTTGTAACAGTGCACTTACAGCGGCCTTCTGGGAGACGAGACCACCAGTACCATGACTTGATATCCCACTCAGTGACATTATCCTGAGATTGAGTTAACCAATCCTTGCCCTATCCTAGTGATGCCAAGCGCCAGGCTAGGAAGTGACAAGTGTCAATTTTCTAAGTCCTTCATTTGACTCGGCTGGATCTTCAGCGGGAAAGTAGAAGGGGTGAGAATAAGTCAGACCAAAAAAGGTGGGAAACCGCTGATCAACTGGAAATTCTCATCGCTGCCTCAGAGTATAAATGGTAAAAACGGGTGGAGGCATGCAGAAAAGTATTCTGTCGGCACCGTGTGAGTACCCTAAGACTTCTACCCCAGTCACACGAAAGCTAGAATCTGCCTCCGACCTCCTTACGACCAAAAGGTCGCCAACCTCCCACTCGATACAAAAACATGGTCGACGAGTGCAGGCGGTGACCTGTCGGCAAAGGCCGCTTCATCGGTGTAAAAGTTGGGTGTCGGTTTGGTTTTTGTTGTCTGCTCGCAACCCGGTGCCGACCACACGGTGAGGGCGCCATTGCATGTGTTAGCGCCACCATGTCGCACGCAGTCACCGCCAACAGCACTGGTCGCAAGTGCAACAGCTGTATCCTCCTTGCAACCAAAATTTCCGAAATGGTCGCCGGGAGGTTGACCTCGCAGCACCAGCACGCAAGGAGGGTTAATGGCGGTCGTAAGGATGTATGGGCGTCGCGAATTGATCATAAGCGAACACAGGCCTCGTGTGACTGGGGTATTCCTTTCCCTATCCTATCAATGCCTAGCGCCAGAATAGGTAGCGATTAGTATCAATGCATCAATTTTGTACATCATTGGTTTGACTCGACCGGGAATCAAACTCCCGACCTTCCACATGGGAAGCCTGCGCTCTACCGATTAGGTCACCTGTAACATGACCTTGTGCCGAGACTAAAAGGTCCAAACAGCAAAGTATATTCTCTCACTACGATTTAGGTAAGACTTCTAGTCTATTCACACGTGACCTAATTCGGCGTCAGAACGAGACTGATTACGCGTCCGGTATTGGAAATTGCCATAAGTCACTGCTGTGTGCCAATGTCTATGAACTAGTACCGAAATTAAAGGAGTACAATTTGAAGATATTCACTTTTGAAACTATCATATTCATTTTTGCATACCTTTTTTCTATTTATTGGTCAAATTTCATGAAGATTGAGTGATGATCAGATGCATTTCAGTAGGCAATGTCAACAAAGTCGCTCACCTTGGCTGCCAATCTTTTCTTAAATTCAAAATTGCATAACTTTCTTCATATATATATATATATTTAAAAAATATATTTTGACCCTTTTAAAGCTTTTATTAATTTGTAATTACTAAGACTAGTTGTTTAACTGTGTTGCACAGATAACTACGCTGACAGTGCTGCATTACATGATACCACCATAACTATGCAGACTTGAAGTTGACCTTCACATTGTAGTTAAATGGGAAAATCACCATGCAAGGGTCACCTAATCTTTGTGAAAATTGGCCAATATATAGAAGATGGGTATGCAAAGATGAATAAGGTAGTTTAAAAAATGAATGCCCTCAAATTTGAGTGATTTCGAGAGGTATTGGTTGACAAAAACGTATTCACATTACTTTTCATACAGCGGCGCCTCGTAGACCCGTAAGTGGCCTCGGTCTGGTTTCAACATGGCCGCAGCATGAATAGTGTGAATAGATGCTTCTTAGCAATCAGGGATGAAAGTGGTCTCCGGGGAAAAAAGCGGAAATGCTGATATTCTCCTATAGGTTTAACATTGTCAGGGAATCGCGGAACATCCCCGGAAATTGGGTATCATATATATTGGTATACGCTGATAGTGCTGCGCCGTTTGAAGCATGTATTAGTAGTATACGCTGATAGTGCTGCGGCATCTTCACTACATATTAGTATAAGCTGATGGTGCTGCAGCGTAAAAAGGTAGAGCATATATGTTAATCGTGCTGCGGAATTGAAAAATCCCGGAAATCCGCAGAAATCTTTCATCCCTGAGCAATGGTGACGGCCCCTTAGGTCATGAGAAATACAGCCCTAGCCCTTAATAGTGTAATTACATATAACCCTAGCCGTCCTTAATAGGACAGGGATGACGGCATTTGATAGAGCTGGTAGAAAAGGGATAGGAATCAGTACAGCCGGTGGAACCGCATAGGCAGTATGTGTAAGTTGCTGCCAACGGATGGCGGGCTTACTGAATACATCAACTTACGCTGCCAAGAAATGACGGGCCGCCATCCCTTATGCTAGGTAGCGAGACCCATGAGTCTTTAATTAGTTATTCCATTTTGCGGGGGAAACAAACTCTACCCATAAATTTAACGACTTAGGAAGTATCGGATGGCCAATGCAGCCATATGCCAAATTAGACACAGAAAAGGGAATTGACTTAGTGCCAAACGGGGACGGTCCGAGTGCACTGAATGACCTATTTAAGTAGACATAACTCTACCCCTTCCACAACTCCACCCATTCAGTGTAGAGCAGGCCAGCAGCTCATCTGAAACCAATGAGATGAGTGCACTTTGGAAGTGAGAAATGCTCTCATTGAAAACTAGTTTTTGTTTGCAGGGATGTGATTGGGTGTAGGGGGGTAAAACCTGAATAATTTCTGTTAAAGGTTATCATGGGGACACACAGCATCCCACTGAGTCGTGAGAGGGATGCAAATAGTGTATTTCAGGTGTTTCGGCGAACAGGGGAAAAAAACTGGATTTTTAAATAATTTTTTAAACAACGGAATTCCGGTTTCGGCGACCAGCAAAAAACACACGGAATTCTGGTTACAACCGGAGAAATCACATGCCTGTGTTTGTTTGTTGTGGAGTTTTACATCCTGGCAACATCTAAGGTCATATCAGAATGGGTACCGACTTGTGACAGTGAACACTCATGGCGACTTTATAGTGCTGCCCCACTGGGAAATCAGGACGTCGGCACCATGACTGACATTTTTTGTTTGTTAAACCACTCAGCTGATGCGAATTAATATTTATAATGTATATATTTCTCAGGAGTCAAAATCAGGTATCACTATCAAGAATAACACATATGATAGTGGAAGTTTGGGGATTGATTAGATAAGTAGTCTTTTTCTGTCCTTATTTAACAGATATTCGGGAGAAGCCTATTTATGTAATAAACAGACAATTCTCTTGTATGGTCCTGTAACAGTTGTTTGTTGGAGTTTTACATCCTGGCAACATCTAAGGTCATATCAGGACGAGTACCGACTTGTGACAGTGTGCGATTATGGCGACTTTATAGTGCTGCCTCACTGGGAGACCAGACTGCCAGCACCATGACCTGTTATCCCACAGTCACATTATCCTGATACTGACATAACAAGTACGTGCCCTATCCTAGAAATGCCGAGTGCCAGGCTAGGTTTGACTCGACCAGAAATCGAACTCCCAACCTTCCACATGGGAAGCCTGCGCTCTACCGATTGGGCCACCTGTAACATGACCTTGTTTATTGTAACCTCGTCGCCGCGTTGTATCGGGCTAGACATAGCTTGGAAATGGCGGCAGTGTCTAGACTAACAAGCTCAGACAGCAGCACCGAGTCCACATATAAATAGCGTTAAATATCAAACTCCAATTCACCTCCGCACACACACACACACACACACCCCTCCCCGCCTCAGTGAGTGAGTGAGTGAGTGAGTTAGGTTGTTGGGAGTTTTACGTCATGGCAACAGCTAAGGTCATATAAGGACGGGTACCGACTTGTGACCGTGCACTCATGGCAACTTTATAGTGCTGCCCCATCAGGCAGCCAGCACCATGACTTGATATCGCACTCAGTCACATTATCCTGACACTGAGCCAAGTAGATGTTACCCAATCCTAATAATGCTGAGCGCCTGGCTAGGAAGCGACAAGTATCAATTTCTAAGTCATTGGTTCGACACGACCAGGGTGCGAACCCGTGAGTGAGTGAGTATCTTTGTAAGTTTAGGCCTATATATGTGCATATGTATGTGTAAATTAGGATCAGATTAGATTTAGATTAGATTAGAGTGCTTGAGCTGTATGCTCAGGCCAAGTCGGATGTGTACATTATGTCTGGCATCACGATAAATATACCGTGGTCACGTGGTGTTATCAGTTAGTTATCGCATGCGCGCAGACAGATAACAAACAAAATTACAACCAAATCAACTCACACACACAAAAAATAAAACATGCTCTACAGCGTTCGAAATAAGAGCTTGTCCACTTGGCCGGTGGACAAGTGAAATTTCAGAAAGACAAGTGAAAATCACACCTGACTTGACCGGTGGACAAGTGAAAACTTTTGCTTATTGCTATCACTGATAAGGCTGGTTGTCCACCATTGGGAAATACACTGTATTATACAGTAAAACCTCTCTAAATCGACCGCCCTTGGGACCAACTTTAAGTGGTCGATTTAGGGAGTTAGAATATGGTTACAATGATATTGTTGGGACCCGAATAAAGCGATCGATATATGGGAGGAGGAGGGCGGGGGGTCGATCTGTGGAGCGGTCGGTATAGAGGTTTTACTGTATATGTATATATGGTAAATACCGTGGGCAAGTGAAAATTCAGACAGACAAGTGAAAATCACATCCGACTTGTCCGTTCTAGATATATGATTGCTCATACCATTCAAGAGTGCAAGATATATAATACTAATAGAGGACTCGCTGACGTCAGCAAATTTTGTCTGGTCTGCCAAAAGATATACTAAACTGTTCCCGGCCCTTACACGGGCGATTACATTTAATGGGGAGAGACGATTCTAAATGCCATGTAGCGACAAACACAATGTGGCCCTTTCTTAGGATTGGGGCTCAAGACGAATGCTGGCAATCGGCTGTCGCCTCAAGGGTTGTTTGTTGTTTTACATCCTAGCAACATATATGGTCATATCAGGATGGGTACCAACTTATGAATATGCACTCATGGTGACTTTATTGTGTTGCCCCACTGGGAGACCCTGACCCACATTATCCTGATACTGTGCTAACCAGTCATTGTCCTACCCTATTAATTCCAAGTGCCATGCTAGGTATCAATTTTATAAGTCATTAGTCTGACCTCAATCAGTAGGGATGAGAGTAGTTTGTGACAAAAAAGTGTGAAAGTGTCATCTATATATACGAGCTAATTTGGTGCAATTTCAGGGCCATTTTAAGACAACCTGGGACTACTTTGCTGTAGTTGGTCATTTTCTTTGGTAAAATATCCTCTTACTGCAACATCTATGCCCATTCACCACCACGCCCCCACCCCCCCTGCCCGCCCCCCGGTCTTTTTACATCTGATTTACACGAATCTCAGAAATGACCCTTATGGCCAAGAAAAAATTAGGAAAATCCGCCGAAATTCGGAAATTTCTCGTTCCTGATCAGGAAATAAACTCCCGAACTTCCGCATGGGAAGCCCGCGCTCTACCGATTCAGCCACCACGCCCAGTGTTGCCTCAAAGAGTGCGATACATTTGTTTAGAATACAAAGACACTGTGCAATATGTATAAATGAATCCGGGCTACATTACAGCTGGGGGTGTGTTAATGGCTGCATATTGGAATTTGGATGCAACCAATTTTAACCAATTGCATTGACATAAGAAAATAAGGGCTTGACAAACTTGATTTACTGATTCTTTAAATAATGGTTTATTTGCTTGTTGGGGTTTTAGATCCTGGAAACATCTACGGTCATATCAATCAGGACGGGTATCGACTTATGATAGTGCGCAGTCATTGCGACTTTATAGTGCTGCCACACTGGGAGACCATGACACTAGCGACCATGACAAGATTTCCCACTCAGTCACATTATCCTGACACTGAGCTGACCAATCCTTGACCTATCCTATTAATGCTGAGCACCAGGCTATGTAGCGACAAGTATCAATTTTGTACGTCATTGGTATGTCTCCGACCAGGATCCCAACTCCCGAGCTTCCACATGAGAATCTTGCGCTCTTAGCGTTTCGCCACCACATCTGGTTCAAAAGCAACCAATGAAGTCTCTATAGCAACACTCACCTGATCTGACGGCTAGCATCTCGACTACGTCCAGCACCACCTCCCGAGCCTTCACCACGAGGTCATAGGGGTAACACACCTGCACACGCCAAGAAACAGCGGTCTATAATTACAAACATTCTGACATAGACGAAGAAAAATAGCGGCTGCAGTCAGATGAAATATTACCTACATTCTCATGTAGCTGCAGTTGATTGACGATAGCGTCTCACAGAATTCATTATGCGATCGATTGATAATAGCTTCTCATAGAATTCATTATCTATATAGCTGCAATTGATTGATGATAGCTTTGCGTATAAATTCATTGCGCATGCAGCTGCAAATGATTGATGATGGTGTCTCAGATAGAATTATGCATGCAGTTCCAAGTAATGCAACTGATTAATGATATCTTCTCATATAGAATTCAGTATGCATGCAACTGCAATGGATTGATTGATGATAGCATAACAGTGTGTTGGCAGCAAGAGCCATATTCTGTGAAAAGTTAGTAAAATTTATTATTACTTTGGGTTCAGGACAAAATGTGTCAATCGCATTTAAATGTTTACATTGAAATAAATTTACACAAAAATGACCACGTTCAAATTTGGGTCAAATAATAAATAATAGCAAAATTGTTATCAGACGCAATAAATTGCTTACTCATTCAAATTAATTCTCCTAAACCCTAGGTTATAAATTAGGCACGGAGCACCAGAGAAAACACACAAAATTAATTAACATGAATAGTCATCTCTGGGAAACTATACCAGCTGCATGGTGGACCAGTTTTGAACGTACATTGCTCAGACTAGCAAATGTATTAAACTATTTATTAATCATCAATAACCTTACTCACCCCTGTTGAACTCTCAGTACAGATCATCCAGTCATCTTCTGTATTGAAGAAAACAAGAGAAGATTCAATCCAAATGTCCTATCACCAGGGATGAAAGTGATCTTTTAGGAAAAGAGCAGACAGTGACAGTATATTACAAGGTGGGCAGTCAGTGCTTTCAAAATGAGCCGACGCACGCTGCCAGCGTCATCTACATGCTCACATGCGACCTGTACTTTTACCACAACATAGACTATACTCTGTAAGTGCTGCACGTGTCGTGGTGCCAAAGGTGCGTCTTCGACTTTTACAATTCCAACTCCCATTTCAAAACTTGTTGAAAGCACTGGAAATAATAGTCACAATAATGATGACAGACCACTCTCTGAATCTGACCAAAGTAGGCAATTAATGAGTGGTGATAGGCACAGTGCAAAAACGATGCTTGGAGAGTACTGGATGAACCGTAACTTCTAAGAATGTTCCGCCATTCCTCGATAAAGTTCAGGGATGAAAGTGGTCTCCGGCAAAAAAACACAAAAAAAAGCGGAAATCAAGCCGACATTATTACACCGATGGCGAATTTCCGCGAAAACGTGGATTAGTATCGTCACCATCTCAGGGAATCACGGGGAAAATTACGGAAGTTAGGTTTCAACTATCCTTGTTGTGACTGTACTATCACCCATACCTAACTGTCTTTGGGGTTTATATCCTAGCAATATCTGAGGTCATATAAGAACGGCATTCAAACTAACTAATAAACATCTTGCTTCCATAGCATTTTGTTTAAAGTTGCATAGTCCGATGGTTTTGAATTTCTGTATTTTTTCTGAGATAAATATATTAGATCGATCACTAGTATCTACTTTTCATCGGACTATGCAGCTTTAACATTAATCGGCAAATATTTAAAAAATCGTGGAAATCTGCATTTTCGCAAAAACTCACACCATGATTTTTGTTTGTTTGTGTCTATGTTGTTTGTTAGGGCTTTACGTCCTAGCAACATCTAAGGTCATATCAGGACGGGTTTGAGTTTATGTCTTAGCAACATCTAAGGTCACATTAAGAGAGCGCACCCCTTAGAAATGGGATTTTGATTGACCAACTGATGTCATATCCATTGGCATTTTGTGATACTGATGTGACATAGTTCATCGTCGATAATAAAAAAAATTAATTAAAAAGGTGGAAATCTCAGAATGGCGGATATACTTCATCCCTGTATCACATTTCACGTGGTAAAGCGTATATTAAATCACTTGAGCCTTCAAACTTAACCATCCTGATTATTGGAAAATGAAATTTAATAAACATTTTGATACCTAAATTTAGCCATGCTAGCATAGTACTGTCGTGGTGGTGATGAACATGGGAAATATTGCGCCTAGAGCGGGACTCAAACCCACATCTCTTTGCACTCCGGGCCAGTATGCTAACCACTACACCACCTAGGCTCCCTGATATCACCATACTACCCACGCCTACCTGTCTATGTGGCTCCTTGCCTGAGAGGTCAGTGCAGACCACTACAGTACCATACTCGGTATACCTGACAGGTCAGTCCGATATCAGGGTATATTATTGGGCATTAATGGATACGGGTCGTTCTCAGAAACTAGGTACCACATATTTGGTTCCCCCGTTATATTGTTAATGGATGTATTCAACTGGGCCTTTCTATACACATATAAAAATATTTCTTTACAAATTCCTATTCGATTGGGACCGGAAGTGGGTTTCTATAAGTATGAATCAAATGTGTCTTGTGGCTCCATCCATAAGGTCACAAGATGACTGATATGGAAAGGTTGAAAGATTCAGTAGCTTCAGCCAATACGAGCTGTTCTTTTCGATTGCAAATGGCTTCCCTCTATGGGGTCAGCCATTTTCAATGGAAATGAACAGCTCTGATTGGTTCTTTTCGATTGCAAATGGCCACGCCTATACAGGGCAGCCATTTGCAATCGAAGAGAACAGCTCTGATTGGCTGAAACCACTGAAGGCATTTGACTAGTCCTCTTTGCATTCGAAAACCTAGTTCACTGCACAGGTGGGCAGAGCCTAAATCTTGCAGATGGATAGGTCCTAGTCGAACGCCTCCATTGATTAAACCTTTTTTGGAGGGGCGGGGGGAAGCAAGTCAACTAGTTATTGTTGACTGTATTAAGTATGTTGTTATTGTGAAAGCCTATGGGGTCAGAGGTTTGGCATGCATGCCAAAATTAATTCAGCATTCAGTGTTAAAGCTGTGTTCGCCCATCCCGTCTGGTCAGGTAGTATTTGGCGTTTTACACTACATTTCTGACACTTACAATGCTTACAACTGCAAAGTACCCAGACCTGTGGTGCATTGGCACAAAAAACACAGCGTGGGAAAGTTTCCAAATGCAGCCAATATCACACTGGGGCAATTTTACAATAATTGTGTCATCCCTCACCAGGATCTTTACCAGAGGGTAAAATTCCATACCCTTAAATTTTCTGAGGGTATGACTGTACCTTCAAATTGTTGGAATAATTTTGTTTAAAAGGTTCTTCAAGGAGCCAGAGAGAATACCCCCCCCCCCTATTCTGTGTACCCTCAAATTATTTTCTTGCGGAAACCCATCTCACACGAGTCAAGCCAATGACTAAAATTAATACTTGTCCCTACCTAGCCTGGTGCTCTGCATTAATAGGATAGGACAAGGACTGACTAGCACAATGTCAGGATAATGTGACTGTGGGATATTGGGTATATGGTGCCAGTGGCCTGGTCTCCCAATGGGGTAGCACTACAAACTCGGCATGAGTGCAGTCACAAATCGGTACCGGTCCTGATATGATCATAGATGTTGCTAATTCTAGCTTTTAGAAATATGGCTGCCAAACCTGGCAATCTCAAATTGAGCACAATTTAAAGCTATATAATCTGGGGTTTTCTGAAATCGTGAAAATACCCAACACCATAACTCAGGGATGAAAGTGGTCTCCCGGAAAAAAAGCGGAAATGCTGATATTCTCCCATAGGCTTCGCATTGTCAGGGAATCACGGAAAATTCCCGAAAGTTGGGTTTCATACAAATACGTTTGAAGCACGTATTAGTAGTATATGCTGATAGTGCTGCAGCGTCTGCACCACACATTAGTATACGCTGATGGTGCTGCAGCGTAAAACAATATATTGTGTATTGTCCGCGGTTTTCTGACAGTGGTCTAAGCATATTACACAATTTCCATAGAAATCCACTCCATGTTAGTCTTTAGCCCCCTCCCCCACCCCGCCCATATCCTGGCAAGATGAAAGGTTATATTAAGATGGCCAGCTCCTTGCTTAAGAGATTCTGACTGACCAACTGTTGTCATATATCCCTTGCATTCTGTGGTAAACGGCGAATTTTTTTTTTTAATCTCAGAAATCAGAGAATCGTGGAAATTTGTCATCCCCTTATTTTCTATAATATATATGTAGCCAATTTATCGTTTATTACCAATGCATATTAATATATGTATGAGCCTGTCTCAAAAGGTGATAACTCTTCTTTTTTTTTGTCAATTGTAACAATTGACACAAAACAGCACAGAAACAGTTACACTGAAAACACAAGGACATTTGCTTCAAATCAATATGTATTCTATTGGGATTATGAAACACCATGTAAAAAACAAATTAGTTTATTCTGAGCAAATGCATAAGCAGATAGTATGTTGATCGTTACAAGGGACAAAATTTTGTCCCATATTGCTTAGCACCTTTTTGAGAGTCTCATATATATAAACACACACCTGTTCCTGCAATGCTTTAAGTACCTATCATATCAATGTTGTGTTTGTTTGTTGTTCTTTTACGTCCTAGCAACATCTAAGGTCATATCAGGACGGGTACCGACTTGTGACAGTGCACACTCATGGCGACTTTATAGTGCTGTCCCACTGGGAAACCAGGCCTCTGGAACCATGACCTGGTATCCCACTCAGTCACATTATCCTGACAACAAGCACCCCAGTCCTTGCCCTGTCCTAATAATGCCGAGCGGCTGGCTAGGAAGCAACAAGTATCAATTGTTAAGTCATTGGTTTGACTCGACCGGGGTTCGAACCCACAACCTACCAGCACAAGAGACGGACGGCCATCCCGTCTGGTACCAATATATTATAATAGTATCGCCATATAACTTAACTATTAAAAAAACTGTTGTTTATCCATAACCTGTAGCATAAAACACATTGAAGCAATAAATAACTAATGGGTGTAGGGTAGCACTTATTACCTCCCGATTTAAAGGCTTTAAAATACATGGTAGATATTACCAAAGGCTGCACAGACACTAAATTGCAGTAGGGGTGAAAAACAACCCATTAGAAGTGTTGAACGGCTAAGTAAATGAAATCAGCACATAAATTCTTAATTTAAGTCAAATATATTCTTCATATACTAGGTACATGCACGTCCGTGCGCTACGCGACGGCCGTTTTCTGCCAAATATCTGTTCCTGGAAAAATTGTTCTGATAACAGAGGGGTCCCTCGAAATGCTTTCTTTTCAGTGCCTCTTAGGGGGGTACCCCAATGAATTTCAGCCTATGATGTAGATAAAATGTCCATCTACAACCTCATGTTTACAATTTGCAAATCCGTTCACATTTTCTATGTCTGTGCACATTCAGAAGATTTGACTTGATTTCAACACTCAAACTCCACCTTCTATATATACATCTTGGGTAGCTTTAAAAGGTCTATGGACATTTAAGTCTGTTATTAATTGACCATTGTGTGAAGTTTTATGATGCTGTAAGGTCGAAAAGGTACTTTGCTAGGTCCCCAAATTTTCAGTGTTACAAGATCAATCATATCAATGACAACCAAAAATCCACAAATATGTCACTAATGTGTGCATTTACTTTTTTATAATGGATGGACTTGACAGAGGAGATAGGCATCTACTTACACTGAAAATTTCATTCAGCTATCTCGATTATTTAGGAAGTTAGAACAAAAAATGACTAAATTATTAAATATATAGGTTTTGGGTCACACACTTGTAATGCTAAAACATTAAAACAAAGGAAGAAAACTTCACGTTTCATGGATATATGATAGTTATACTAGACTTACTTGTAAGTTGACGTATTAATGAGATTCTTATGAATCTACCAATACAAAGGTAAGGATGAAAGTAGTTACAATGGACCCATGGATATACTCATTAAACAATGAGAAATTTCTATAACTTCATTCTAAAATCACTAATGTATTCATTTAGTTTTATTTTAATGGCATATATCCTCCAAGTCTCTTTTATTTTAATGGGTGAAATCAACAGAACAGCTAGGGATCTACTTACACCGAAAATTTCAGTGAGATGTATCGATTATTAAGCAAGTTAGAACAAAAATTGACTAAATATCTAGATTTTGGGTCACACACTTGTAATGCTAAAGCATTAAAATAATGGCAGGAAATTACCCCTCATTACCAAAATTGAAATAGCTCCAGCACGCTTAATAATCAACCTATTGACACAATTGTTGGATTTTCTTGTATGGTTTGCAAAGCTCTTTCCAACAATGCCATTCATTTTCAGATAGGTTTGGTTTGAAAATTTTGTCCACATTGCTACATATACGTCTTCACATTTACCCACTACTTTTGAATTGAAAATTTAAATGACTTTAAAAGTGAAATCGTCAACATTTTGTGATTGCCATCTTGGTCTTTTTCATTCTCTTCCATTTGGCATTTCACCAACTGTTTGAACTCTGTGCCAATATAAGTAACAATTAGACACTGGAATCAGGAATTCCACTTCCTGTTCCACACTAAAGCAATTTTCGCCCGCATTTAGACTATAGCCGTGTTCACACGGGCAAAATGTAAAGCGATTTAGACAAGGCGAATCATATGAATCGATTTAGTTTCAAAGTGTTTCGCGTTCACACGGGCAGTGTTTTGAGTCGGTTTAAGGCGGAAGTGGATATCTGCGCATGAGCAAGTCCAAACTAACCAGCGCCAGTTTGGGTTCGTCGACGTCGGCACGAGAGTGTGGGTTCGACCTACATATGTATGGACTGAATCGTATTGGTTTGGAACGGTCAAAACTTCTGCTGGGCAGTGAAACCCTAAAAATAAATGATGAAAAAAATATCTGTGCACAGCTAGCGGTTTCATAGACCAAATTATATTATATAGTGTGACGTCCTTAATCCGCCTCAAGTAAGTCGGTTGCGTTCACACGGGCAAAATAAATTGATTCACAAAAATCTACTCACGTACACTACCTCGACAAGTGGTTCACATTATCAGGATCACAGGAATCGATTCAGCCATAATCTGACTCAGCCGCGCGTTCACACGCGAAATGTAACCAGAACTATACAAGTCGATTTCTACAAATCGATTTACATTGCCCATGTCACATGGCATGTGAACACGGCTTATGATGCCATTCACTCCTACTCTGCGTAGGGGTGAATCTTTTATCTACAGGTTCTGTAGCCTAACCAAATCAGAATCAAATGAGTATAAGTGAATGAGTATTAATAAGAGAGGACAAATTAAATATGTACGCATTTCTACTACTAAGTTTATAGTCTACATCTGTAATGCATGGAGGCTCTAAGACTAAGTGGACTTGTTATCAGTCTAGATGTTTATATGACCAACTTACTGCACGAGTCTGTAACGTGTGTACGCCCTGAGTTCATGCTCATGTAAAGCAACGCCAATGTCAATACAGCAAAGAAAATGCCGAACAACACTTCAAGCACCAATGGTATCTTTTGTCTCAGGCTGTACGCTGAAGGGTCTTCTTTTGTTTTAAAGCCTTGTTTTAGTATGGTCTCCTCGTCGGCTAACTTGTCGTTCTGAGTGATATGATTTGAGTTATTCAACATGGGAGACTGGCGGTACCTGGCATTTGTTAGAATATTGTTGGCGGATCGTTCTCTCAGGTAAGTTATATCGCTGACTGCGGCTTGCCGCTGTCCTGTTGTGTGGTTAGTGGTCACTTTCGTATGTGTCCTGTCATGATTGTTCACTGAAGATTCTCCAAACAGGCTCCTGCCAGTCGAGGGGCCAGCCAGTGAGAAGTCATTGCCCCCGACCCGGCCAGTGCTCTGCCGCCCTCGGCCTCCACTTCCCCACATGGCCCCGATCTTGCCGACGGTTCGGTTGAACAGGGAACTGTCATCCAGACGTGGAGACGTATTAACACTCACAGAAGCCATTTCCGGCGAAGCAAAACTTTGATCTGTCTCATCCAGGCCGTTCAAATCGTCATATTCCAGATCAGCATCCGAGTCTGATAATTCAAAGACATGTGGATCAGGCCTGGCGGCCGCCGGGCGGCCCAGTGCCGCTGACCGTCTGGGGCGGCTGTCTGACTCGCCGAAGCCAGACTGGCCCACGGACGAGTTGAAACTCGCCTGCATAGAAAACGAGCCCGTTGGCCGGTGGTTGTTAGAACTCGTGTCATCCCAAGTTCTTCTTAACGATGGCCGTGTGAGACCCACATGAGGAATTAATGGGGCTGTGATATTTGTCGCATTCTTACCAAATGAATACTCTTTTCGTGTGCTGACTAACTGACGACCTACCGGCTCCGGGGCGCTACCTTCGCCCTCACTTTCATCTGAGCTAAATCCAACCAGTTTGCGCCCGGGCTTTTTCTTGGACGATAGGGCATAAGGCTTTTTATCACCGACCTTGAGGCGGTTGAGCTTCTTTACATAGATCGAACGAGTTGTCGGTGTTATAGGACCAACAGTTTTCGCTCCCAGCTCGAACAACTCTCTTCGCAGTTCAAGATCCGTTAACTCGTCCGCCATGTTGATGAAAGTGCATTCCCGGGAATGCATTCCCGGATGTCAACTGTGTGCTTGCGCACTCCCATTTTCTAAACTGGGTCAGTGTGACCCGAATTCCCGCTAGCCCCTCACGCTGGTTGAACCAAGTTAAATTCACATCTGCAGATGTTATACGTTGATTTAAATTAACACTAAGATGCAGACGTCATGTGACTTGCGGCGAAAGTAATGTATTTACACGGAATATAAGTCTAGGTATATATGAGTTATGTCTTAGAGCGAACATAAAGTATTGGGAGGCAACGTTCCAACCGTTGATCATGATGATGTGCCTATGAGGCTATGTCATGACTATATAATTATTAGTTATATATATATATATGGTAGGGCATATCTATTTACTTTAGTGCGGATATTTTGATAACCACCTGCTCGAATTAGCGGTTTAATAAAACCCAAACTGAATGCAAATTCATCTACGGGTTGTTTAGCTATATATATATTATATATATATAATAAAAAGGTTAAGCCCCAGTCACACATACCCGGATCAGGGGCCAGACGAGCCCCGGACCACCATCCGGGGTGGTCTGTGGCTCGTCCATGCCGACACCCCCTGATCCGCGGCTCGTCCGGCGCCGTCCGGGGTAAGCCCCGGATGTTTTAAAATGTTTAAAACATCCGGGATGGTCTGGGGGATTTTGTGATCCGGGCTCAGTCCGGCCTGATCCGGGTATTTCGGGGGTGGTACGAGGTCATTTTGAGCCACGGTTTGACCCGTACCATCCCAGGACTACCCCCGGCATAGCCACGGACCACTCCCGGACTGCCTCCCGTTAAGACCGGGGTGATCCGGGAGTGATCCGGGATAGTCCAGGGGTGGTCTGGGGCAGTCCGGCCTCGTCCGGGGCTGGTCCGGCCCAGTCCGGGGCTCGTCCGGGAAGGTGTGACTGCGAGGCAAAAATCGACGAAAACAGTGATTTTATCCGTGGCGGTCCGGCTCAAAATCCGGGGCTCGTCCAGCTATGTGTGACTGGGGCTTAGGAACAACTGAGGATATTATTTTTCTAGAGCTCTAATTCAGGTGTGCAAAGACGTAGCTATGCAACCTGTTACATGCACTTCATATATATTATAATTAGTGAATAACAACAATGAAATAATCAGATTGTCCATGTTGCCGGAAACATGCATAATTCAAAATACCTGACTACGGGCTTGATATGATCGATACCATAGATACCGTTCGGAGCATGCGTTGCTATGGACCAAGTTAACTTCCGGTAGAGAATGCGAGCACAGTTCAGTTCTTACCTGGCCGCTGTCATATACGGAGTGTTGACACTGCAGACATGTCTTAAATATAGTGAGAAAATATTCAATATGATTGCCGACAAGCGGTTGCCTAATGGATGGGACGATCAAGGAAAGATTGTAGAGGTCAGAAGAGATATTTGCGGTCTGGGCAAGAGATTAGAGCACTCTGCACAAACAAGTTCATGGTCAAGTGCAACAGAATATAAAAAAGGGATGGATGCTAGACCCTGTATTATATGGAACAGAGGTGGTTCTTGCGGTTACACTGGGGATCATGGGGAGGGGGTCAGTAAGTTTGCCCATATATGCTCGTATTGTGCCTTCAAGCTAAGGAAAAAGCATTCACACAAGGAAATGGAGTGTAAGACCAAGCAACATGCTAAGGATCTGGGTAACGATGATACTAATCGTACAAAGAATTTTTAGTTAGCAGTTGGCCGGTGACTGCAGATACCCTGGACACAGTGCGTGTAGCTGCGGATCCGACGTTGTGCTTCAGTCCCACCTCTACAGATGGCGCCACCATCAAGTCATCAGAAGATGCCCCAGTCGGAGTTGGTCAGATACAGGTCGGTGCGGTTGATTTGATGGTGACGTGTCGGCCTACTAATGTATCGTTATGCTCTCACAATTCTTGTTCCCCAATCCGTTCTGATCAGTTTTGTAATGTTATTAGTCACACCTCTTCTGGTGTCAAAGCTGAACGTAAAAAAAGTGTCCTTCAATGTCCCCCGGTAAAAGATACTAAGGTTGTTCGCTCGAAATTGGGAAAAAGGCGGAGTACGCCATCTAGGTTTTTGAGTACGAACTTCGTGTCCCAAAATATTACGCTGGGTGGTCCCACATGTCGATTTCGGAGTGATACGGTTTCGGGTGGTAAGTTTAATGTTCAGTGTTCGCCATTGGTGGAACATTCCCATTACAAATGGTTTAATCTATCAGAGCGGTCCGTATGTAATACGTATAGGGATAATAAGAATATGGGAGATTTCGATTTAAATAATGTAGGTACGGCGTCACATCAGACACCATTGACAGTGTCTTTGAAACCGGCTGGGTTCGATCAACGCGGTTGTCATGGTGACCAGAAAACAACTGGCACATCCCCGCGCTCTCAGAATGCAATGATCTCTGTGTCTGATAAACTGAAAAATGGACTGAATATATTGGACAGATTCGGTAAATGCCACTCGGCTGACTCGAATATTGATGTAATGGACTGTGTCTCTGTGCATAGATCTGACTGTTGCAGTTATAATAAGCCATGTGTTAGCCCGGTCGCTGACGTAGTTCATAGTTCTTCTGACATTCCGTCTCAATCTTTTCTATCTACGTTGCCACGTCCTATAATTAATGTTCCTGTTGTAACTGTTCGGACTGGTGCGATAAAGGTTGAGAATGGATGTCATTCTATTAGTAACTCGGATATTATAGATCCACCTTGTGTTCCTGGTAACACTGAATATGGTAATGTTGTTCATGCCAGGGGTTACGAGTTGAACCCACACAACTATCTAGTTACTAATGACGGGAGTGAGATTGGTACATGTCTCCCCACTAAGAAATTAATTACAAAGGTTATTCCTGTTGCCTCTGTTGATTTCCCCTTACCAGCGGTTTCATCTTTAAAATTAAATGTTGATGATGCAGTTCATGTTGGACAGCAAGTTACAGTTATCGACGATTTAATTGATTCAACTGTTATCGATGACGCGAAAAAGCCTTTCTATGATAGATCTCCATTCGAATGTCGGGATATTGTTTTAAGTACATGGCCTCGATTAAATACTAAGTGTAATATGAAGTTCAATTACGCAAACATTTTTAAGGTAGTTAGGTCCACAGGACTGCCCAATTATTTATCAGCTAAAATTCCTGTACCATCCGGTTTGATTATTGATAACTGGAAGGCGTTATTGGTAGATTATACAGATAGGGAGATAATACCATTTCTAGAATACGGTTGGCCAGCTAATTTTACGGGTTCGTTTATGCCGACTCCAACTTTGCTTAACCATGCTCAGTCTAAGGAAGATTTGTTTTGGATTGATAATTATGTAAAGACTGAATTACTCCATGAAGCATTGCTAGGTCCCTTTAGTGATCCTCCTTTTTGTCCATGGGCGCAGATTAGCCCTATTATGACCCGCCCCAAGAAATCTACTGATGAACGGAGAATAATTGTGGATCTTAGTTACCCAAAAAAGGGGCATAGTGTAAATTCTGGAATTAATAAGGGTTTTTATCAGGGTGAACCGTATAAATATAATTTGCCGACGATTATGTCATTGGCTAAGGAGGTCACAAAAGTTGGAAAAAATTGTTTTATGTGGTCCATTGACCTCGCAAGGGCGTACAGACAATTGAGGACCTGCCCCTTAAGTGTGCCTTTGTTTGGAATTAAAGTACAGGATAGCTACTATTTTGATATTGCTTTGCCTTTTGGATGTAGAACATCCAGTATGGCCTGCGCTCGTACGACCGCTGCAGTAGTGTATCTAATGAAAAAAATGGGATTTTTTACTTTATGTTTTTTGGACGATTTTATTGGGGTAGAAAGTTCTTTAAGTAAGGCACAAAAGGCATATGATTACATCATTAAATTGACTACATGTTTAGGCCTTAGATTGTCGACTAAAAAATGTGTTCCTCCTACTCAAAAGTTGATTTGGTTAGGTTATGAGATAGATTCAATAAATTTGTATGTGCGTATCCCTGACGAGAAATTATTAGACATTTTGTTGGAATGTAAAAAATGGAGGGTGGGTGCGTCTGTTACTCGGAAAAATGTGCAGAGATTAATCGGGCGTTTACAATTTATTTCTAAGTGTGTAATGTCTGCACGTGTCTTTATGAACAGAATTTTGGATTTTCTTCGGGGTACACCATTTATAGGAAAGGTCAGGGTTACAGTTGATTTGGTAAGGGATATATGTTGGTTTTTACGTTTTTCAGAAGGTCAGAACAGGCTGGTTTTGTTGCAGCACTTACCTGACAAAAAGTGGATCATTGAGTGCGATTCTTCATTAATTGGTGGAGGTGCATTCAGTCAAACACATTTTTATTCTAAATTGTATTCCTCACAATTTTTGTCACAAGGTTTCCACATAGCTCAATTGGAGGCCATTAATTTAGTAGTAGCATTGAAAAATCTTTCTCCTCCTGATCCACATAATTATCAAATTATCATTAATACTGATAATGCTGCTTCCCAACAGGTGCTGTCTACTGGTGTTGGGAAGGATCCTGTCTTGTGCGCCTGTGCCCGCGAGATTTGGAGGTTCGCGGCCACCTATACTTGTGTGGTACAGGTAGTTCACAAGTCGGGAAAAGACCTGGTGCTAGCAGATGCCTTAAGTAGGTTGTTTTTTGATAATAAGTTTAGATTAATTGCTGACAAATTGTGTCAAACTAAATTGTTGACTAAAATACATGTTTCTTTTGACGAGCAGGTGTTAGATGTGTCTTTATAACTGATGTCTGCAGGTTGATAATTTTCTTTTTTGGCTTTATCAACTTGCAGAGTGTAGGCGGGCATTAGTACATAGGATAAGTGTGTACTTCTCGGCAGGACTAGCGGAGGGGACTTGGAGAAATAAAAGGGTACAATTTAGGGAGTATCTAATGTTTTGCAATAATATTGGAGACAGTCCTAAGAAACCCAAACTGAAGACGGTAATGTTATATGCTTTGTATTTAAATGATAGATTAAAGTCGGAAGGTGCAGTAAAAAATTATATGAGCGGAGCAAGAACTTGGATAAGGTTAATGAGAGGAAGCACAGACTCTTTCGACTGTTACGCTATGACATTAATTAAAGCTGGAATATGTAAATTAAAAAATAATACTGTAAATAGAGCATATCCATTGAAGATTAAGCATATTAAAATGATGATCAAAAAATTTAAGAAAATTAAAGATGATGGACTTGTGTTGACTGTTGCATTACTAATAGGTTATCTTTGTTTATTAAGACAATCTAATTTATTTTATTCCGAGGCATCCGGAGATGGCGGTCATATGCTGCTCAGAAAGGACATCACGGCACACGCAACACACCTAACTATAACAGTTAGGAGCACTAAAACTACTCATAGACCAGAGGATGTAAACAGCATTGAAATTCCTACTGGGACAAGTCGAGACTACTGCCCAGTACGTAATTGGTCCAAGTACATTCGCTTGACACCTGCACATGAGGAGGCCCCAGCCTTCATGATGACAAACGGCGAGCCACTGACGGCCGTAGCGTTCACCAAATGCATGCAATTAGCATTGAAGGCAAGCAGATGTCCCTGGTGGCCATTGGTGACGGGTCACAGTCTACGACGAGGGGGAGCCCAGGAGTATGCACGACTTGGCATGCCCATTGATTGCATAAAGACACTTGGGGGCTGGAAATCCAATATTGTGTTTAATTATGTAAATAAACATGAGTGTATGTAGGATCACCATCCCTCCTGTTCCAAATTTGGCTGAGAGATGATGATCCAATTGTGAAATTTAATGAATGTTGCTGTGAGAGGTGAAAGTGCAAAAATGTGGTTGAGTGTGCCAGATGTGAGCTGTGGGTGTGACCGTGATCTACTGTAGCTGCTTCATCATATCTTCTGTTTCAAGCTTTCATTACAGAAATGAATAGAGAAAACTTCTAGCTATATCATATAGTAATATGAAAATATACAATGACTGAAATGACCTGCATATAAGTAATGACATTATAATACATAATAATTTACTCTGATATACCCTGCACATAAGTAATGAATAGTATATTAGAAAATGACTTAGGTTGTATTACCTGAGGAAATAGACTAATTAAAGCTAATAAACTCAATTGTATTATTGAGTAAAGCGTATAAATAATGTTCACAAAGGTGTAGGCCAGCAGGCTAGTGTAAAAATTTATTAAGCCTGATTAATAAATTTAATAGCCCAAAAAAGTATATCTGTGTCTGGTTTTGAATTGTCCATGTTGCCGGAAACATGCATAATTCAAAATACCTGACTACGGGCTTGATATGATCGATACCATAGATACCGTTCGGAGCATGCGTTGCTATGGACCAAGTTAACTTCCGGTAGAGAATGCGAGCACAGTTCAGTTCTTACCTGGCCGCTGTCATATACGGAGTGTTGACACTGCAGTGGAATTTTGTCCAACCCACCCACCCATCAGCCAGTCAAGCCTTCATGCTTGAGAGCTGAGAGATGATGATCCAATTGTGAAATTTAATGAATGTTGCTGTGAGAGGTGAAAGTGCAAAAATGTGGTTGAGTGTGCCAGATGTGAGCTGTGGGTGTGACCGTGATCTACTGTAGCTGCTTCATCATGTCTTCTGTTTCAAGCTTTCATTACAGAAATGAATAGAGAAAACTTCTAGCTATATCATATAGTAATATGAAAATATACAATGACTGAAATGACCTGCATATAAGTAATGACATTATAATACATAATAATTTACTCTGATAGACCCTGCACATAAGTAATGAATAGTATATTAGAAAATGACTTAGGTTGTATTACCTGAGGAAATAGACTAATTAAAGCTAATAAACTCAATTGTATTATTGAGTAAAGCGTATAAATAATGTTCACAAAGGTGTAGGCCAGCAGGCTAGTGTAAAAATTTATTAAGCCTGATTAATAAATTTATTAGCCCAAAAAAGTATATCTGTGTCTGGTTTTGAATTATACTATTACTGGTATTAGATAAAAGATTCACTGTCCAGACTACTGCACTAGGCCTACGGGGTGAATCTTTTTATCTAATTATACTACTGAACAACCACATATCTATTGTTTACATCATAAGCATTGACCAGTTGAACCCTGTTGGCTAAAAAGGAAGTTTAGGTTATATTTAAAAATTGAAACATCTAATAACAGTGTGCACTACATTTGTTGGCTCATCTACTGTTCCTTTAAAAGATATGTTACTGTGTACCATCCACAGGTTTTTTCAAGGATAAGCTCTAATTTGTAATACACAAAAACTGATTTAATTTTTGTTGTTAAGCCCTTCGCGATTCATCGCACCCAACAAATCGAAGAAATGAACGAAAACACGATCTTTCATTCCTGAGTCCATAAATATCTATTTAACAACGTAACCTAACTAACTAATTTATTTAAACGATTACCCGGTTCTTTTCACCCATACATTTTTTTTATATTATTAAAGTAGAATCTATTAGAAATAAATTTAGATAACCATGACTCATATATTCATTGTGCTCATTACTTCCAAGTGGTGCTTGATTTAATACATTATAAATATATTTCGTCGTTACTGGACTACAAAACAAAAACAAAATAATTACTTCACAGTGGACATTGATGGCATTGCTATGAATCGATTCAACTAACGTGAATTCTAAAATCTCTTGAACAATTAATCAATTGGAAATGCGCCAATTTAATCAAGGAGGAAATGTATGTATTGTACTAATTTGGACCTTGATACATGTATTCCAACAGGCAGTAATCATAATTGTGTATACTGCAGTGAAAATATGTGAGGCAGTGACAGTTGATCTCGTAATTAAAAATTACACAGCTATTAAGGCACTTCTTTCCCCGTCTCATTAAGTTTGAAGCAAAAGAAATAAAAACCTTTCAATGTTTGGAAAAGGTCAAGGGTTGGTTGGTTGGAGTTTTACGTCCTGGCAACATCTAAGGTCATATCAGGACAGGTACCAATCTGTGACTGCACACTAATGGCGACTTTATAGTGCTGCCCCACTGGGAAATCAGGCCACTGGCACCATGACCCAATATCTCAATCACTGAGCTAACCAGTCCTTGCCCTATCTTATTAATGGCGAGCGCCAGGCTAAGAAGTGACAAATATCAATTTGATAAGTTATTGGTTTGACTCGACCCAGAACCGAACTCTGGATCTCAGCCACCCGAGGCCCTGCGCCCTACTGATTTGGCCACTGTGCCCGGTGGAAAAGGTCAAAGATAATATGTATACTATTATAAGAAGGTATATTTTACATCTTAATTGCGATCAAGCCACATAGAGATAAACATAAGGTATTACTTTGAACAAGAACACTGAAACACATTTGTGTATATATAGTAGGCATTTATTTAATTACTATGGCAAATATACGTGATTGGTTGATGATTCAGTTGGTATGAACAATTCCGCCACATGTGTCTTTCTTTGTTTTCATTAATAAATCAGGACTGGCCTTAGCCACAGGCTCAATTAACTCTTTTAACAAAAGTGGAAGTCACATGTAACATCGTTTAACATTCGTAAGTGGAAAGGTTGTAGGTTAGAAATGTTACATTTTAACAAATAGCTGCAGGGGACTCCTGAAAAAAATGTTATGTTGTGCAATATTCAAGTATTTATGAAACAGTGAAAATCTTTCAGATAAATTAAGACAGCAATTTAGACAATTTACTTGTGCAATATCTGATCTGCAATATATATATTTAATCGGTTGCTTTTAAAAGTAAATAATTCCCACCTCCAACGCTCGTGTTATAATAAGAATTCAATGTTAACAAACGCCTACAAACAAATATACTTTCATGTCCATACAGATTGTACTATCACGCCTGTTCAATTATAATTATAACGATCCCAAGAATGTTTTGGTGATTTTAGTTTTAACATCTCATACTTCATAATACTTTTAAAGAATTATACCAAATCTAGTAATTCTCATAACACATTGTTCGAATGCAGGCAATTAGAACTTGCCAGTGACAACCAACCTCAATAATTTCTGTTTGGAATTCATCTCTCTTAATCATTTCCGGCATCAAAATGTTATAATACAAATATGTTGGCGTGCTTTGCAAGTTTTATTTATATGCATATCTCCCCCATATTATTTTTTTAAAAACCATTTTGTTACCTAAAAAAATAAAATTCTTGTTGTTGTTTACACTGTGAGGATTCTAGAGAACATCAACTTGTCTTCCTCCGTAGTTAATTAATATAGAACAACCATGTTTAAAGCCAATACAGCGTGCCGTCGTCAACCACTTTGCAGATCCCTTCCTCCATTCCTCCCTCACTCCCAGAATAAACCCTCACTTCTCCCTCCCCTACCCCCCCCCCCCCGCCGCCCCCGGCCTGTAACCCGCCCTACTGGTAATACTGCTTGTAGTGACTGCCGTCGGCCCGTGGGGGAGGTGGCATGGAGGTGTTGCTGGCGGGGACGCGGGGCGGCGGCGGGCCCCGGGGTTGGTTATTCCCCCATGGAGTCCGAGGACTGTGCCCGCCCGGAGGCATGTAGGGAGGAGTCCGTGGGTGTTGGTCTTCGTAATGGGCCCGCGACGACGAGTAGTGCTGGGGCGGCGGCGGACCGTTTTGTGGCGGCGGCGGGTGTGAGAGGGGCTGCCGAGAGGGCGGGGGCGGCGGCTGCGGCGGTGGGGGCCCGTGGTGCGACGGCATACCCATCGGGGCCGATGAAGTCATAGGCGGCGGCTGCGACATGGGCGGGTGGGAGTGTGCCATACTGAGCGGGGGAAGACCGGGCTGTGGCGCGTGGTGAGGGCCCGGGGCCGGATTGTAGGGGCCCGGGGGCGGGGTGGAGAAGGGCGGGGCTCCCGACGAGTGGGGAGGCAGCGGGTGGGCAGTGTGGTACTGTTGTCGGGGAGGGGGGCCCTGCGGCGCGTAGGGCGCCGCCGGCGGGGGCGGGTGGCCCTGCGCCGGAGGGTAAGCCAGGCCCGGCTGCGGGGGCGGCGGAGGTTGGGGATGCTGCTGCTGTGGGGGCGGCGGCCGCTGGTCGGCATGCCCCCGGTACGGGCCCGCCTCGTCCTGGATAGGCACTGTGATGAGGTTGGCTGACCGCGACGTCGACATGACCGGGATTGTTTGGTAGCTCTCGACAGCGGCCTGCGTGCGGGGCGAGGGCGGGTGCGGCGCCGCCGGGTGCGGCGCCGCCGGGTGGTGCCCCTGCTGCGGCGGGGGCGGATGGGGCGGCTGGTGAGGCGGAGGAGGATGCGACATGTGGCGGGCGGCGGCGGGGTGCGGCGGCTGCTGATGCGAGGGGGGAGGCTGCAGGTGGTGACCCATGTGGCGGGGCTCGTCGACCGGGGGGGCGTGGCGCGGGTGGTAAATGTCATGGTGGGGCAGCGGGTGGGGGGACTGCTGGGGAGGGGGCGGTGGGGGCGGCGCGTGCTGCCCGTCCATGCCGCCCACCACGCCGCCCGAGTGGGTCTTGTACTCGGGGATGGCGGCGGCCACCCGCGCCTGCTGCTGCTCCTGCAGCGGCTTCAGGTGGCGATGGTCGATGTGCGCCTTGAGGTCGCGGGGCGACAGGTAAGTCCGCCGGCACCCCGTCCGGCCGTGCTTGGTGCCGCCGATGTTGCACACGAACACAGTGCCCAGCGCAGACTGGTCGATGCGCACCACCTGCTCCTTACACCTGTGGTGCAGATAAACAGTGTTAAATAACAGCACCACACCGGACAGTTAACCGTGTTAAATAGCAGCACCAACAGGACAGTTAACAGTGTTAAATAACAGCACTAACACCAGACTGGTCGATGCGCACCACCTACTCCTTACACATGCGTGGTGCAGATAAAAAGTGTTAAATAACAGCACCAACAGGACAGTTACAGTGTTAAAGCACAGCACTAACACCACCGACTGGTCGATGCGCACCGACTCCTTACACCTGTGTGGTGCAGATAAACAGTGTTAAATAGCAGCACCAACAGGACAGTTAACAGAGTTAAATAGCAGCACTAACACCAAACTAGTCGATGCGCACCACCTACTCCTTACACCTGCGGGGCAGTCACAGTGTCAAATAACACCACATAGAACAGCGCACAGCTAGCAGAATTAAATAACAGCACTCACAACGTAGTCACGGTGTCAAATAACAGCAGTCACAGTGTTAAATAACGGCACTAATAGCATTACAAACTCTACAAAAAAATAGGAACAAAAACAACTATTTCTATCTAAATCCCACATTCTGTAGGCACAATTTTCTTTGTCGGTATGCTTTAAAGGTGCATAGTCCGATGGTTTTGAGTTTGTCATTTTTCTTTAGATAAATTATATTAGGTTGATCATTGCTCACAGACACAGCTGACTCAGAGGCATGAGTGGGTTAATCAAGGCTTTTATTCGGGCGCTGCCCGCCCAGCGGCATGTCCATTGACCGTGTATCATTGGGCAAGAAGCGAACGAGCGAAGGCCCCGATATATTGGGGAAATGAAATGTGATGAGGGCATGAGTCATGTGAACGATTTAACAAACGAGTAATCAATTATCTTAAAGTACAATAGCAATAGTTAATGATAAACATATGAGATAACAGTAGAGGGTAAATTATCGGAAATGTGACATTTAAGTAGGTGTGATCTGTCAACTGTGCGGGTGTCAGTTGCTCATTAGATGGTATTCTATATTTTTTACTTTAAATGCTCGATTGGTTTTCGGTTGTGTTGATTGTTGTGGGCACAATCAACTGCAGATGTGGGTGGGTGGGTAAAGTTGGCGGTGGGAAGTGGTCAGTACGGGAGTTTGGAGAGGACTGGGAGGGGAGTTATCATTGACCGGAGGGGGGGGGGGGGGGGAACAGGCTTACACCCCCCCCACGGCGGGGGCGCGAGACCGTCGCAAATGGCTCCCCCCCCCCCCGCCCCGGTAGCGGCATTGAGCCCGCTGTGTCCAGCAATGACACCGAATTCAAGACAAGACATTCAAGACAATTACAATTTGTTACTTCAGTTTGAAGTAACTTCAGTTTGAAGTAACTTTATGCCCTTCTATGTAGCACCAAATGTTTTAACAAATTCACCAATATCTAAGTTGGATATGTACGTTCAAATCTAGCTAAGTGCTTTGCTTTTGAAAATTTGATGGTTTCATCGGACTATGCAGCTATAAACAAATTAAAAATCTATCTCGTTGTGTAAATCTAAGGCACGCTGAAATAAAGCATCTTGACTCCCCTCCACCCCCACTAGCATTACTTAGTCTTCTTTCTTTGTCTTCAGCTCCTTCTCAACTCCTGCTTCATCCACTTTTAAATTGTCTTAATACGAGGATATACAAGTTGGGAGTAAATAGAAATAATAACACAAATTAAGACACATGTAAACATTTTGAAAAATGTAAAGAGAACTGACATGAAACTAATGACCTAATTTGTCAAGATTGCTAACAAATTGTTTACCCCCGTTCGTTAAACTGTTCACATTTGACGTCATGTAAGACGTTTCTTTAAATACATGTACATACCCAGCAAAATTATTTTAACCAAGCAAGAATATAAGAGCAACATACAGTAAAACCTCTCTAAATCGGCCGACCTTGAGACCAACTTTAAGTGGTCCATTTAGGGAGGTGGTCGGTTTAGGGAGTTAGAATATGGTTACAATGGTATTGTTGGGACCAAAATAAAGCTATCAATATAGGGGAGTGGTCGATCTGTGGAGGTGGTTGGTTAGAGAGGTTATACTGTATTTTAATGTTAGAATACACAATAAGTCTTACCGTGGGCAGATCTTTCCTGAATCCGTTTTCTTGGCGCAGTCAAAACAGAAAACATGTTTGCATGGAATCTGAAATGAAAGGGAGGGAAAAATCACGTCATGTCATAAAAAGAATGATGGCTCTTAAAAACTCATGGCAGTTAGTTTGTGAGAAGAAAAGCAAAGAAAGGGCCCTGTGAATCTCTGAAGGGCCCCCTAAGCCTGCCCCCATGGGCCCCAAAGCAGTCCTGTTCTCCCATGCAAAACTTCTCCAGGGTATGTACATATGTGAAGATATGGAATTCAAGGATATTTCAAGGCTGCTTTTGACAGGAATTCAAGACTATTTTCATTTGGATTTAGTTCTAATTTGGCATTAGGAATGGTGATTTCGGAATAATTTAGGTTAGGTGGGACAGTTTAATGGAATTCAAGACCTTTCAAGACTAACTACCCACAAATAGGTCAAATTCAAGGCTTTTCAAGGCCTTGAAATGGAGGAAAAGAAGTTCAAGTCTTCTCAATACTTTTCAGGTCCCTTTCTGAACAACTCACAACAAGACATTTATTTCCATGTCAGTTTACTCGCCAAAGCACACATTTATGATAATCCAGGGTTTCTGATGCATCCAACCTACCTGTGTATGTTGGAATTCAAGACCTTTCAAGACTAACTACCCAAAAATAGGTCAAATTCACGGCTTTTCAAGGCCTTGAAATGGGGGGAAAGAAGTTCAAGTCCTCTCAAGACTTTTCAGGTCCCTTTCCGAACAACTCACAACAATACATTTATTTCCATGTCTGTTTACTCATCAAAGCACACATTTATGATAATCCAGGGTGAGTAGCCCAGTCATTAGCCTACTTAGGCTACCTGTGTATGTTGCATTTCACTACAGTACTTAGTGTAAGAGGATCACATATACAGCATTCCGCTAGGTGGCGACACGTGGAATAGCCCTTAGTCAGCTGACCTAATATGTGCTAATGATGTTCAATTGACATGTTTGGCATGTTCACACCCATGAACCCTATCTGGTTGGTTCACGCTACTGTTGAAGTTGAAGGAGCTCAGTATAGGCCGCTGGGACTGGCACTGTACTCTGACAAATGCTCTTCAGCCACACATGCATAATGATCTGTTTATGTAAGCAACTATATGCAGGGAGAGTGCTGAGAAATAAATGGCCAGGGTACTCCTCCTGTGTTAGAAGTTACTGTGGTTACTGGAAAGGTCAGGGCCAGTTGCTTGGATGCTTGGATGGTTGGTTGTTGGAGTTTTACGTCCTGGCAACATCTATGGTCATATCAGGACAGCTACCGACTTCTGACAGCGCACACTTATATCATCTTTATAGTGCTGCCCCACTGGCAGACCAGACCGCCAGCACCATGACCTGATATCCCCACTCAGTCACATTATCCTGATACTGAGCCAACCAGCCCCTGCCCTATCCTAATAATGCCAAGCACCTGGCTAGGAAGCGACAAGTATAAATTTTTAAGTCATTGATTTGACTCAATCAGGGTCCGAACCCATGGATTTGAATCCCACGATCTACCAAAACAAGAGACGGATGGTCAACTAAAAGTACAATTTTTGTGTGTGGACAGGATCCCCCCCCCCCCCCCCATGGCTGAATTTGAAACGTTCATTGAAACTAGCGACAAAGACATACAAGCATACCTTTGATATATTTTGAGGGATAGATTAAAAATATGTAGTATTGCTAACATACTTAACACACATAGGCAACAATATTTATTTGATTTGCTACAAATAAAAGAAAACAATTATCACCATCGCAACATGGAAACCAAATATATGGTGCCCAGCTTAAAGAATGAGCCATATACATACAGGGAGTAACATTTGATCTAATGTAAAATATTTGTGAGTACATCTTCATTGCGAGTGCGCGTGTGTGTGTATGTCTAAATTAAAATATATAATATTTACACACAGATTCCAATTCTTAACAATTTTTGTATTTATTATTCCCTCATGAATTTATCGGAATAATAAAAGCAAAATTCGTTAATAACGTTAATGGTATTAATTTGCATACAATTTCCATGAACATATATAAGCAGAATAGTAGTGAACACAGGTGATGGGAACCGAGTCTTTCATGGAAAACGAAATTTTGGTTCCGTTGTTTCCCCGCCCCCAACAATACATTAATTAACGACACATTACCGCAAACGATCATTACCATGACATCCTATCGGTCGCACTAGTGTCTGTCCTAATATAGCATTATACCCCAGTCACACCACTGCTTGCGACCACAAAAAAAGGGGTGGTCGCAAAGAGGTTGCAGCTACTGCACTAAAAATCTCCTTGCGACTAAAACGGTCAACCAGAGATCAGCGACCATTGTTTTGGTCGTAAGGTTCTTTGGTTCAAAGTGGTCGCAAGCCGTAGTGTGATTAGGGCCTTAGATGTTCCTAAGAAATTATTATTTTTAAACCAATAAACAAACAAAAAACGATGTTTTTTCTTACCATGCGGCCGTAAATAAGGATTGGCAATGTGCACTTCTCGCAGCAGTGAATGAGCGGGTCTACCACCTTCTCACCGACAAACGTCACCTGGAACGGAACAGACACATTGAACGGCACAGCACGAGACGTTGTATCCAAGATGCTTTCCTCTTTGGGTACTCCATTGAACAAAAGAAATTTGTTTACTTTCCAAGAATAAAAGTGTACTTTCTAACTTTTTTTTTTTGCATACACACTTTTAATTGTCTAAAATATTGTACAAAATATGCAAAAATCGCAGGCTTTGCCCATCCCAAATTTTCTATTTTGATACATTAAGGAGAGAAAATGTGTGCTTTCAAAAACATTAAAAAAAAGAAAGGTGTGCCTCCAAATTCTTTTTTGGCGTACAAAATATTAATTTAAATAAAATAATCCAACACATTTTCACTTTTCTCAACAATCTGAAATCGAACAAAAATATGATTGAGCGCATCCCCGTGCCAATACAATAGACATTTTCCTAGTTAATTAATGTCACACGCAAAGTTAAAATAAAATAAACTAATCTGGTCGATAATAATGAAAAACAAATCTGGTCGATAATAATAATGAAAAACTAATCTGTTTTGACAAAATTACACTAGTGCTAGAAGTTATTCAAAGAATTATTACTTTAAAAACTGATATCGTAGGGCGCATGTTACCTTGTGGTGCCAATTAAGGCGTTGGTTTTGGTGGATCGGCTCCTGGGAACTGCTCGGCTTGATGCCGGACACGGCCAGATGGAGGACATCGTCCCGTAGTAAGGCATCATCTACAAGAGACCAGGCACTTTCAACTACTCGTGTTTACTGTGGCGCAGTTGTTACAACCAGTGTTCCACAACTGGTTCATCAAAGGCTGTGGTATGTGTTGTCCTGTCTGTGGGGAAGTGCAGATAAAAGACCCCTTGCTTTTTATCGGAAAGAGTAGCCTATGTGGTGGCAGTGGGTTTCCTCCAAAGAAATAGGTCAGAATGACCATATGTTTGACGTCCAATAGCCAATGATAGAAATCAATGTGCTCTAGAGGCGTCGTTAAATAAAACAAGCTTTACTTTGACTGTGGCGCAAAGCATAAGAAGCATACAAAATATGATATAATACAGGGATGAAAGTGGTCTCCAGCACAAAACACGGAAATCAAGTCGAGATTATTAAGCCGACGACGAATTTCCGCGAAAATGTGGACCCCCCCCCCCCCACCCCCAGGATAAACACTGTTAAGGAATCGCGGAAAAAAATGCAGGAAGTTAGGTTTGAACTGTCATTGTGGCTGTATTATCGCCCATACCTCACACTTCCCCCCCCCAGTTTTATGGTCTAGTAACATTTAAAATCATATAAGAATAGGATTAGAACTAACCAATTGCTTCCATATAGTGATATACATCCACTCCTTGGCATTTCGTTTAACTTTAATTGGTAAATAAAAAAATTTTAATCGCGGAGATCTTTCATCTCCGGTGTCTACAGCAAAAATACGGAAATCAAGCCGAAACCCTGGGCGCCACCTGCATTTTGTTGTTGCCACAAATGAATTATAGAAGTATGTGCTATAGAATATATTAGATGAATGTAAATCATACAGGTAATCATGAATTTTAACATTGTTCTATTTTGCATGCAGGGTCCGTACACATGTTGAAGATATGGAATTCAAGGCTATTTTAAGTCTTTTTTTAAATAGGAATTCAAGACTATTTTCATTTGGATTTCAAGGGGGGGGGGGGGAACTAATAGTGAATGACGATTTTGGACTAATTTAGATCAGTGGGGACAGTTTAATGGAATTAAGGGTTTTCAAGACTAAATACCCAAAATAGGTTATATTCAAGGCTTTTCAAGGCCTTGAAATGAGGCAACTAAAGTTCAAGACTTTCCAGGCCCCACATGGACCCTGCACATGTATCCGTTACTCCAGCTATGTACTACTGAAAACAGTCTGGGGCAAAACCCCAGAAGGCCATGTATAGGTCACTGCCCACAAACTGGGCTGCCCCAAGGGGGTAATCTGGACCACCCTCAGTAGATAACGAACAGCTACAAACTACGTACAAGCCTATAAATGTACAGTAGGCTATTTCATAAGTAGTAGTAAAACAACAACCAAAAAACCAAAAACCTAATATACTATATGCACCCACTACAAGGGTGATCAGAAAATAAAACCAATAACACCTACACTTAGAACTAAAACCATTAGCTATCTAACGGTCTTTCCCTATTTCAGATCGACCTTGGATAGCCAAAACCAACACAAAACAAACTCAAACATCTACGAGCCAAGAACACACTTAACTACCAACAGCTACCTAGCAGTACTTCCCTATTTCGGATCGACCTTGGATAGTCAACCCCAACACAAAACAAGCTCAAACATCTACAGATACTAAGTAATCACCATGTACCTGCTACTGTGCGAGAAACAAAAACATCTTATCACCTCCTACTGTGTGATAAGATTAAACCACTACTACAACTGGCCAGCATTGAAAACAAGGCCGAGCACTCGAGCTTACATGTTATGGACAGTATAAACACAGCATAATTTTTTTTTTAAACTACTGCTGCCACACAGTGTCAGTTTTTCTAACTACCTCAGACACTCGACCCGCACACTACATATTTATTGTGATACATTTATTCTGAAAATGTTCTCTGTGGTGGAGTGGTTAGAGTGTCTGACTTTTTTCTAGGTCGGACTCCTAATCTGAAGGTCGGTGGTTCAATTCCCAGTGCCTCCACCTCTGCCAATTTGGATTTCCACCACTGTGTATAACTTACAGCAACATCAAAGGCCAGTTGCTCTCATACCATGTCTATGTGGTGTGGGAGGTTAAAAATCCCTTGGGCCAGTAAAAGTGTAGACTCAGGCTTTCTATCGACAAACTGTCTAATGGTGAAAACAAGTCTATTCAGACTTCTCCATGAAAGGCAATATAAATCTTCTTCTTTTTTTTTTAATAAAAAAAAATATGTATGGATGTGTGTGCTACAAAAAAAAAGATTTGTTTGTTGTTGTTTAACGTACTAGCAACATCTAAGGTAAAAAAAAAAAAAAAAGAGAAAGAGCAAGAGAAATATTTACCATAGTCATCAGAACCTTTGGGTGCAGTGGCGCTCTTACCGATATCGTGCACGGGATCGTCGTTCACAACAGAAGCCTTCTTGGAGCTCTTTTTACTCGTTGTACTAGATGTACCACGGACCCCTTTCTTGCTTCTTCCACGTCCCTTTGGGGAACGCTTTAGTTTCAGGGCAATGTTCTTTCTGACTGACTGAGTTGAGCCACTACCTGGATCCTGATCGGATAGCTCCAAATCTGAAGAAGAAAGGGGTACAACTTTAAATTAACATCATATGTAAATAGTTCCTTATTTTAGCACCTTAAAGTGTATATGAAAAGTAGTCATCATTTCCTTTTTATGCTTTATTATTATTATTTACATGTAGAAAGATAAGACGGTCATTCATCAAATCATATCAGACAAAACATCAGTATTGTTTTCCATTTTTAGTGTTTTTTTCAGATGCCATAAGTTATATAACTTAATAGAACAGCTTCATAGTGAATAAATAGCAAGGACATAGTTATAAAATAAATAGGATAGTCATATTTTCAATAAACAGGGATGAAAGTGGTCTCCGGGAAAAAAAGCAGAAATGCAGATATTGTCCCATAGGTTTAGCATTGTCAGGGAATCGCGGAAAATTCCCGGAAGTCAGTTTCATATATATTGGTATACGCTGATAGCGCTGCGCCGTTTGAAGCATTTATTAGTGGTATACGCTGACAGTGCTGCGGGGACTGCACCACGTAATTGAAAAATCTCGGAAATCCGCGGAATCGCGGAGATCTTTCATCCCTGAATAAAACAGTTAACAGTGAAACCTCGTTATAACACGCCCCGATTTAACGCGAATTCTGATATAACGCGATGATTCATTAGACCCAGAATTCTTTAATTCAAAGGTAATTGAGTAAACTGAACCCCGATTTAACGCGACCCCACTGTTTCACGATGACATGTGGACCCCAACGATCGAGTTATAACGGGGTTTTACTGTACCTTATTAGTTATTGATATACTCTGAGATTAAGGAGACTGACAAGCTGTCGTCAGCTTAAGGGCGCATTCCTTACACGCGGTATGCGAATGCGACAAAAAATCGAAACGCCTTGAAGCCTATGGGCTACATTCCTTACACACGGTATGCGGCATGCAAATGCATTTTCCGATCGGTCCATGTAGCGATCGGTGCGGCATGCGGCACGCAGGGTGCGAATAGAAACCTGAGTCTGATGTGTCCATTAGTTTAACACCAGGAGAGGCGACTGAGCATTACGGAACGGTCTCACACAGGGGTGAGGAGGGGAAAAATGCTACCAGATCCACAGAAATATGAATACTTATCTATAATTTGGCAATTATAAAGAAAAGGACGGTCCTAACATGGCTCAGTTTAGCTTGCTCCGAGGGATGTTAGGACCGTCCCAGATTTTGTTGACCGAAAAGGACGGTGCTAACATGGCTCAGTTTAGGATGTTAGGACTGTCCCAATCGGGAGACTGACGGTTATGGGAAAGCTAAAAATGCTACCATATGCACAGAAATATGAATACTTATCTATAATTTGGTTATAATAAAGGTAGGAACCCCCATGTTACGTACAAAAAGGTACATAAATATAAATGCAATAGTTGGTCATATACAGAGCATTATGGAGAATAATTGTTTATTTTTATTTTTTAAATATAGCCAGTCGTGTGCCTTATACCGCATACTGCGTGTAAGGAATCATGCCATTCGCATACCGCGTGTAAGGAATGCCCGCTTTAGTGTGATACCATATAGTACCTAATGGAAGTGTGTACATATGATATAAACAATTCTCATAGATACACCAACTCAAAACACTTAATTTACAACTCAGCACAAGAATGCACACCGTGTTACCCACCATTACTAAATAAAAAGCAATATCACATAATCAAAGTACACAGTTCTTCAACTACCTGCTTTCAAAAGACTACGCATCCCCTCCTTCCCATCATCTCTGCACATAATAATTAGGTGCCAACAAATTTCAAACCCCATCAATAATAAAACAAAATGCACCACTGGAAAGACCTTGAAACGCCATTCAACATGACACCAAGATTATGGGAATAGGTGGAGTATTAAGGAAGTTATGGCCTTTTCCAACTCTGAAATTGGTAATTATTTTCTTACATAAAATTAAGGTATAAGCACTAGATTTCTGTGACCGAAATTGGTGACTCATTCTCTGACCAATAAGCCACCACATGTAGCTCCTCTATTGCATTCCGCCTCGCGCCAATTCTGAGTGCCTCGTCACAATTTCCCCAAACTCAACAGTATATAAGATTAATAATGGCTACACATTCCAGTTAACTTTTTTAAAATTCCAGATTGATATAAAAGGGTGAATTTGCAGGTTGAAATTGGGTGAAACTTTTGAAGTTATTATTGGATTGTAGCTCCTCTATTGCATTATGATAATTGTTCCTTACCAGTACATAATGTAAACAAAACTCTGACTTTCCTAGATTTACTCTATTTACTCCGACAGCTATGTTCCCGAAACAGGTCTGCTGAACAACCCATTAGAAAACACTAGATTTGCAATGTAATGTGTCAAATATATAGTTCAAATGCTTATTTATCATAGTCTACTATTTTGGAATGAAGAATTGATTAAATTATGCAGATTAATAGACTTTAAAAGTCGATCGAGAGCTTTGCGTAGCCATCTTGGTTCTTTTGGGGTGGTTTTTATTTGCATCCCCATACCAACTCTATGTCAATATAGATAAATACTGCACATTGGACCCACTACCTCCATAGTTAATTCCTATTTGAATCAGATTTCGCTGGGAATTAGGAATGGCTGTCATTCACCCCTACTGTGAATAGTGGTGAATCTCTTATCTAGCCTCCAAGGACTAGGTGAGTAGGTCTACTCATGCTTTATTTAGTGAATAATTCATTAAATAAACCACCACCATATAAACTGGAAATAGATCTCGAGTCATTGCATGCAGCTCACACATCTACAATTAGTATGAACTATTCTGGCTGTATACCTCATAATCATCCAGAAATGGGAACACAAATATTAAAGTGTTATATAGATGGCTGACTTAGTAAAAGGCTAAATGATCAATGATAAATGCTCGTACAAGATGTTAAGGTACGTCATCAACGTTATTAACTTATTTGTGTACGCCACTGCACTGGCAGATTTGAACACATACTATGACATAGTTATAGTATTTCGCTTATTCAAGGGCGGAGTTGGAAAGGAGTAGCTGAACGTTAGTGTCAGTGAAACATACTGTAACTTTGCCTTTGACCCACCAATGCCAATCATGGCCCAATCCATCAGACTTATTTGATCAGGCATACACGAGGATTAACTTGGTAAGTTGGTCTTCAGTGACTTCGCCGTCTTGGACTTGGACTTGGACTTGGACGACACATGTATCATTGTAATATGGACTGACACAATTATGACAATAGCCTATTGAATAAGTGTTTATCTCGTTGTTGGACTTGTCAATACCACCTGATATTACTACATCCAACCCACAATGCTGCTGCTAGCGTTTCCCTATCAGATGGCCACTAACAAACATGTTATAATCGTAAACCTCGAAGGAGTCAGTGCAACAACTGAACTGAAGTCTGAACAAGCGCTGTGCTTGTGGGATGTTTGTGGAATTGACTTGCTACCTTTTTTGACTGTGGCTGCCTAATGCACTATATTTTCAATATACCGCAGATACTAATAAATACATCAGTTTGTTTATCCACGGTACAGAAGTAATGCATCACAGTAAGTCACAATAGTGCCATAATTTACAGATAATGCTTGTTCGTGCCGGTGGAAGCAAACTTACCGTCAGTTCCCTCCATGTTGGATCGGCTAATAACATACACACTGAACTTAGCTTGGTAGAGTGATCATAGGGCCACAATCCTATTGTGCTTATAGTGACCCAGTACACGGCCACACCAATGGGTAAATTAAATAGGACAACAGTACATAGATTTGTTTTATTTGTTGTTGTTTTACGCCCTAGCAATATCTAAGGTAATATCATGACGGGTAGCTACTTGTGACAGTATACCCTCATGGTGACTTTATAGTGCTGCCCCACTGGGAGACCAGGCTACCAGCTCCATCACTTGATATCCCACTCAGTCACATTATCCGGACACTGAGCCAATCATGCAGTCCTTGCCCGATTCTAATAATGCCAAGCACCTGGCTAGGAAGCGACAAGTAAAGTCATTGGCTTGACTTGACCAGGTTTTGAACCCACAAACCCATATGGGTTCAGATCTCCCGATCTCCAAAAACATGCAGGAGACGGACGCTCAACCCAATTGGCCATCCCATCTAGTACACCCATAGGGATGAGTTCATCATAATGTGGAAGTCATAATTCTTTGTATGAATTAACTGTAAACAAAAGGTAGTACATACCTGTCTATATTGAAATTAAAATCTACCTAATATTAATCTACCTATATGATTTAATCAATAATTTCCTCCTGAACTATATAGTGGACTATCATATATAAGTATCTGAACAATATATTTAGTATATTAGATTGCAAATTCGTATGGTTATTTCCATAACCAAGCTTCCAGACACTTTTTTTCTATCATGGCACAGAGCTGCACCGTTGGGCCAATCGACAAAACGATGTTGGGACAACACTGTTTTGTCCACTGACCCACCATTGGCCCAACGATGGCAATCAAGCCACCCATAGCAGCATAGCGTTGGGCCAACGGCGGAAAGGTAACCAGCCCAACCAGCAAAAAATATAGGTTACACTGTGGGCCCACAGGATCAGTTTAATATCATAGAGGTGCATGCACTTCATATCAGATATTAAGATGATAAGACACTAATCTTGGCTAAAAAGCTAAGTTAAGAAGTGATGCCTGCTAAACAAAACCAAAGACCCTATAATACTAAGACGGCTCACTCAGCCTGTACTGTGTAATCAAAATGATCAAACCCACCACTTAGTGTGCTGGCTGTTCTCTTGGTTAAACAGTTGCTATATTATATGTATAAATGTATATATGAATGTGAAAGATGTGTGATGATGGCGATGATGATGATGATGATGATGATGTTGATGATGATGTGTATTTGTTCATAGCAATTTCATATTGATGTGTATTCATACTTACCTATCTCATGTATAATATAATTGTCTGTGTTCACATGTGAAACACCAACCAGCAGCCGGGCTGATCAAACCCACCGCAAAATTTACATTACCATGGGAGAGATAGGGACTTACTTATTGGGGGGTTTGTGACCTAGCAGTCACTGGCTGCAGAACTGCAGCATTGATAAACAGCGCCGTTAAAACGGCCCGTTTTTTGTGTGTGTTTTGGGGGGGGGGGGGGGGGGGGGGGGGCTTTCCTTCTCACTTCGTCCAACCTGAGGGGTGGTAGGGGGAGGGGCGTGGTGCTCTTCGCGGTGTCTTGTGCTGTGGTGGTGTGGTGCGGTGGTGGCCCGGCAGTTGGCAATACATTCTTGGGCTCACGGTCCTGTACCTCGACCGGAGAGCAAATCAGGATCTATCGTCGTTGGCAGCAGGGTCATGGGCGGCACATTGGTCCTCCAGGCCCCCGTCGCAGGGTGGCTGGTCCAGAACCAGCAGGCTCTTGGACTGGGGTGTGGTTGGTGGGTGTGATTGCATCCGCAGTCCCAGCACCCACTCAATCGGTGATCAAAGCGGGAACTGACGTTGTAGGCGCAAGTGTCGAGGCTGTCACACCCAGTGTATCCGGGACCATACAGGGCTCTCGGTGTAGGTGCTGTGTCCAGTGGGACCTCACGGGGCTCCCTGACTGGGACCTCACGGGTCTCCCTGACTGGTACCTCATGGGGCTCCCTGCTGGGGGACCTCAGTGGGCTCCCTGACTGGGACCTCATGGGGCTCCCTGACCATGACCTCGCGGGGCTCCCTGACTAGGACCTAATGGGGCTCCATGGCTGGGGACCTCATGGGGCTCCTGATGGTGGTTGCTATTCACCGTCGTTGTTGTCGGGTTCAGAGTCATCGGCGATGCGTTCAGGGCTGCGAAGGTGTGGTAGTTCTGCCTATAGAATCTGTCGAGTGGCTCCCAAGAGGACTCGGAGAGTCTCGTGAGGATGGCGAGCACAGCTCGGTTGTCAGACACGTTGTGTGGTGCGCCGAGGAAGTCTTGGATGGCGGTCCTGTCAAAGGCCACACATGATGCCAGAATGTGAGCAACGTTCAAGATTTGCTCACCGCAGGGACATCGTTGCAATGCAGGGGTGTCGATGTACTGCATGTATCCAGTCCTGAAGCACGTGACCGCCTCTTGCACAGACGCAGAGAGGTTTCTCGGGACTGGTAGGCACTCCCTGACATTCTCGTGCCAGGCCCAACTGATGGAATATGGGTTCCTGATGGTGGTGCGGTGGAGGGAGGCCTCTCACAGGGCTTTGGTGACTGTAGCGTGGGTAGCTTTGAGCTTGGACAGGGAGTGGCCTATGGCGAGGTCGATCTCAGGGCGGCGAGAACCGTCCAGAGCAGCTGAGTCAGCCTGGTCATTACCGAAGAGTCCTATGTGGGAGGGAACCCAGCCCAGCACTGTGTCGAGGAGAGCTTCATGCCTGGCGGTGATGGTGTTCTGGATCAAGCTCCCACCTTTGCCCGCCTTCCTCAAACCCCTGCTGCTGACCGGATTCAAGTGCTACACTACACTACACCTACAGCTCAACTACCGCCGGACCGAAGAGATTCGCTGCCGCCCCAATGCCTCACCGTTACAACGTTGTGAAGATGTCCCCAGCTTCTACAACACTCCCTACTGAAGTTAAGTCTTCAACCAAAGATTGGGCCGATTTATCGGAGCCTCTCTACCCAATGTTGCAGTTCTGCAACCGGTAACCATCGTAAGGTTACAAACACCCCCAATCGTCGTCGCCTCACTTGCTATCCGGACCACACTCTGTCCACACCTCTCTCTATCTCCTCTCCGCTGGCCTTGCTCCTCCTTGATATGTCTGAAAAGAGTTCCAGGAGGGGGAGCCCGCCGGCATTTCACTTTCTACTCTTACTCTGTCCATGTCTATGGCTCACTGGTTGGTCACCATAGAGCAAATAGACACGGTCCTTTGACTCAACTCTCCTCATTTCTCTTTCCTAGACTCTGCCCTTTCGATTTCTCCCAGGCATACTTCTTCCCCTGACCAGGGTAGTTGTGTTCTTGGGTGGGGCCCTTCACTTTTACGATTTCTCTGTCTTGTTCTCATTGCTGGAACCACCGCTGCACCCATCTTTACCTGCCCTTCCTCGAATCCCTTGCTGCTTTCGACTGGATACAAGTGCTCAACTACCGCCCAACTACCACTCAACTACCACTGGACCGAAGAGATTCGCTGCCGCCCCAACGCCTCGCCGTTACAACGTTGTAAAGATGTCCCCAGCTTCTACAACACTCCCTACTGAAGTTAAGCCTTCAACCAAAGATTGGGCCGATTTATCGGAGCCTCTCTATTAATGTTGCAGTTCTGCAACCGGTAACCGTCGTAAGGTTACAAACAACCCAGTATCACCTCACAGGTAGTTGCTCTTGATAGTGGTTGGAGCACATGTTTGGACCCTCCTACTCTTCCCATCTCTTGTTAGGTATGTTGTTTGTATGTATTTACTTGTGGATGTATATCTGGCATGTGGATGTATGTGTGGATGTATGTGTGGATGTATGTAGGCTATGTGTGGATACCCATCCTGATATGACCTTAGATGTTGCTAGGACGTAAAACAACAAACAAACATCGATCTGAGCTGGTTTAACGCGCGTGTCTGAACATGACACACTTTGAAAACTCTGTATGTGTGAACGCGTCGCTAGTTCGACTCATGTAGTTCGCCTCATCTATGTCGGCCTAACGCTGTACGTGTGAACACGGCTACTAAGTGATAAATCGCGCACACCCTTAGCGTTTGGTTACATATACACGGACAAATGATGTGTATATAGAAGCAATTGTGGATAAAATTCGTGCGAATATCGCCTTTCAACCCCAAAGCCAGTGAGTAAAGTGACCGCTGATTGGACGTACGTCACTACGGCATTTAATGTGAATTTTCATTGGTTGTTGTTTAGGCCGTGCTGGATCAGGGTTAAATTTTCTCTAACATCTCAGAACGGTGTTCCGTTCAGCTTTATGAACAAAGAAAGACACTTATCTTCCAAACAACAAGTTAATCCATGTTATTTGGCGTGTGTATGTGTGATGCATTACCTTGTGCACGCCCATGTAAGAGGAAACCGGTAGTGGCTGCATAGACGACAGTCTAGATCACTGATTTCAGTCAATCTGAATCTACCGGGAGTAAGCTCTCTCTATACTCTGACAAGGTGGGTACAGAGAGTCAGCGAAATCGCCAAAAGGAATATTCCAGGGTCAGGGACTGCCATTTCGATCGCCACTGGGTCGCTAAGACCGCGACATTTTACAACCACCACGCTTTACCAGCGCCAATGGACATAGAACATTGGCAAAGGATAGGGAGGACGACCAATATCATGAATGGAAAAGACGAGATTGAAGCTGCGAATATTGCAAAAAGGAAGCGCGTTGGCCAGCAGGACGCGCCGTCTCTGAAACGTAAGTAGTATAATACGAAAGTTGTTTTTACATGGAAACATCTAGGGAGCATTCAAAACAATGTATCGGGTAATTCACATCTAACTACATACTACATGCTGGCCCACCGCGGATTTTTAATGTAGGCCCATTTTCCTGTCAACAACAGTACTAACACTAACTAAGTCTACTAAGACGGTAACAATGAGTCTTAGATTTACTTAGTCTTAGTACTCTTAAGCCGTGTTTACACGGGCGAGTTAAAACGCTTCATATAAAACCAGTTGTCTAGATCGATTTACATTTGGCGTGTAAATGCGACGCTATGGCGTTTTAGGGCTGAATCGATTCATATGAAACGCTTCATGTATACCGGGTCGCGAGGTGGTTTTTATGAATTGAGACCTTAGTTTGTTGACTTTCCGGTCGATCAAAAGCACATATTATAGAATTTAGTCTATGAAACCGCCAGCTGTCCACAGATATTTTTTTCATCATTTATTTTTAGGGTTTCACTGCCCAGCAGAAGTTTTGACCGTTCCAAACCAATACGATTCAGTCCATACAGATCTAGGTCGAACCCACTCTCTACTGGCGACGTCGACTAACCAAAACTGGCGCTGGTTCGTATGGACTTGCTCATGCGCAGATATCGATTTCCGCCTTCATACTCGGTGCGTGGAAAAGCACCACTAAATCGATTCATATAAATCGCTTTGTCTTAAATCGGTTTGGAATTGCCCGTGTAAACACAGCTTTAGTCTTACTCTAGTCTAGACTCTAGTCTAGTAACTAAGTAAGACTGAATCATGAATCTTGTTTTTAAACAATATTTTCCCCTTATTTTTTTTCTGTTTGCATATAGAAAGTTTACGGAGCATACCCCCTTGACCTCGTGGTCACTGTAGAGTATGTATCAGTCAGTGAGTTATCGATTCTTCATCCTAATGGTGCTGTCACATTACGACGCATCGAGCAAACGTACGTCAACGTATGTGATCTTTTGTCGTTATGCGTTACGTGTGCGTTAGGCGCTTGTTGGTATAGGTCAATGTACGTCGACGTTCATCGAGATACGGCGTCGCACGTCAGGGGGCAGGCAAAGCTTTGTGCATGCACAAAACTTTCGACGTTCGACAACGTGTGCATTTTAGTCTGCCGTACGTTATGTATGCATTAGGCATACGTCGATGTATGTTAGACGTATGTTAGTCAAACGTTGTTCACTACATTGGACTACTTTGATCTACTTTAAAGGCAGGGGGAACGTACAGTCCATGTACTGACAATGTATGGGTAATGTACGTTTAATGTACGTTTAGCATTTCTCCAGTGTGTCTTGACATATGTAACGTATGGCGCGTAGTTATGGCGATCGAATAACGTGTATAACATTCACCAGCGTTCTGTGAACGTACCGTGAGTGTAATTCAAACATTTTTCGCCGGGAGGTACGTTAGCCATATGTTGGCCTTACGCTGTGTATACGGTATATATATACGTCCAACTTTGCCCCCCATGCTGAAAAGTTAGATGCTTCTCGACGTAAAAAAAAGTTGGCTGCGTGCTGGCGAGATGCGTCATAATGTGACAGGGCCATAAGTAATAACAGTTGAGGTCATATCAAAACAAGTACGACTTGTGACAGTGCGCACTCTGAATCGGGCTGCTTTATAGTGTTGCCCTACTGATATACTATTTCGCTGGTAATATGGTACGATGTCGCCCTTAGGCTTAGCCACTTAATCCTAATACCAAGCCAACCAGATGTGTAGCTCAATATATAGTTATGAACCAGTTTTCACTATTCAGTCTATTGGCATTAACAAAATAGTGACAGTTTGCTACTTAAACTTAAACTTCATGTAATAATAAAACACACTTGTTTTAATTTCAATGTTATTGATTATTCTTTTCCATGTATTATAAATATTAAGCTGAAGTGAACTACCATGCCATTGGTTGTATAGCGTTCCTATTTTGTTCGTCGATGTACATGCATGTGCTTGCTTTAGTGATCTCCATATTCTTTCAACATATCACCAAAACAGCATATCTGATAATAATAATTTTTTTAACAAATTAAACTTCAGTTTCTTATTATTTACATTTATTGCCAGATTGAACCTTAGTGCTAGTAGTGGGCCCAATTGTTTGTTATCTTTGATCCTGCAAAGCAGCTTCAATGTGGACTATAAAATAACTATAAAAATCTTGGATACAAAGCATTGGATAATATACTTCCATAGCTTCCCTCAGCTTATAGGTCCTTAAACTTCACAGCCACTAGTCAGTTTTCAAATTTAGTACTAACGTCGGCTTGTAATAAGGCTTTACCATACTTAAACTAAAGTACATCTGAACTATTATAGAACCTTTTCGACCACCGACTCATTGTGAAATAAAGAGTGGAAAGTATAGGGTCCCTATGGGGCCTGGACAGTCTTGAAAAGTCTTGAACTTCATTTTCTCCATTTCAAGGCCTTGAAAAGTCTATTTTGGGTAACAACTCTTGAAAAGCCTTGAATTCCATTAAACTGTCACCACTGATCTAAATTAGTCCAAAATCACCATTCACCATTCACACACCCTCCCTCACCCGCTGTGAAATCCAAATGAAAATAGTCTTGAATTCATATCAAAAACAGCCTTGAAATAGCCTTGAATGCCATATCTTCACATACATGTGTATGGACCAAAGAAGTATATTGGGTGCATATGAGATGATGTATCTTCACATATCCATTTTACTGTAGGCATTAGCTGGAAACAGACAGAACACGATGTCAGTATAGTTTTGGAAGCGAACACAAAACTGGTTGCTAGCGACCTTGAACACGAATTAACCGACACGGAGGTGAGGGTGATCCTGAAGGGTAAGTATGACCCGGCTCTCCCTTCTGAGAGAACCGTGTGTGCAGTGTAGACTCTTGAACATTTAGTTATAATTAAATTGACCAGTCTGCTCCTCGCCAACTAATACTGTCACTAGTGTCAGATTATCTATGGTGAAAGCCACCCTTAGCCAAAATGAATTATAGCTGTCACTGCTTCGCGTTTGAAAAGTATGTTGTCGCTTAATATCATTTGATCTGGACATTAATGTCACTCGATCTGTAGCTATTCATTATGTTTTTTTTGTTTTTAATATTTTGTTTATCATCCCGACCAAACATGGATGCACATATCTCAATGTATATGAGACTGTCTCAAAAGGTGCTAAGCAATATGGGACAAAACTTTGTCCATTGTAACGATCAACATACTATCTGCTTATGCATTGGCTCAGGATAAACTGATTTCTTTTTTACATGGTGTTTCATAATCCCAATAGAATACATATTGATTTGAAGCAAATGTCCTTGTGTTTTCAGTGTAACCATTTCTGTGCTGTTCTATGTCAATCGTTACAATGGACAAAAAAAAAGAGTTATCACCTTTTGAGACAGGCTCATATGTATAGGTATAGGATGCTATACTACCTATGTATACTACCTATGTATAGGTATAGGATACTATTAATGCGATAGGTATAGAATAGGTCAATGTTGTTTTATTGCTCATCTCTTTTTCTTTTATCATTTAGATTTATATGTATTTATTTATTAAAGTTTGTGTATATTTTTTAATGCACATTTAAGTAATTTAAAGGAAGTATAGTTCCTTTTAATTGGTTATTTTTTGTTGGTTGTGATGTATATGCTATTCTCAATGCTACTATTGCTAGGTCCTAACTCAAATTTGAGCGATTTCGAAACAGGCCGAGATAGCAATTATATCAAATGTAATCATAGAAACTCATATACACGTATGTATAGTTATATGTTTATATATGTCTGTATATATGTATATTTTACCTCGGTAAACAGCCTCAGGCTAGCCTCAGGCTAGGGAGAGGTAAGCACGTCCGGTACCAGCAATTAGCATATACAACTCACGACTGGATAACGTGTCGTTGGGTTGCTCCGGCAAAATTAGTCTACATACAAGCAAATACGCAGTAAGTATAATAAAAACTGTGGTTAGCTTAATTATGAGAGCATCATTATGGAAAGTTTAGACTTTCGTTGGTCCATTTTGGACGAGTTATTTGGTTATAAACAACCAAGGATAGAACACTCGAGTGGGTTTCTCGAAGGAACCAAACCGGTCATTAGCGGTTATGTCAACACCCGGGTCACCGTGTGACTATGGGTAGAGATGTGGGTTTCGCCCTATCTCATGTGGAAATTCTCTCGTACTCTAATAGAGAGTAATGTTGGAGATGCTCCTGGGTTTCTTTTATAGACTCCCCTAGACAAAACTTTTTCAGGCGTTTCTCCGAGTTTCGTAGCATTTTCTCCAACTTGTTGACGTAGTAGTCACAGGTGGGAGAAGTGTGCGGAACAGAGGGATGGGCGGGCCGATACACTGGTCCCGACCCCGCGTAAGGTTTGGGCTTGACCCACAACCCACGCACAAATTTAGCTTATTACGCCTGTGTTATAACGGTATAAACACGTTCTTTAACACCAATAGATGTCCAAATGAGTTTGAAACAACCATATTGTGACATATATATATACCGGGACTGACCAAAAATGTTTGTTTCAGCTCCCGATGGCCACGAAGCGGAGTAAGCGCGGTGCAGCAGCAGCCGAGGGGCGTGTTCCGAGTGGAGTGGACGAGGAGTACGACTCCTCACCTGTGTTGTCGGCAGGGCCGTCGACACAGCCCCGGGCGCATATCCTCTCCGACCCGGACGAGGACGCAGTGCCTGATGTGCCTGCGCCTCCAGATTGGGAGGCTCGCTTTGCAAGATTGGAAAGCCACATCTTGACTGCCAAATCGCCTGTGTCTCGGAAGCGGCGTAGGCCGAGTGTCCAAGAGGATTCATTTGAGGATTTCTTGGACACAGACTCGGCGGTGGAGCTTAAGGCTCCTCCTCCTCCTTCTCCTAAACGGAGGAAGAAGAAGAAACAGGTGATTTCTTCGGGTGATGAATTCACCAAGGAGCGGGCAGAGTCTGGTTTGCGCAAAAAGCGGAAGACTAAGTCCAAAAAGAAGAAGAAGAGGAAATATTCTTCTTCTGAGTCGTCCACTGAGTCTACTTCTACGGAATCAGACTCAGACACCATATATGAAGGGGTCTATGCGGACATTGGCACTAAAGTGGCTAAGAAGGTGGAGAAGCCAAAGGCTAAGCGGGTTAAAACCACTACGCTTATGCGCGAGACCGTGAATGGTCATTTTCGCACGTTCAAACCGGCGGAGGTTATCTCCAAGTTAGGAGATGAGCTAACAGGCATAAAGGGTGTTCCCAACTCCATCATTAAAGAAATGGATCGGGATGTCAATATGACGGATGACCGTAAGAAGTTTGAGGATGTGTTGCACACAGTGCATAAGGCAGTGTTGGCTACCCTAACAGCTATTGTTCCTGTGGCTAATAGGATGCAGAGTGAAAATAAGTTCTCGTCTTTGGCTAAGACAATGGACAAAGGCATTGCAGTGCTAGCGGCGGCAGTTAATTACCTGTCGTTTCGAAGATATGAAAATGTCTTCAAGTCAGTTTGCACAGATGCTGGCAAAGAAGTGGCTCGCTCTAAGAAGGTTACCGATAATGAGGGGAAGGAGTTTACGCTCTATCTTGCTCCAGAGCCGATTAAAGGGAAACCTTTAGATAATACCAAGATGTTTGGCGGTCAACTACAATACCTCTATAAAGAGGTAGAGACTGCAGCCAAGAGTGGCAAAAACATGGATGGCAAGAAGAAACAGGAAGTTCCTCGTTTCAAAAAGTCACGAGGGGATTTTCGTCCACGACGGTTCACCAGAGGAACCAGACCGAGTTCAAACTTCGGTCAAGGGTTTCGGGGCCGGGGCGCTCGCCCAGGCTGGACCGACAACACCGCACGGCCAATAGGTCGAGGGTTCAACTCGTCGAGACCTTTCCCCAGGGGCGGGTCCAAGTAGAGGTCCAAACACAAACTTTACAAGTCCCTGCAGCCTCTAAAAACACACAAACTGTAAGCAACTTTGTGGCTGGTAATATTAGTAATCATATTTCTGAGTGGCACAAAATTACTAGTGACCAAGAAATTATAGAAATAGTTAGGGGTGTTCAAATTCCCTTTACACAAATTCCTGTACAAAGTATAATACCTTTTCCATATAACATTCAACCAGTTGAACGAGACGCACTAACTAAACAGGTACATAAATTCTTTGAGAAAGGAATTATACAAAAAGTGACACACTGTTCAGGACAGTTTATTTCAAACATTTTCTCGAGACCGAAGCCTAATGGTGATGTTCGAATGATCCTGGATTTAACAATCCTTAATAAAAGGGTGGAATATCGACATTTTAAAATGTTCTCTCTAGATACGGCACGAGATCTGATTACACCAGATGCGTGGATGGCTAGTGTTGATTTACAGGATGCATATTATACGCTTCCCATAATGGAACAATACCGAAAATTTCTTCGATTTATTTGGGATAACCAACTCTATGAGTTTACCTGTATGCCGAATGGCTTAGCTTGTGCGCCACGTTTATTTACTAAATTGCTTAAACCTGTTTTCTCGGTAATGGCGAGGAAGGGTCATATAATGTTTCCATACATAGATGATTCTTTTATTATAGCATCAACACAAATTGGTTGTGTGAATGCAGTTTTGGATTTATGTGCATTACTCACTAAATTGGGGTTTTATGTACATCAACAAAAGTCAGTGTTTAAACCAACAAAACAACTCAAATGTTTAGGGTTTATTCTGGATACACAGTCCCTTACAGTGTCGATAACAGAACAAAAACTAATTAAGTTTATGACTACAGCGACTCAGCTTATTAAGTTATCAAAGCCAAAAATTAGACAGGTTGCTGTTCTTATTGGCATAATGACCTCATATGCACCTGCTGTGTTATATGGGAAGGCCCATATTAAGTCGCTAGAAATAGATAAAAATTTAGCGTTAACACGAACTAAAGGCAATTTTGAGCGAAAGATGTTTATTTCGCAAGAAGGGTTACAGGATATTGGATGGTGGATGCAACATATAGCAAGTTCACCAAATCCAATCCGCATGGCGGAACCTAATACAGTAATTACTACTGATGCTTCGTTAGAAGGTTGGGGAGCTCATCGAGATGGGGTCACAACAGGAGGTAGATGGCTTGATGATGAAAAATCAGACTATATTAATGCACTAGAATTGCGTGCTATTTATCTGGGCTTACGTAGTTTAGTAAAGATAAATAAATCACAGGTTAGAATACTAACTGATAATACTACTGCCATGGCATATATTCGTAACATGGGTGGAACCAAATCAAAGTCTTGCAATCAGTTATCTAAACTGATTTGGAACTGGGCACAGGCTCAACAAGTCTGGCTGACTGTAGCGCATATTCCAGGGTCACAAAATACACTTGCAGATTATAAAAGTAGAAATTTCCATGACCATTTAGAGTGGTCTCTCTCTACACATTTGTTTAATTTCGTTTGTGAAAAATGGGGTACACCTGAAGTTGACTTATTTGCATCACGAAATAATAACAAGTTACCCTGTTATGTTTCTTGGCATCCTGAACCGGATGCTTGGAAAATAGATGCGTTTGCTATTACCTGGGAAAATAATTATTTTTATATTTTCCCACCATTTAGCATTATCAGCCGAGTAGTGAGAAAAATCGGCTTGGAAGGGACACATGCGATACTGGTGGTGCCCGATTGGGACACGCAACCTTGGCTGCCAGCAGTTTCACAACTGGCAAAAGATCGTATACGATTCCCAAGAAAACTCGGGAATCTGACGCACCACGGACCGCTAGTGGTTCACGGCGACGTGTCAACGACGCCCCTATTGGCATTCCTTTTCTAAGGAAGCAGCTACAGCAATTTGGATTGGACAGAATTACTGAGGATAGGATAGTATCGGATGCCTGGAGGCCAGGAACTGTCAAAATGTATACAACCTATTTAAAGAAATGGGGTGTACATTGTTTGTTAATGAAAGTTAAGCCAACAAATCCAAAGATTTCACAAGTAGCTCGGTTTCTTCGTTCTCTAGAGGATGAAGGACTTTCCTTTGGATCGATTAATGCGGCGAGGTGTGCGTTATCAATTATATTACCTAGAATTGATGGCGAAACAGTTGGAAAACATTATGTTATTTGTTATTTACTTCGTTCAATTTATCAAAGGAATCCTCCAAAACCAAAGTATAGTCGGTTTTGGGATGTTTCTATAGTATTTAAGTTGTTTCAGGCTTGGCCTCACAACTCGTGGTTAGATATAAAACAGTTAGGTTTTAAGGTCGCGGTCCTGTTATTGTTAGTAACCGGACACAGAGGACAGACGATTGTTGCTTTATCCTTAACTGGATTAGAAATAGACAAGCAACAAGCTACGTTTGATTTAGAAAAATTGCTTAAATCGAACACGTTAGGTGACCCTTTATCAACGGTTCACTTAGACTGTTTTCCGAATGATCGGAAATTATGTGTTGTGTCGGCCATACGGGCTTATATATACAAGACAAAGGATTTACGTGCATCACAACAACTATTAGTGAGCTTTATAAAGCCACATAAGGCGATTTCACGAGACACACTTGCCAGATGGACAATTACGGTGTTGAAATTGGCTGGAGTGGATACGAGTAAATACTCTTCCCACTCAACTAGAGGAGCCATGGTCTCCAAGGCACGGGTGCTTGGTATTTCTGTGAAAAGAATACTAGCGCATGCAGGCTGGAAGACGGCTAAGTCGTTTGCAAAACATTATAATAAACGACTAGAAAAGCCTACCGGCGTTGCAAAGCGTCTTCTCGCCAACTAACAAGAATAGGTGAGAACAAAAATTTAGAATGTTATAATAATAAGAAAGAATGATATTAAGGATAAAAATGAATTATGTAAAGGTCTCCCTAGCCTGAGGCTAGCCTGAGGCTGTTTACCGAGGTAAAATAGTATAGTTATACGAGTCTTACCTTGGTACAGATGATGGATAACTGTTGTTTTACCGAGGTATAAGCCTCGGATAGATGTGGGCTAGGGCCCTCCCGCCACACCCTGCCACATCTATTCCGTTGGTGTACCTTTTCGGTAAAGTAATAGTATCCATTGTTTGAAAGTCATTTTTATCCTCAATAAGTAGGTTAAGATTGCTGGTACCGGACGTGCTTACCTCTCCCTAGCCCACATCTATCCGAGGCTTATACCTCGGTAAAACAACAGTTATCCATCATCTGTACCAAGGTAAGACTCGTATAACTATACTATATATGCACACGTGTAAAATTGAACTTCCTCTATTGTAATTTCATGTTCTAACTTCTATTTATCGTGGTCAAATTATGGCTAATCTTGTAACTAATTATAGTGCTTATCCTATCACTGATCTGCCTTGTAATGCTAATTAGCGCCTAATGTGTTCTTGCTGTGTGCCGCCTCATTAGCGATTTCTCACATGGTGTTGGAATTAATTTAATTATGGCTCTGGAAAGATGAGCTGAAAACAATTTAACTTGTGTAAATCTCATTGAGAGTTACGCTTGCAGTGTATGTTCGATTTAAGAATATGTGCATTCATTTAGTTATTATTTAGGAGTTTGTTTATTGATATTAAAATTCATGCTGTAATGTATCTATTTGTCTAAGGAGTGCATTACGAAGCCATTTTATGACGTCATATGCAAATTGTATTACCACCTAATTTTATTTTAACACATTAAATTAAAAGAAAACACCCCCCAAATAAAAGCACCACCACCGTAGATCTATTTAATATTGGTAGTGGAGAGAAACAACCCATCTTCATAACATGTCAATGTAAAGCATGAACACATTTTACAGTTTTTAGGAACAACTGGACTGTCTTGCCTAAGTCTGCAATTTTTAGCTATGTTTTGTCAGTTAAATATTGCTATTATGTAACACAGATTTAATCGCTTCAAAACTGCATCTGAAATTACATTTTTTGCTGTGATTTAACATGCATCTGGACATTTCAAATTTAATTAACAAAACTAGAATAAATTTAATTAACTTTTCACTATGAATATGGCCGTTGTTGCCGCCATGAAATTAAGCCATCAATCATCAATCAATCATAAATGCAGAATTCTTTGATGATGGAGGAGCAAATAATGATGTTTTGTAACAACTTGGTAATAAATAATACCTCTCATTAATATTATCTCTTTAGTTTCAGTGTATATACAGGTAACTCCAAGTTTAGTTATATAAGGCTGTGTATCCATAGACTGTTCCATGGTGGTGTGTTCCCTTGTTCCGTGTTCGCTTCTGATGCACCACACAGACAATGAACATGTTCATTCTCTATGTTCCTGGTGAGTACGTCATGTGTGCCATGCTCAAAGCCATACGGTCCCTGGGTCCAACCTATGGGAATGGCCACTAAGCAAAACACAGGTTCATTATCTGTCTGGCGCATCACAAGGGAACACACCACAAGAGAACAGTCTATGGATACACGACCTAAGAGGCCCCTTGCACATTACGCTTACTGGCTTAGCTTTTTTTCTTCATTTTACTGTCTTCATTATATAATTCCCATAGTGCACCCTGAAGGATTCAGCTGTGATATTTAGAAACTGTGTATCCTATTGGTTTATCAACTGCGGTTGATTCCAGAGTGTATTTATTTCTATTAGCTGATACCTGCGCATCTTTCCTGTATTCTGTGTGCATACTTCCTGCAGATGGCACCAGGTGGCAGTGCACATTTAACCAGGAGATTGAGCCTGCGGCAACCAACTTTACTTTACACGGCACCAAGGTCACAATCAAGGTCAAGAAAAAGCAGCCGCATCACTGGCCGGCCCTAGAGGTGGGTCTGGTTCACTTTAATGTGTGGTTAATGTTCCCTATTTAACCTATGCAGGCTCAACATATTCACACACACCACTTGAAAGAGGGTGGTTGTACATGGTACATTAAACTTTAATTTAAAGTTGCATAGTCCAGTGGTTTTGAGTTTCTGTGATTTTCTGAGATAAATATATTAGGTTGATCGTTATAATCTACCATACTTTTAGAGCACCCGTCTCCCGTGCTGGTAGGTCGTGGGTCGAACCCTGGTTGAGTCAAACCAATGACTTAAAAATTGGTACTTAGCGCTTCCTAGCCAGGCGCTCGGCATTATTAGGACATGGCAAGGACTGGTGTGCTCAGTGTCAGGATAATGTGACTGAGTGGGGTACCAGGTCATGGTGCTGGCGGCCTGGTTTCCCAGTGGGACAGTACTATAAAGTCACCATGAGTGCGCACTGTCACAAGTCGGTACCCGTCCTGATATGACCTTAGACCTTGCTAGGACGTAAAACAATAACAAACAAACCATACTTTCGTTTGTGGTAACTTTTATATTAAATGGCTAACTTCTGAGATATCTGAAGTGCAAATATGTTTTGGCAAACATGCCAAAACTCTATCCTCTGCTTCTGCAGTAACAGGTTAAATTGACTCGGTATCCCCTTCCATGTGACGGCAAATGTTTGATAAGTGCTCCAATATCTAAGTTAGACATATAGAATCAAATCTAGTTAATTGCTTTGGTTTGAAAATTTGATGTTTTCATCGGACTATGCAGCTTTAATTAGAGTTCCAGTATGACACGTTTGAGTTTCTGTCCATTTTCTGTCCCTTTAAAAAAAAAAAAGAGTTAGATATATTACAGGGATTCGTATGGGTGCTTGAAAAGCTAGAAAGTCCTGGGATTTGATAAATCAGGATTCCAGTCCTGGAATTTGTCTAAGAATCGTGGAAAATGGAAAATGAGGACTATATTTTTTAAAGGCTAATATCCACCAACATGCCCGTACATTAATCAGTGATGTTTTGTATTTAAGTGATTTTTGTGGGTTTGTTATCCTAACTCTTGATTTTTATATTAAAACTATACATCTGTTCATCATTTGGTATGCCTATTTACACTTCACATCTTGCACAGTGACTCGACTATGGATACGGCCATTTTTCGAGGTTCTTTAATTTAATAAACGTCTTTAAAACGTCCTGGAATTTTGCACTGGAAGGGCCTAGAAAATCCTGGAACTTTATCTCAAAGTGGGTATGAACCCTGTACTAAGCTGATCGTTATAATCTATCTCACTTTAGTTTGAGGCAACTTTTATTTTAGATGAATATTTAAGTGATTTTATGCTTCTGCCCCACTGGAAGACCAGGCCGCTGGTACCATTACCTGATATCCCACTTAGTCACATTATCCCGATACTGAGCTAACCAGCTTGCCCTAACCTAGTAATGCTGAACGCCAGGCTAGGTAGTGACAAGTATCAATTTTGTAAGTCATTGGTTTGACTCGACCAGGATTCGAACTCCCTACCTTCCACATGACAAGCCTGTGCTCTCATATATTTGGTTACCTAAGCCAAGCAACTATGCAAAGGAGTGCTTGGGGAGTATTTGTTGGAGAATACTGCCAGTTACAGTTGTCTATTTTAGATATATAATGTGACAGTGCATAAAATAGTTGGAATCTGTGGTACGGACCTTATGACAAGGAGTCACATAGTTACTCGGGCTGTTAAATTGATAACTATATAAGTATAAGTCGTCATTTAAAAAATGTGCAACAGTTGTGTACGTCGACTATAATTCAAAATAATGTCATGAATTACTTGCATTTTCCACTGTTGCTGTTAAATATGGTATATATATATACAGATAACTACTGTGTGCAACCTGTGATGTGGATTGTTAATGCATTCTACCTAACCTTCACAACTAATCTTCACAGAAGGTATTGAATGTAAAAGGTGAATATTTAAAAAGTGAATATTTACTTCAGCTGAAATGTGGGTGAGAGAAATGAATGTTTAACTTGGTACATATATTTTAGGTTGGAGGGAAGGAGAAGAAAAGTGGAATGGTTGAGTGCTTATCGAAAACATTAAAAGTTGAAACCCAATCAAAAGGCGGTAAGATTGAGAGTCTGCCAAAGAGCGGAAAAGTTGAGAATCTGTTGAAGAGCACAAAGTTTGAATGTCTGCCAAAGACTATTACTGTTGAAAGTGTGTCGAAAAGCATGAAGCTTGAGAGCTTAACGAAAAGTGGAAAGCTCAGTAGCCTCTCTTCATCAAGTGGGGACGAAGTGCGAGAAGAGAGGAGGGAGGAACGAAGAGATGACCGAAGGGAAGAGTGGAGGGAGGAGCGAAGAGATAGCCGAAGAGAAGAGCGGAAGGAGGGGCGAAGAGACGATCGCAGAGAAGAGCGGACGGAGGAACGGGGAGGAGAATGGATGGATGAGAGACGAGATGATCGTAGAGAAGAGAGGAGGGAGGTTCGAAAAGAAGAGCTTAGAGATGATAAAAGAGAAGAGCGTAAAGATGATCGAAGAGTTGAGCGTAGAGATGATCGAAGAATAGATCGTAGAGATGATCGAAAAGAAGAGCGTAGAGATGATCGAAGAGAAGTGCACAGAGATGAGCAAAGAGATGATAGAAGAGATGAGCATAGAGAGGATCATAGAGAAGAGCATAGAGAGGATCGAAGAGATGAGCGCAAGGAAGAAGTTAAAGAAGAGCGGCGGGAGGAAAAGAGGGAAGAACATAGAGAAGAGAGGAGAGATGAACGCAAGGAAGAGAGGAGAGAAGAACGTAGGGAGGAAAGGAGGGAAAGAAAGGACTCGCACAAGGACACTGAAAAGGGTAAGGTGTATATACAGCATCCATCTTCACAATGCAAGTACAGTCAACTCCTGTTAGTCTGGAGTCCATTTAATCCGGAATTCTCACCACCCCACCAAAGTATCCATAGATCAAATTTCCACCATCCATTGTATATCTGTCAGTTGAAAGTTGTTTATGTGACAATCTCCCTAATCCGACATTTTGTTCTGGGAATAAGGTAGTCTGGATTAATAAGTGCTGACTGTAGATAATTTATGGTTCAGCAGTCTTTTGATTCAGAAGCAAGGAGCATTTATTTTAGATTTTAAAATTATTTTATTCGCAGCATTTGCTAATCAGTTTGAAAATTTATTAGCAATTACTCGTTTTGTGTCGTTCTTTTTTTTATTTTCGGAATATTTTAATATATATTTGGTTAACATCATTGTGTGTATATGGATTGCAGGTTTTGCCGGGAAAAACCTTTTTAAATCGACCGACCATGGGACCGACTTTAAATAGTCCATTTAGGGATGTGGTCGGTCTAGGGATTGATTTTATAGTTACTGTTGTGGGGGTGATGAAAATGGGAAATATTGCGCCTAGTGCGGGACTGAACCCACATCTCTTTGCAATCCGGGCCAGTGTGCTAACAATTATACCACCTAGGCTCCCTGATATCACCACACTCTCCACGTCTACCTGTCTATGTGACTCCTTGCCTGATAGGTCAGTGCAGGCCACTACAGTTACCATGGTATTGCAAGGGCGATTGTTTGGGACCCAAATAAAGCGATTGATGTAAGGGAGTGGTCGATCTGTGGAGGTGATACATACATACATACATACATACATACATACATACATACATACATACATACATACATACATACATACATACATACATACATACATACATACATACATACATACATACATACATACATACATACATACATACATACATACATACATACATACATACATACATACACATACATACATACATACATACATACATACATACATAGCGATCTGCATAACTTAAATTGTGATTCACTACACAATACTGAACCAAATATCAATTAATCAGTACGATTAGTGTGTGACAGGGTAGCAACCATAAATTACATCGATCAACACTACAAGCATTTGATTCAATTAATATGTACCAATTTGGTCAAATTTATTATCAGCATTTATGGAAACCTCGATGCTTACTTGTTATATTCACAGTTAAAATGCGGATTTATCAACAAATCTCTTTTGCTATTGTTTACAGACAATCTGTACAAGCTGACTCAAGTAAAACACGACTGGTTTGAAAAGGTATGTCAACATTATGCACTCTTAGACTTGCCTGCAAAGCATGTCTAAATAAGTTATTTTTTTAACATAAAAATCAATTTAAGAAAAACAGTAGAACTAACCCGTGGTGTTTAGCTTAAGAACAGTTAGGTTAGTTCAACAAATAATCATATTTGTGGCGTTCTCTGTGGGGGAGTGGTTAGAGTGTCTGACTTTTTTCTAGGTCAGACTATTAATCTGAGGGTCGGCCGTTCGATTCCCCGTGCCCCCAGCTCTGCCAATTTGGATTTCCACCGCTGTGTATAACTTACAGCGTCATCAAAGGCCGGTTGCTCTCATACCATGTCTATGTGGTGGGGGAGGTTAAAAATCCCTTGGGTCGGTAAAAGTGTAGGCCCGGGCTTTCTACCGACCAGCAGTGGAGTGGGGAATACCAGTCGTCTGTGACTGGGATTTCCCCTGCTTGAGACAACTAATGTACCAAAAAAAAAAAAAAGAGAGACAAATAAGTGTTCACACTTCCTGTCTACCATTCGCTATATCGCTATATCCGAGACTAGAACTGAATCACTAATTGTATGTGCTATTACACTCTGTTAGGGTGGACGGTGACAAGTTTAAGCTACTTGCTCATCTGTAAATCTAACGGTTCTGTTTGTCTTACAGGAACAGGAAGAGTTAACTATCGAAATCTACGTCAGGCAAATCAACAAGGAAACAATTCGAGTCAAGTACGACGAGAGAAAAATCACGGCAACATTTTCTACTGCGTAAGTCTTTCCTAAGCACCTAAGTGAAAAGGCATAAGGGGCAAGCTGGTGTTTAGATAAAATTGTAGTTATTTCCAGGTGTATTATTTGAACTGGCCTACTTTTAATTTGATTTATTTATATTTTTATATGTAGTATAAATAGCAATATTTATTCAAATATTATGTACAACGGTGTTGGTATCCAAATGAAAATAGTCTTGAATTCCTATCAAAACAGCCTTGAAAAGCCTTGAAGTAACCTTGAATTCTATTTCTTCACATGTGTACGGACCCTGTTAATAGTATTACTACTGTCGTGTGTGGGGGTGGGGTGGGGCTGGGTGGAGGGCTTAAGAAAGACAAACGTGTACATCATGTCAAGAGCGGGACTTGACCCCCCACATTTCTCCCATCCTGGAGAGAGGGTCCTTACCATTAGGCTATCTAGGTTCCCTGATATAATTGCATGTCTGTATTTCATAGCCGTCAACAATTGTGTAATGTCAATAACACGTCAGACCTCTTAATCAACATAATGCATAAACAAAATTTAAAGTTTCTAAGAATATCTGGCCTGTGTTGCTTTTTGTAATTTTAGCCATGTCGTGTGAGTTAAATCTGCTGTAATTTGGCACAAATGTAACCACTATTGGATACCGTTTGACACAAAATTAACATTTCAGGATTTTAAGTCAATATTACTTCAAACATGACTGTGATAAACACGTTTTTTCCATCAAACCAAAGGGATTAAATTATACTAACCCTTAACCTTTAAATATAGCCTCTACTGCCACTATGGTGTTAAACCAATCAATCAATCAATCAATCAATCAATCGAACTTCTCATTTCTGAAACAAACAAAAAATGTGAGTACTTGTCGATTCATGTGATCTTTCTATTTCAGTGACCCACGATTTTTATCGATGCACGAAGGATCTTCCGAGATGACAGTCTTCTCTTGGTCTATTACAGTGGTGTAAGTATGTCTACGCCCTCTTTGCCCCTTCATACCGGACGCAATGGTCGAATCGGTAGAGTGCACACTTTCCGTGTGGAATCGGGAGTTCCGATCCCAGCCAAGTCAAACCAATGACTTACAAAATTGATGCTTGTCGCTTCCTAGCCTGACGCTCGGCATTAATCAGGGATGAAAGCTCTCCACCGTTTCGCGGATTTCTGGGATTGTTTATATTCACCGATTAATGTTAAACAAAATTCTAAAAAAATGGCATGTGTATGACACCAGTTGGGTGGTTCGAACCCCTTTCTTATATGACCTTAGATGTAGCTAGAACATTGAATCTAAGCAAGAAAGTGTTTGGTATGGGTGATAATGCAATCACAACAGGGACAGGTGAAACCTGATTTCCAGTATTTTCCGCGATTCCCTGACAATGCTATTCCTAAACCTATGGGAGAATATCCGCATTTTCGCTTTTTTCCCTAGAGACTACTTTCATCCCTGATTAATAGGATAGGACACGGATTGGTTTGCACAGTATCAGGATAATGTGACTGTGGGATATCGGGTCATGGTGCCGACGGTCTGGTCTCCCAGTGGGGCAGCACTATAAAGTTGCCATGAGTTCACACTGTCACAATTCGGTACCCGTCTTGATATGCCCTTAGATGTTGCTAGGATGTAAAACAGCAACAAACAAACTTGATCCCCTCATTGTCTAATATTTTGTCGTGAATCAAGTACACAATCTATTTTGTGGGAGTGAAAACAGCTACCCCTATGTGGTGGTATAGATGCTTATAAATAGCATTGAAGTGGGTAGCAATGTCAAAGCGGGAGGCATTGTATCCCATAGGCCACGTATTAAAATCCGAAGTCCTATGTTAACATACGGTGAGAGGGAAAAGTGATCTCAAATGAGTCGAAGCTGAAGCCACTTTAAAATGTCTCCCTTCGTCTCTCCCTCCCTTCGTCTCTCCCTCCCTTCGTCTCTCCCTCCCTCCCTCCCTCCCTCCCTCCTCCCTCCCTCCCCTCCCTCCCTCCCCTCCCTCCCTCCCTCCCTCCCTCCCTCCCTCCCTCCCTCCCCTCCCTCCCTCCCTCCACCTCTCCCTTTCCATCCCTTCCCTTCCTAACCACACACTCTCACTTTATTTTAGTTACATAAAATTTCTTTTACCCTGCTCATTTTAGGTCGACAGTTTGTTCAGTAATGATCTTGTAAGTCGACCAAACTTCCTACTACTAACAAATGTGACAAAGTGACATCGCTATCACTCTCGGTGATTCAATAATTATAGTGTGGGTCTCAGCAGTAGAAGTGTCTCTTCTTATACACGCGAGACCTTCATACCTTGCCGCCCATGTAGTAGGTGCATTGTGTACTGAGTGCGCGTTCCTGTTACAGCGACACGCTGCGGACAGAAAGGTGCTGGCACCGGCTCACCAACATCATACTAGAAGTGCACCTCATCAAAAAGGCACCCCGCCGCTGGTGCGCCTTGGAAGCGTCTCAGGTCAAAGGTCAGTAGGTCAATGCTCTCACCTCAGATGTGACCTTTGTGGTCGACACGGCTCCAAATGACCATTACTCTGTCACCCTATCAGCCACCGGTGTGAGCTTGCAGAAATGTCGGTTGTACTTATTAATAGTTGACTGGGGGGAAAAGGGAGGAATGTAAAAATGATGGCGTCATTCAATAATACTAATAATACTGAAAAACCGAAGTCGTCCTTTAATGATAATTTATTATTAATAACAACACCAAATAGTATTATTTACCAGACATGGTGGCCGAATGTGTTGAGCCTCCGTCCCCCGTTTTGGTAGATCGTGGGATTCTACCCAGCAGGTTCGAACCCTGGTCCAGTCAAACCAATGACTTAAAAATTGGTACTTGTCGCTTCCGAGCCAGACACTTGGCATTATTAGGATAGGCCAAGGACTGGTTGGCTCAGTGTTGGGTAATATGACTGAGTGGGATATCAGGTCATGGTGCTAGCAGCCTGGTCTCCCAATGGGGCAGCGCTATAAAGTCGCCATGATTGTGTACTGTCACAAGTTGGTGCCCATCCTGATATCACCTTAGTGTTGCTAGGACGTAAAACTCCAACAACCAACCAAGTAGTATTATTTTAAGCAGCAACAAAATAATATTGTATTTTATATATAATAATAAAAAATAATTGTGCTGTTCCTTTTTTTTAAAGCAGCCACCTGGTTGTTTGTTTTTTATTTGAGAGTTTTAATATTTTTGTTTACAATTTCTAAATTAAAGGTGATTCAGCGGGAATGACAAGAGCCTAGAGCTATGGCTGCCACCTACCTTTGGTGTCGATAGACTCTTCCTCTGCCCTGAATGGCCCGTTAGCCATAATAACAGTTTATACAGCAACCCACGACCTTATCCCATAATACTGAACTTACTATAGCTAACCCACTAACACACTAACCTCCTTCTTACTCTACTAATATGCCGTACCTAGGTACCTGCTTAGCTACCTATCTACAATGTAATGTAAACGGCCGGAAGACCAGTGCCTCAGCACTGAAAAAAATGTCGCCAGCTAGCCGAACCAGCCTTACTCTCTGGCTAGCTGGTGACCTTCGCAAACACTTTTTGAATCAGTCACTTTACCCGTATTACTGCTTTTGTGTCATTCCTTTCACCGAGTCAGCACTTTTAAAGATTATTTAGATTTTAAATTTCTGTGTGATTTTTAAACCAATCGCAAACTGAATCCAATTAATGGGGGGGGGGAAGATTTTTTAAAAAGCCACCAAAAAAAGCCACCAAGATCGATCATGGCATTGTTTGGCAATGTGAATCATGCGCTACAATCTACAGCCGAGGCCTGCCCGTTCAAATGGGTACGCAATGCTTTCAGAGCCGAACATGGCTCGGCCGTCTGTGACCAGCACCTGGGTGACCACCTCCAAGGGGCACAGCCATAGCCACACCCACAGCAAGTCCATACACAAGGGCATCACCACTGGCTAATTGGCAACCTTCGCAAACTCTTTGAATCGCTCGCTTTACCCGAAATTACAGCTTCTATGTCGTTCCTTTCACCAAATCATCACTTTTAAAGATTTAAAAAAAAATCTTTTTTGTTTAAGCCAATACAAACGGAATACTTTTAATAGGGGGAATAAAACAATCCGAGGGAAAAAAAGAGATTAACCCCCCCCCCCCCCCCCCCCCCAAACCCAACATGATCGACCATGGCTGGAGGACTTATAGCAACGGTGCGCCCAATGTTGCCTCCCCGGGGAGCTCTGTCCTGATTGGCGGATCGCCAGCGGCTTTGAGAACAGCAGCCGGGGGAATGCAAGGGTAGCGCCCACCAGCCCGACGGTGGTAGGCATAGACGAAGGACCTTAAGCCTAAATAATATGAGCATAACCCGTTATACCATATAAATCATGTGCTACAATCTACAGCCGAAGCTTGACCGGTCAAATAGTTATGCATTGCTTTCAGGGCCGAACGTGGCTCGACCGTCTGTGACCAGCGCCTGGGTGACCACCTCCAAGGGCCACAGCCACGGCCACACCCACACCAAGTCCATACACAAGGGCATCACCACCACCGACCAGTCAAAGGTTATGTTCGACGAAATGTGCAGCAGCGGTGGCGGTGGCGGCGGACCGGTGAGTGTCGGCACCATGCCGACGAATGGCATCACCTCTGGGGTGAGCAGCTCGGCGAGCACGCCCAGCCTGGTCCCCGAGGTGAAGGCCGAGGCGACCGGCAAGCCGTGGAAGAGCTCGACGTCGGCGACGGAGGTGGTACACCCTGCCGAGAAGCTGAGCAAGCTCTCCAAGTTCAAGGCTGCCACCACCAAGTCGAGCAGGAACAGCGACAGCAATAAGGACGCCCAGGTGGGCTTGCATTTATTTGAAGGGGTCTAAGACAAGGGATGTTTCATGAATACTTGACCATAGATGTTGCAAGGACGTAAAACCCCAACAAACAAACATGAATACACCGGTATCTAAGTCTTTTTTTGTTTTTTGTGTTGGGCGTATTTATGCTGCCCATAATGGTTCAGCCTAAAGACATGTATGCAGCTTTAAGTTTAACAACATGAAATAGACGACTTTCAGTGAATTGTACTCACACCAGACAACTTCTGATATCAATGACTAGCAGACGACAGCCTGAATCATGTGTGTATGTTTACTCTCTCTCACTGCATCAGAAGCTGACATTTATTCAGCTTTAACAAAATGAAATAGACAATTTTCAGTCAATTCCACTTGCACCAGACGACATTTCGGTATCAAATAAATAGCAGACGACAGCCTGAGTCATGTGTATGTTTCCTCTCTTTCTCCTACTGCGTCAGAAGCCGACATGTATGGTGTCTCCCCTGAACAAGAACCTGTCGGAGCGCCCCCACGTGGCTAACTTGGGAATGACCGGGCTGGACAACCTGGGCAACACATGCTTCCAGAACAGTGTGCTGCAAGTTCTCGCCAACACCCGCGAGCTTCGAGACTATTTCTTAGGTAGGAACTCACTTCAACGGAGAAAACCTACTCATTTATCCCCCCCCCCCGCCCCCACCCCATTCTTCCATTGTAATAACCACTAATTGTCTAATAAATTAAAAAAATATTTTGGTACTACAAAGGAGAAATGTATATATTTTCTTTTACTAAAAATACTTGTAATACCCTTAAAATGGTTAAATTGCATGAGCTTCTGGGGCTGCTTCCTCCCTGCGTCCCCATTGTAGCTCTGTCTCAGACTCTTAGTCTAACTTTTAGAGTTGTTTGCAGTTTTGCAGATGCCCAATCACATTCTTGTATTTTACAACGTTAAACATCTATTTATGTTACATTATAATGACCCTGTGTAGCACTGATTCATTTAGTGCTTCATATTTTAGGAACATGTTGAGTGTTAACCGGAGTGTTGCCCTGCTCTGCTGCTTTTCACAGACTCCCGCTTCCAAAAGGACATTAACGTGGACAACCCGCTGGGGATGGGAGGCAAGCTGGCTGTGGCCTTTGCCTTACTACTGAAGGTGCTCTGGTCAGGCAAACACCATTCATATGCACCTGTCAAACTTAAAGTAAGCTGAGCCATAGGAATAGTGAATAACAATGTTTTAAATTTAAAAAGAATATAAAATAAAATTTTTTTTTAAAAAGGTACCGAAATAAAAATGTTTTCCTCTCCACCCAAAAAAAAGTACCGAAATAAAAATGTTTACAAAAAAAAGAAAATAAACCCTTCTATAATATATTCCGTAAATTCAACTTTTTATGATTATCTGTCTTATAATCAGTATCCTTTAAACAACAAAGATTAAACAAAAGAAAAAATAAAAATAGGAAAATCTTAACATCTGCAACATATGAGAATGTGCTGAAATTGCGTCGATATGTCCAATAATGGAACAGTAGAATAGTTCTTGGCATGTGCAATTAAATGCATGCTTTGAGTAATTTCCTCCACCCGAACTATGGCTTTGTTTGCACCCACACAGAACCTGATTGCGATGAAGAACAGCCTGTTCACCGGGTTTGCGCAGCATGATGCGCAGGAGTTCATGGCCTTCCTGTTGGACGGTCTCCACGAGGACCTGAACCGAGTGCGCGACAAGCCCTACACCAAGACTGTAGAGTCGGACGGCCGGCCCGACGAGGTACCAAGCATGACCCTAGTCATCTCTGTCAATGATCGAATGTTTGGTGTGAGCGTGGGTGTGTGAGGGGACATTATATATACTATATATGTATATAAATAGTTCATTCGCAAAATTAGAAGAAAGACTAGGACTTGGTTTGGCAGTTTGAAAGTGAGCAGAATGATCATTGGCTCACGGTGCAGACGGGGCGGTGGCAGAATCCCTGCTCTGTAGCGAATATCATGGACGTTAAGATGGACAGAAGCATTAAGGGGGCTGCCGTTATTTATATCCACATAATAAATTACGCATTGTGTAACTAGTTATGCAAATATTATGTGAAGCAAAGCATTGTTTATTTGTTAGTAATACAGTCGGAAGGAGTTGTGCGTCTGACGTGTTTATGCAGCACCGAGCTCCTTTGAAGCCGCGAGCTGCCAACAAGGCAGCCCGCATCCAGCTGCGGCAGCTGCCACTCCCTTCGTGCATGTGCACGCCACTAAATCTGCCTCCAGTCAGCAGAAAATTTGCTTTATATTAAACGGAGGGCCCTTTTAGTGGGTACCAGCCAGAGTTATACTCATCCAACTGCATTTAAAATTGTTCCTGTTTTATTGTGTTTGTCGGAGCGTACTAATAATATAGTATATATACATGTATAGATCAGGAATGAGACCAGACGCGGTGGCCGAATCAGTAAGAACGCAGGCTTCCCATGCCGAAGTTCGGGGTTTGAACCCTAGCCGGAGTCAAACCAATGACGTACAAAATTGGATACTTATCGCCATCTAGCCTGGCACTTGACATTAAAAGAATATGGCAAGGACTGGTTAGCTCAGTATCAGGATTATGTGATTGAGTGGGAAATCAAGTCATGGTGCCTGTGGCTTGGTCTCACAGTTACCATGAGTGCTCACTGTCATAAGTCAGTACCCGTCTTGATATGACCTTAGATGTTGCGAGGACACAAAACCCCAATAAGCAAACATTGATGTATGTATGTATGTATGTGTCTGTATGTATGTGTCTATGTATGTATGTAAAATCGGACTTGGCCCTCCTCAGCATTTGCTACCCATACTGATATAACATCAGATTTTGTTAGGAATTAAGACCCCAAATAATTAATCAATCAATGAGCGCGAGCTTCGCTGGCGGAGACCTGACTGATGGTATCGCTTTAATAACCACTAATTATTGTCAAATAAAATTCTTTTCTTTTTTTCTTTTAAAACGATTAAACTTTTTTTTTTTTATTGAAAGAATTCGTTTTGAGTAATTTAGTTATGGTCCCCATTCATACATTTTTGGCGGGGTGTGTGTGTGTGTGTATATAAAATCGTTTATTCAGCGAATACCATCTAGTGTCTAATGGCCACACTACTCTGACTAATGGTGTCTCTTGTTGCTGGTGTGCAGGTGGTTGCGGAAGAGGCGTGGAGCGTTCACAAACAGCGCAACGACTCGTTTATTGTTGACCTCTTCCAAGGGCAATACAGGTCCAAACTAACTTGCCCCGTCTGCCAAAAGGTAAGTAGACTGTTAATACTGAAATGTGCTCAGTAGGGTGTTTTATCCAGAAGGTGGGGAGGGGGGCCGTGGCGGGGAGAACAAATAACTGAATAAAATTGATGCAAGTGTTAGACTTGTACAGACCTGTGCATCCTCTGTATTCTTCCGCGCAATAGGATTAGGGTTTTCTAAGGGGGTTATTATTATCAAGCATACCCCGTCCTGATATGGCCTTAGATGTTGCTAGGACGTAAAACACAAACAAACAAACAAGCATAGACAATCTTCTTGTGAATATTATCTAATTGTTTATTTTTCATGGAAAAGGTGTTACTAAAAGTCATTCAAGTATACTGAAAATAGCTTTGACCATGCTGAACGCTGCAAGGTTATGTGCACAGGTCTGCCTGTAGTGTAGTTTTTAAAATATTTCCTTTCTGAAGTATAAGGTAAATTTGTTTATCCTTGCACTAGATTAAATGTTGCTTCAATCAGGGAGCCTATGTGGTGTAATGGTTAACATACTGGCCTGGAATGCAAAGAGATGTGGGTTCGAGTCCTGCTCTAGGCGCAATATTTTCCATTTTCATCATCCCCCACAACACTGGTTGTTGTGACCATGATCCAGTTATGCGCTGTATGGTTGTTGAACCTACCCTGTGTATGTATGTATGTATGTATGTATGTATGTATGTATGTATGTATGTATGTATGTATACATTTATGTCTTAGTGCATTGCCTGTATGTATGTAATTGTAAGCATTAAAAGACTTACAATTCCAGAGGGATGAGTCTAGTGGTCTGCACTGACCTCTCAGGCAAGTAACCACATAGACAGGTAGGCGTGGGTAGTGTGGTGATATCAGGGAGCCTAGGTGGTGTAATGGTTAGCACACTGGCCTGGAATGCAAAGAGATGTGGGTTCGAATCCCGCTCTACGCACAATATTCCCCATTTTCATCACACCCCCACGACATATATATACTAAAAAACCATCGGATTGTGCAACTTTAACATTAGATGCATCGAGGTAGTAGTTTCATGGCACTTAGTCTGTGTGCACTGTTATCTACAGTACTTCATACTTTTTCTCCTGTCTTTTCCTTTGTTTTAAAGAAGGAAAAACATGATTTGATACTGTCGTGGGGATACTGAAAATGGGAAATATTGCACCTAGAGCAGGAATCAAACCCACACTACTTGCCATTCCGAGACTAGTGTACTAACCATTACACTACTTGACTTCCAAATGCAATCACCCTATCCATGCCTACCTGTCTATGTGGCTCCTTGCCTGAGAGGTCAGTGCAGACTACTACACTCGTCCCCCGGGAATTATAAGTCTTTTAAATGGTTTACATCAATAAGTAACTTCATGCTTACAATTACACGCAATGCACTTACATATATACATATACACATGGTAGGTTCAACAACCATACAATGTATAGCTTGTACAGGATCCGGGTGATGGCACCAATGTCATTGGGAATGAAAATGGCAAATATTGCGCTGAGAGCAGGTTGTTTTAACCCACACTATTTGCCATTCCGGGGCTAGCGTACTGACCATTTCACCACCTAGGCTCCCTGATGTTATCACCCTATCCATGCCTACCTGTCTATATGGTTCCTTGCCTGAGAGTTCAGTGCAGATTACAACATTACCATCCTGTGTTCCTCAGGTGTCCATCACATTCGACCCGTTCATGATCGTGCCTGTACCGCTACCAAAGAAACAGCGACTGTTGTCTGTCATCTTCTTCTCCAAAGATGCCTTCAGGAAACCCGTCAAGGTAGGAGTCGCTTCTGACAGCATTTAGCTCATTCCAGACACTGCAACTGTCACTGAATCAGTCTTTGTAACGCTAAGTCAAGGTGGGAATCGCTTCTGATAGCATTTAGCTCATTCCAGACGGTGCATCTTTCACTGAATCCATCTTTGTAATGCTAAGTCATGGTCAGAGTCGCTTCTGACAGCATTTAGCTCGTTCCAGACAGTGTATCTTTCACTGAATCCGTCTTTGTAATGCTAAGTCATGGTCGGAGTCACTTGTGACAGCGTTTAGCTCATTCCAGACACTGTATCTATCACTGAATCAGTCTTTGTAATGCGCTAACTCAAGGTGGGAGTCATTTCTGACAGCATTTAGCTTATTCCAGCCACCGGACCTATCACTGAATCAGTCTTTATAATGCTAAGTACAAACTTTCCTTTCTTTCTCCAATATGGCATTAAATTATTACTATCATTTAGTAGAGAACCTTTAATTAATAACAGTTTAAAACATATCTCGTTCAGGTGTACATTTGTTAAATTGTTCATTTTCAAAATAAGAACCTTTATGTGTACCCAGCATTAGTAACAATATCTCAAAATTGGACACGATTAAAGACATGAACAGGGAATGGAATTTGTTGGGTTTTCTATTAACTTTTATTGTTGCTTTATTGAAAAGTTTCTTTATTTATAATCTTAGTAATGGCTTTCATTGATTCCGCTACACGAGTTGGCCGTTGGTTAGTTAGGGATAATCAAAACTTTTCAACATTTTCAAAGTCATGCAAAACATAACCAGGGGTCTCGCTACATAGCATATGGGATGGCGTGGTCGCCATCTGTTGGCAGTGGAAGTTGCACAGCTATCACATACTGCCTAGAAGTGGAACCAGCTGTACTGATTCCCACCATCCCTTTCCTGAATATTGGGGAGACCACTGATATTTCCTTGGATGATTCCTTACCTTGGAATACAATCGCTCAAACACAGGCACAAGTATAAATAACAAAATAGCTTCACTGTGTCAAATTAATGCTATTGGACGTCAAACATATGCTCATTCTGACATATTTCTTTGGAGGAAACCCGCTGCCGCCACATAGGCTACTCTTTCCGATAAGCAGCAAATGCTTTTTTATATGCACTTTCCCAGACAGGGCAGCACATACCACAGCCTTTGATGAACGCGTTGTGGATCACTGGTTGGGTAGGAAAGGGAATGCGGGAATCAGTATACAAACCATGTATATTTGTGAGGTAATTTAGTAACTACAGGATTGACGGCTACGTTTTTATTAAGTTTCACATCTATTCTTCGTTTTCCTCCAGTACGTGTTACGGCTACCAAAAGACGGAACAGTCGAACACCTCAAGGATGCCATCTCGGCAAAAACAGGCATCAATGCATGCAATGTAAGTACATTAATCATATATGTTTTTAATGTACTCATAACGACAACAGGCTCCATGACTTAGGGCGGCTTGTTTTTTTCCCCACTTGGTGGAGCATGAGAATAATCAACAGTATTTAGTTGATGTTCTGAAATTGAAAGTTTTTAAAGGTTTTTAGTGTGAATTGTTAGTGTTCCCTCTCCCCTTTTCGGACGCTGAACTCATTCGACCATCCAGTCTGGTCAGACTGTGTTGTCTCTTATATTATAACTGTTGTTACCTATGTCTTTGCATACATTTAACCGTTTTTAAACATGTTAATTTCTAGAAAAGGAAAGGAAAACACCAAAAAACAGAGAGGCAGAATAAATTTTCACTTTTCATCATGAATATAGCATTGCAGCAATGGTACATAGTACGAAGAGACATAAGTTGGGATAACATGGCTTTATTCCGGGCAGCCCTGGGGGCATTACATTTGTGGTTCTATGGTCAGCCGGCAATCTGAGAGACGCAAGGAACAATGTCATGTGGTGATCACAGTCGGGGAGATGGGAGTGGCATGAGTGAAGTGCGACATGTGAGCAAGGTGAGGTGAGGTGAAGACAGAGCAACTAGCGGGTAGCAGTAGTTGGTTAATCATGAGTAATAGATTTTTTATGAATAATAAATTTAAGATCAATTAATTAATAAATCGTTAATTAAGCTAATTAACTTAATTTATGAGTAATATAATATGGTTTAAAATTTTGCGATGTGGGTGGGTAAAAAGAGAGTAGTGGTCAGTCCGGATGGGTGAGGTGGAGTGACCATGAGTATGGGAGAGCTGGTGCTTGTGAGCTCTAAGTGGGCTATGATTGACTGATGAGCAAGGTGTGATGGTGGCAGTGAGCGAGTGAAGAGGGAGGGCCCAGTTTGAGTGATTGGCAGGTTGTGTGTGTTCCCCCTCCCCCCGTAAAAGGGGGGGGGGAGGTCCCGCGTGCCGTGCAATGACCCCGAATGAGCACAGCTCATTCATAACCCTTCGCAGCCGACATGACGTAAAATCACAATCAATCAATCAATCAATCAATCAACCAACTCCACACCAGACATGTTGCAGGTACCCTCCTACCATCGCTGTGTTGCCTTTTTCACGCAGTTTTGCCTGTGTACTCACTATGCACCATTTTCTGGGAGAAATAAAAACCCCAGCTGATTGCTGCCATTTCTGTTTGATGGATATCTGTGTGTCTTTCTCTCCAGCTGCGTGTGTTTGAGTCACGCCAGCACCGAGTCCACGCGGTGTTTGGTTCGGGGAGCAGTCTGGCCAATGTTGGTGCCACCGATAAGATATACGTGTAAGTATTGTGGCTTTGTGCTCTACATTAACTCATACTGGTTTTAATTTGTTTGAAATTTGACATTTTAATTTTTTTTAAACTTTTATATAAATATTTATTATTTATATATGATTGTAAAAAGATTCATATATTTTTAATTTAAAATATGTATATAATTATATATACTCTATATTTTAAATTATATATATATATTTATATATATGTATATAATAAATATTTGTTAATTATATATATATATAAAATTTAAAAAGATGTGAATATATATATATATATATATATACATTGTGATGAAATGTTTCACCCTGCTCATAACGGATAAATTTGTTAACGCTTGTTTTCATCGCTGGGCAGCACGAGTCAAATATATAATTCACTCTACGAGACAAACCAAGTCAACACACAGTATAATTGAAATATAAGAATATTTTTAATTATTAATAAAATAAGTCCGTGACCTCAAGGAAGTCGAGCTTTCATGTTCAATTAGCTTATTCGGCGACATGGCCTATCTTAACTAGTACGCATATAACAGAATAACAAGAAATCGGGAATGAACAAGCTTAAGCTAGTACATGTTAAACAGGTAACTATATTCTAGTATTTGGAAGGTGTTTCTTGTAATTGATATGCTATACGTGAAATGACAGATCTTGCTGGTTGTATGTGGAATTTAACCGTTAACCAGCGCTCAACCCAGGGTGGGTGGGTGGGAGAGCGAACCTGCTGCTTTGACGGTCGGGCGAAAAGTGACGGTTTGGCGTACGTGATTAACCAAGAACCTCCAGATCCAGTTGCCTCGTTGAGCAAATTACCAATGTTAGCCTCGCCAACATAACTAATTCACTCTACGAGACAAACCAAGTCAACACACAGTATAATTGAAATATAAGAATATTTTTAATTATTAATAAAATAAGTCCGTGACCTCAAGGAAGTCGAGCTTTCATGTTCAATTAGCTTATTCGGCGACATGGCCTATCTTAACTAGTACGCATATAACAGAATAACAAGAAATCGGGAATGAACAAGCTTAAGCTAGTACATGTTAAACAGGTAACTATATTCTAGTATTTGGAAGGTGTTTCTTGTAATTGATATGCTATACGTGAAATGACAGATCTTGCTGGTTGTATGTGGAATTTAACCGTTAACCAGCGCTCAACCCAACAATTGACCGAGCGCTGCGGGTGCAGCACTTATATGTATGGATTGCAAGTACATGTTTACGGCTGAGCTTTTCCACATCCCGGCCGACATGATGTCAGTCATAGTCAGACCAGAGCCGTTACATGCCTGAGCGGCGCCTCTTCGAAGGCTATGCAATGTGAAGCCTTTATCTCGACCAAACACTTCGAACGAAGCAAGTTTGAGTGCCCTGGCTAATGCAAAAGTGGTCAAGACGCGGCCACATGGTAAGAGAAAGGCCGGTGAATCGGCAACCGGAGATACGGTTTTAGCATATTGCAGCCAGGCCCTGAGTGGACAACAAGCTGAACCAGGTAGCGCTGGGAGTCGGAAGACTACGGGAGAGGCCGAGGGAGCTCGGGTTTTGGTGGACCGAATTGTTACTGATAGTGAATCTAAACTAGGTCGTACATCTTTAAATCGCAAAACATGCGGATTATCAACGAGAGAAGTGGAATTAGGAACGAGATTGCTCTGCCGAACGAGTGTAAAATAACCTATTAACAGTGCTATAATCAATACAACAGGTACTGGCTTCATAGCCGCTAGGAACTTAATTAACTTCTTGAGTTCAAAACTCGTGATCGGGGCAGCCCTTACGGTTACATGAGTCGAATTCTTATACAGACCACGTTTAAGTATTTTTAGTTCTGGAGCGTCGAATGCAGAACCATCACCTGATCCTCCTTTGACCCAGACCTTAACGGAGCTAAAATAATTCATACACGCGCCGGGTGACTTGAGCCGATCACTAAGGAAGAGAATAAATGACAGCAGATCATAAACAGACGGAGAATATGGTTTCACTTTGTGTCGTAAGCAGAAGCCAATAAACAGCGAGATGTGCGACGCCTTGTTCCTCCAGGTTCTGGGCGCAAGTGCGCTCGTGTATGCTTTGATTACGCGCTGATGGTGCTTTACCGTGTATCCTGGAAGATAGAGCCAAAATTTTTACTATCTTCCAGGGAAGGCAGAACAATTAAAAGTCTAATATGCTCATGTCAACCTTCACCACAATCTGCTCTAAGTTCATACTTCTACACATCTCATCTGCTTTAAGCTTACTCGCCTCAGAATGAGGTGCCCTACTAAGCGCATCAGCCAGCACTAATGAATCCCCTGCCTTATGTGCGATTTCAAGTTCAAAATTCAGTGTAGCCGCTATTAACCATATTTGCCTTGCACATGCACACAATACCTTATCTCTACCCTTCCCCGAGTCCAGTACTTGTTGTGAAGCAGCATTGTCAGTATTTACTTTAATCAGATACTCGTGTGGGTTAGTAGGGAGAAGATATTTCACTGCATGAACTAAATTGAGAGCCTCTAAGTGCGTAATAGCCAACAAACTCGACTGCAGCTCATCGGAATATTCAGCACTATAAAACTGCTCCAATGAAAACGCCCCCCCAGCTTTAAGCGTCGAGTCGCACTCGATCACCCACGCCTCTCTTGGCTTGTTTGGAACCAGCTGCAAGCCATTATAGGAGGCGGCAAACTTTTGAAACCACTCCAGATCCAGGAGCAAATCCGAGTCGAATTTGTGTTGGCCCTGATATGGAGAAGCTCGCAGGGCCTCTAGAACCCTATTCGAAAACCGCTTTGCTGGCTCAATACATTTTGCTAAGTGCTGAAGCTTACCAGCCAAACTCTGAATTTGTTTCCTAGATGCCGTAGACTTAGACACCCAACTCAGACATTCCGAGAGAACATCCTTTAATTTTTTCTGTGGGATCGTGACACTCATTAGGACAGAATTTATGAGAAAACCCAGCCAAGTAATTTCAGTAGTTGGCGCCGAGCATTTCTCGACCGCTAAAGCCAAGCCTAACTCAACTGTTAATTCGTTAAATCGCCGGTAAGCCGATTCCGCCTTTTCTCTGGTTGCCTCCACCCCCGCAAAGTCATCGAGATAGCACAAGGCAAAATATCCCTCCTGCCTCAGTAGCCATACCAGTGCACGAGTGGTTCGCGCACATGCTAGCGCTGAAGTACGACACCCAAAGGGGGGAGCTATATCAATATAAATTTTTCGATTAAGAGAAATTCCCAATAGGGGAGTGGACAGAGGACATACCCTTAGCTGGCGATACGCCCTAGCCAGATCTGCACCCCACATCCAGGCATCCGGACCTAACTTAGTGAGTCTTTCTGTCAATGTAGATACCGACGGCAGGGAGAAATTAAATGGGACCCCCAAATAAAAACCTTTAACAATACCCGCATTAACACTCCGACCCGGCGGAAAGCTTAAGTCAATAATTATTCTTTTATCGGACGAGTTCTTTTTTGGCCGCGTCATCATAGGGCTAAGCTGGCACCATGGTCTATATGGCAAAGACTCAAACGGCCCCAGCAACGCACCATGACTAAGCTCGGTATTTATAAATTTACAGATATGAAGATCAGCCTCCGCTGCCTCGGAGTGGTTTCTGAACGTAGGCGTAGGAGCCTTAGTGGAGGTATAATCTAGTGGCCACCCGAATTCCAAGTGGTCAAGCAGGAGAGTGTCGGGATAGTTTAACAGGAGCGCCCGCCATTTCGGGATATTTAAACCAGACGGTACTGAGATCCGAGCCTGCAAATAATTCGGGAGACCCGTAACTCTAACTTTATCGTAAATGTCACGATAAATGCCCAGATTAAACCAGGCTTCATCAGAGGTCACTGGCCAGAAGGACAACAGTGAAGCCTTGAATGTTACTGGGCTAGGTGGTGGAATAAATGTCTTCGAAAACTCTTTCTGTGAGGTGGACAACGCTACTTCAATCGGGTTATCAAACCAATCAAATGCAATTTGGTGAACTGGTACGTTATCAACAACAAGAGCATCATCGTTACAAACAGTACTCAACTTTAGTGACTTGTAATTTACGGATGGAACCGGGACATACGGTACTAGTGGTGATACACTTAATAAACTTTCAGAATGTGAATTACTGTCAACACCCGAGCCTATTGTCGAGTCGGTATTTACATCCCTTATTGCCTCCGTTAAGTCATTTACTGGGTCAAAGTTAGTAGCCTTGGCGACTCTCGAGTGTGGGTCACCCTGTTGCTCTGTGATTGGCTGGGCCAGGCGGTCCAAACGGTCACGTGACACCGCACAGAGCGGCGCCACGTGGCCGAGGTTGTCACGTACGCGTTCAAGATTAGAAGATAGAAGATCATTACGCTTACATAGCAGCACCTCTGAAACAGGCTCTGTCTTAATCAAACAATGTAAATTAAATCGAGTAGCATCCACTACCTCCCCTTTATTCCCAATCTGCTCAGCGGCACTAATGCTTCTTAACCCTTTACCAAACTCCAAAACAGGTGAATTAGTACAAAATAACGAACTTACAGTGGCATTTGCTGAGGCAGTATCAGAGGAAGCTTTCTTATCTAGAAACTTCCTTTTCTTTAGGCAATCTTGTTCTCTATGAACGAGAACACGCTTGAACTTATATGCACACCAAGCGCATATATGCGGGGAACGATCCGGAAGGACTCCATGAGAGGAAGGGTTACCACAGTCCTTCCCCCAATTCCATAGATAGCAGGGTTTACCATCATTATCACGATTATATTCTTCACGCGGATTAATAGGCTGCGTGTTCAGAGGCGCCGCTGCAGCCGCTGCTGATGGTGCTTCTGGCTGCACACGCGGCTGTTGAAAGTACTGCCTCTGGGCCTGGTACCCAGGGTGGGATGCCGCACGCGACTGTAGAGCTCTAACGGACTCAGTACAGACGTCTCTCTGAATGTCTTTAACAGCGGCCAGGTTTCCCCACCCTTCCCTGAGCCTGCCATCTGCGATCATTAAGAACACTTTTTCGGACCAACGGCGACACGTGGGCCAATCCCAGGTGATAGCCATCAATGCGAGATCCTCCTCGTGCTGCAATATGGCCGGGAACCAAGCCTGAGGGAATGAGGGCTGTGCAACGAGAAGCCTAAGGGCAAAGAAGTACTCTGCCCACGACGCTTCGCCCAATGCAATCTTTTTACATGCGTCCCCCCGAGTGATAAAATGGTGTGGCAGCAAGCTCATACCTTTGGGCTTCTGCAGTGCTTGGGAAGACTCCAATAAGAACTCGGTGGTGAGAGGGGGCTGTGGATGCAGGAGTTGATACCGTGGGGTGGGGTGCGGTGACGGGTACACCTGCGCTGGCTGATGTAGAGGCACTTGGCGCATCCGAGCCGTAGGCGTGGTAGGCGGCGGAGTGCATGGCACATGCGGCGGCGGGGAAGGCATCTGGTAGAATGCAGACGCCCTTGCTGTATACGACCTCGACACTGACGGAGGGGGGCCCAAGGGAGCCGGGGTGATTGGCGACGAAGGCGGCGCGAAGACCGGTCGCGGAGTTGACGGTGGAGGTGATGTTCTTACACGTGCCTGGCCGATACTAGCCGAATGCAACGGCCTTGGAATTGGAGGCCCTGGCAGAGCAGCTATCTTTTCAAGGACATCAAGACGGTTGGCAACATTAGATAAACGTCTGTTATCTTGCCTCAATCGCATTATAGTTCCTTGCTGCTGGGCAAGTTCACGTACCGCGGGGGTGCCTGGTGTGACCGGCAGCTGCTGACATGGCGGCGCTGAAGAAGGTGCTTCTTGCTCAGTATCCGATTGGTCCGCCCTCAATTGTAACCTAGGTATTGAACGCACTTTCCTCCTTGGTTGTGTCCTCGGGCTTACGGAGGCTGCACTAGGTTTAAGTGGCGGCCTCCCACGTCTTTTCTTTGCTGGCGGCATGTTGGCACGTTACGGCAGACCTACTAACCACGTGCGATATCTAGCTAACAGCGTAGAGCGAACCTGCTGCTTTGACGGTCGGGCGAAAAGTGACGGTTTGGCGTACGTGATTAACCAAGAACCTCCAGATCCAGTTGCCTCGTTGAGCAAATTACCAATGTTAGCCTCGCCAACATAACTAATTACAATGTATTTATATTTTATAATATAATTATATATTTAGTTAAACATTAAAAAGTATATATGTATATTTTTACAATTGAATATATATATTTATATGTTGTATATATTTATATATAATAATTTAAACTATATAAAATATATATTTTTTTTTTAAAGAATTAAAATATATATATAATATATTACTCCTATATCAAAAACAAAGAAAAGGTGGAATCAATGGGTATTTGTCATATGAGGTCGTCTTGTGTGGTTATAGATTAAAACAACTGTAATAAGCTGAATTCGATGGATATTTTGTTATATAGGGTTGTGTTTGCTGATCGTAGATAAAGAGAATAATAATAGGCCGAATTCAATGGATATCTTGTTATATATGGTTGTGCTTGATGATTATAGACAAAGCAACAACAATAATGAGCTGAATGTGATGGATATCTTTTTATACAGGGTTGTGTTTGATGATTGTAGCCAAAGCTATAATAATACGTTGGATTCAATGGCTATCTTATATAGAGTTGTGTTTAATGATTGTAGACAAAGCTATAATAATTTGGATTCAATGGCTATCTTATATAGGTTTGTGTTTGATGATTGTAGCCAAAGCAATAATTATAAGTTGGATTCAATGGCTGGCTATCTTATATAGATTTGTGTTTGATGATTGTAGCCAAAGCAATAATTATAAGTTGAAGTCAATGGCTATCTTATATAGGTTTGTGTTTGATGATTGTAGACAAAGCAATAATTATAAGTTGGATTCAATGGCTATCTTATATAGGTTTGTGTTTGATGATTGTAGACAAAGCAATAATTATAAGTTGGATACAATGGCTATCTTATATAGGTTTGTGTTTAATGATTGTAGCCAAAGCTATAATAAGTTGGATTCAATGGCTATCTTATATAGGTTTGTGTTTGATGATTGTAGACAAGGCAATAATAACTTGGATTCAATGGCTATCTTATATAGATTTGTGTTTGATGATTGTAGCCAAAGCAATAATTATATGTTGGATTCAATGACTATCTTATATGGGTTTGTGTTTGATGATTGTAGACAAGGCAATAATATCTTGGATTCAATGGCTATCTTATATAGGTTTGTGTTTGATGAGTGTAGACAAATCTGTAACAAGCTGAATTCGATGGATATCTTGTTATATAAGTTTGGATTTAATGGGTATTTTGTTATAAAAGTTTGGATTTGATGATTGTAGACAGATCCAACAGCCAAAATCACCTTGCTGGTTGTGTTCTTTTACTCCCCTTCATCATGCTCGTGTACAAAAAAGGGCTGACAGTTAACCATCACAGGCGATAACAGACTGGGTGGCATGCTTTCTTCTGTTATGGAATTTTTGTGTCGATTCAGACAAAAAAAATTGAAAACAGGATAATGTGCCTTTGGCTTCAACGGTACAAGCCGCGACTTGTACCAGTGTGTGAATGCTCTAACCTTGCTTCGCAGATGTGAGGTGTTGTCAGAGAAGGTAGCTGGTGGACCAGTGATGGAACTTGTCATACTCCAGGTGAGACAACTTGCCATATTTGAAAATTGGTGTTGTGTAAATGTGCAAAGGTCTGATTGAAAATTGAACTAATAGAATTCTAAACTGAATGAAGTATTGTTCAAGACTTCCTGATTCATCCATGATGTGATAATAACAAATGTTTTGTCTTATTTACAAAATATTTCGTCATATATATATATATCTTTTTATTGCAATTGTGTTTTTAATTTATTTCCTGTGATGAAGCACGCACACACATATATAATATAAATACCAGGGATGAAAGATCTCCGTGATTTCGCGGATTTCCGGGAATTTTCAATCCATCAGTAGATACTAATATGTGGTGCAGACCCCGCAGCACTATCACTTGTTATCAGCGTATATTACTAATAAATGCTTCAAATGCCACAGCACTATCAGCGTATACTACTAATACATGCTTCAAACAGCGCAGCACTATCAGCGTATACCAATATATATGAAACCCAACTTCCGGAAATTTTCCGCGATTCCCTGACAATGCATTTCCGCTTTTTTTTCCCAGAGACCACTTTCATCCCTGAAATACATATATTTAAGTGTTTCATTGTGCATATATAAATGAAGGGTTCAGGCGCAAAACCATGTAAACGCCAATCCAAAAATGGAGATAAACATTGCAATCAAACCATCAAAAAGTTAATATTTTTATATTCTACTGTTTTGTTCATTATTCCATAAGCATGTGATCATATGAAAAGTGGAATCAGTGAGAATTAAACTGATTTTCAGGAACAAATCTTTTATTTAAACTCCATTTTTGGATTGGCGTTTACATGGTTTTGCGCCTGAACTCTTCAAATATATATACTTCCACATCTAAAATTTGTAGCCAACCTAATTCATGACACGAGACGGAGCTATAGTATGGAATTTTATTGGAGATCATAATAGTAATAGGTAATGGTAGAACAATAGGTAATCAATGTAGAGGTAGACAATGTGGAACCGTAGGTACAATAGGTGGATTGAGTCCATGTGGGCGGCAAGATGAACAGTAATCAGATGTACAGGTAGATAGTTGGACAGTAGGTATGATAGGCGCATATGAGTCCATGTGGGGCGGGCAGGTATGTTGGATCATGGTAAGGTCTTGGAGGGGGAGTGAATAGGGGACTGGTACGTTGCCATAGGGTCAATAACGGGGATCTGGGCTTACGATGGAGATATGTGTGGAGTCAGGTCGCGATCCGGGCCTCAACCCTTCCATGTCTGCTGTGAAGGTGGGGTGGGTGGGACGGTGAGAATAGGGTAGGAAGGTCTTGTCGGTGTGGTGTCTGGAGGTGAAGTGCGCTGGGCAGGTGTATGGGATGGGGAGGAAGTGACGTCACGGATGTCGCTGGTACCTGTCAACGTGTGGCGCTCCTGTGGCGGCGCCTGTAGGGAGGCGGGGTGAGAGGGGGGGGGGGGGAGGGGAGAGGTGGGCAGTAGGTTGGGGGAGGGAGGGTCAGCTCCGGCTCGGTCCCGAATTACCCATATTACCATAGCACTATGGACAATTAATTCTGGAAGCTAGGCTATATTGAATGTTATGAAGGAGGGAAAGCTATTTTGTCATGTTGCTATACCTTTAATTTTGACTTTTCTTGGAGAATTTGTCGATTTTGTAAATATATTGATTTATGTGTGCTTGCGTGTGTATGTGTTTAAAATGCCTTATTTTGATACTAGTTTAAAAGCAATGTGTTAGAACTTGATGCCTACAGCAAGGTTCCTTTATGGTTCTGAAAAACCTAAACAATTTTTAGAAATTCAAATTCAGACCTTTGAAACTACTTGAAAATAATTGCATTGGAAAACATGTTTTCTGGACTAAATGGGTTTTTAAAATAGGAAAGTTGTGGTGGATCATGTAGAAATGGATCGGTAACTAATTGCTTATATCATCGGAAAACATATTTTAAGAGCTAAATAAGTTTTAAAATAGTGACAAATTTGTGGTGGTTCATGGCTCCCGGGGAAAGTCTTAAGTGTGGGTAAGTGGTGGCATGTGGTACTGTTACATTGTGGTGCTGTGTTCGGCCTGAGGTACATGCAGGGCGGTCGTAGCGCCTTGCAGTCCCAGTAGATGGCACTCTAAAGTAGCACCCACCTTGCTTTGTGTGCCTGTGCCATGTTCCCAGGTGACCGGCTGCCGCCTCTCACTGTGTGCCCATGTGACTGTCTGCCCCCTCTCGCCGTGTCTCCACGTGACCGGCTGCCCCCTCTCACCGTGTCCCCACATAACGTACCTGCCTTCTCTCGCCATGTCCCCACGTGACCAGCTGCCCCCTCTCGCCTTGTGCCCATGTGACATGCTGCCCCCTCACCGTTTGCCCACGTAACCGGCTGCCCCCAACAGCGTTTGCCCACATAACCGGCCGCCCCCTTGCTGTGTGCCCATATAACCTCCTTGCCTTCTCATGTTGTATGCCCACATGACCGGCTGCCCCCTCGCCGTGTTCCCACATAACCGACTGCCCCCTCTCCATGTGCCCATGTAACTGGGTGCCCACATGACCGTCTGCCCCCTCTCGCCACCTGTCCACATAACCTACCTGCCTTCTCTCGCCATGTGCCCCCGTGACCGGCTGCCTTCTCTCCCTGTGCGCCCAAGTCACTGTTTGCCGCCATGACCAGCTTCCTGCTCTCGCCGTGTGCCCACGTGACCGGCTGCCTTCTCTCGCTGTGTGCCGACATAACCTACCTGCCTCCTCTCGCCATGTTCCCCCGTGACCGGCTGCCTTCTCTCCCTGTGCGCCCAAGTCACTGTGCCCCCATGACCAGCTTCCTGCTCTCGCCGTGTGCCCATGTGACCGACTGCCCCCTCTCGCCGTGTGCCCACATAACCTACCTGCCTCCTCTCACCATGTTCCCCTGTGACCGGCTGCCTTCTCTCCCTGCGCGCCCAAGTCACTGTGTGCCCCCCATGACCAGCTTCCTGCTCTCGCCGTGTGCCCATGTGACCGGCTGCCCCTCTCGCCATGTGCCCACGTGACTGGCTGCCCCCTCTCGCCGTGTGCCCACGTGACCGGCTGCCCCCTCTCGACATGTGCCCACGTGACCGGCTGCCCCCTCTCCCCATGTGCCCATGTGACCGGCTACCTTGTCTCCCCGCCAGCACGTGCTGGTGCCGCTGCAGGGTGCCATGTCCTGTTCCTTCTGCCGGCGCCAGTGTACGGCCGACCCGAAGTTGCGCCGCTGTACCCGCTGCTACCGCACCGCCTACTGTGATCAGTGAGTGTTTAGATTGTATTTCTTCATTTTGTCAATTTTACACCGTACAACCCCCCCGCCCCCCATCCAAACCCCAGCCTCCAACCAGCCCCAGCCTCAAGCCCCAAGCCCCAAGGTTGCTTTGTTTTTAATGAAAAGAAATTTGAAAAAGAATGATAAATATATCGTCATAATCTACTTTCCTTGAGTTTGAGGTAAAGGGTCTATTTAAAAAAAAGAAGATATTTGAAGTAAAAAATGCCAAATGAATTCTGGTGTAGACACCGAAATTATATGCCCATTTAACTTCCTTCTCAACTTCTGAATCCCGCCCCCGACCTCCACAACCCAACTAACATCCCCGGTATTAGTTATTAAGCTTGTGAATCACATAAAAGTAAGTCCTGGTAAAAAGCTGTACTAGGGAATACAATAAGCCTTTTGATTTTCGTGGCACAGCGAGATTTACCTGTTGCCCGTGTAGTGTGTGTGCTGTTTGATGATGCAGTTTGAGGTAAAGGGTCTATTTTAAAAAAAAGAAGATATTTGAAGTAAAAAATGCCAAATGAATTCTGGTGTAGACACCGAAATTATATGCCCATTTAACTTCCTTCTCAACTTCTGAATCCCGCCCCCGACCTCCACAACCCAACTAACATCCCCGGTATTAGTTATTAAGCTTGTGAATCACATAAAAGTAAGTCCTGGTAAAAAGCTGTACTAGGGAATACAATAAGCCTTTTGATTTTCGTGGCACAGCGAGATTTACCTGTTGCCCGTGTAGTGTGTGTGCTGTTTGATGATGCAGTTTGTTTAATACTGCCAAAGCTATTGTAGCTGTGGAAAAATGTAAACATGTAGACAAATATGTTGAATTGATGCCAAGCGGTCATCGCCTCAGTATTGAACAAAATACCATAGCGTTTATTTCAATAATTGCTCAGCTCATCATTACATACCAGTTTTTAATAATGAAATTAGTCATTCTTGTGATATATGCAGATCCGGTGAAAAGATATTTGGTGTTATATAGGGGTGTAAGGGCTTGACTTGTGCCCTGGAAACCCACTGTTTCCCCAGTAATACTGGCTTGCACAATGCTGCGGTATATTCAGTTGATTATTTACGCTAGATGGCTCTCCTTGCAAACCTTCTTTCATAAGGTCGATTCTTATTGGCCAAACCTGAGTGACCCCCCAAACCGCCGGCTTGACTTTCAGAGTTTTTTGCTGATAGCCAATCACATCCCTGCATTAAGCATATGTAAATTATTTTTTTTACCATTAGGTCGTGTTTATTCACTATTATTATAGCCACAATCTACTTGAGTTTCTATGTAACCCGATAGTCTCGAATTATCGTATTGCTATTGATCGATAACAAAATGATTGTCTTAATAGACTACATCACGGTTCCGACTGCGCATGCGCTGAAAATGGCCTTGGGAGCAAAGCAAAGGCATACGGCCATTGAGTTTGCCTATATGCGCATTGAAAAACGTCAGTTTTATTCAAAATTAATAGAAATCCCAAACCCTAACCTTATCAATTTAATATAATCTTTTTGTTAAACCTGTTTTCTATATGTGTTCCAAGCGGTTTGTGCCTAGGTGGTGTGGTTTTATCAATATTTGACTTTTTCTGTATGGAGATTACTCACTGCCATTGACAATGCATTGAGTACTCTGGCTGTGGCTCTAACACTAGTCTGAGTGCCTAGATCTTTCTAAATCTAAATGCACATGGCACAAGATGTGCTGATTATATTGATCTAAATGCAATTCTGGATAACAGAATAATATCTTAATTTATTATATATATATTTTTAGTTAGTATTCTATGTTTCAAACAAGAGCTGAGATGAGCTGAAACTAGCACATTTCATAGCTGCACCCAGTGTATTAGCATGTGCCATGTGCTTTTGGGGGGGTTGTTTTGCTCTGACCCATCCCACAATGCACCGCGCCGCTGGAACCGTGATGTAGTCTATAAGGTAAATTACTGGTCCTTGACCTGACTGATTTATTCATTCCCTAATATAGCTGGAGGTTCATAATCATCAATAGACATAAACACTTTGTAGAGAATGAAAGCGTTTATGTTATAACTTTTAAACGTTGTCATGGCATCCAGTTTACCTGTTGTGAATTTATATTCCTATCAATTCCTATAATATTGATTCCTTGTGTCTGCTTCGTCGATATTTAAAGCACTTATATAATTAACATTTCTGTTGTGTTAGCTCAAAGTTTCGGACGTTAAAATAATTATTTCCCAGAAAATGATTACAAATAATTCTTATTCATGCTTTCTGCATGTCATTTATGACTTACGGAAGTATCTTATTCGTGGCAAAAAAAGATGCCACCCAGATTTCTATTGATTTTTGGGAGGGGGGGGTTCAGAAATTGAAGTCCTTAAATATCAGGGGGTGGGGGGGGGGAGTCTTGCTACATAGCATAACGGATGGCGGGGCCGCTATCTGCCGCCAGTGTAAGCTGACTTATTCAGTAAGCCTGCCATCTGTTGGCAACAACTTCCACATACTGCCTATAAGTTTCCACTGGCTCTACCAATTCCGACCACCCTTTCCTACCAGCTCTGCAGATTCCCGCCATCCCTTTCCTACCAGCTTTACCAATTCCCGCCATCCCTTTCCTACCAGCTTTACCGATTCCCGCCATCCCTTTCCTACCAGCTTTACCGATTCCCGCCATCCCTTTGCTGAATACTGGGGAAACCACGGACATAAGCGTTGGGAGACCTTAATCTAACACGATTTTGGTGATGGTGATGATTATTATTATTATTCCAATGATGATAATGCTGAAGATGATAATACCGATGAAGATGATAATAATAATAATAATTATTATTATTATTATACAAATGTAGGAAATTGCTATTCTGCTCTTGCTGCCAAGTGGCATGTAAGTCTTGTTTGGTGTTCCTGGTTTGCAAACCTGTGCAAATGTCACGTTTCAGCACTTGCCAAAAGAAGGACTGGCCGCGGCACCGCTCCATGTGTTTCAACACGCCGGCCCCAGTCGGCCAACCCTTCATCATCAGCCTCCCCCACTCACAGGCCACCTTCAGCCGCATCGTACAGAGCGTCGAGGCCTACTCCAGGTACGCCATGCTGCTTGTCTCCCTTCGTGTCTGACTGGACGCGGTGGCCGAATTTGTAGAACGCAGGCTTCCTGTGCTGAAGGTTGAGTCTGAATCACAGCCGAATCAAACCAATGACTTATGAAGTTGATACTTGTCGTTACCTAGCCTGGCGCTCGGCATTAATAGGATAGGACAAGGACTGGTTAGCTCAGTGTCAGGATAATGTGACTGTGTATGATATCGTGTCATGGTGCTGACATCCTGGTATCAGAGTGGGGCAGCACTATAAAGGTGCTGCCATGAGTGCGCACAGTCACAAGTCGCTCCCCGTCCTGATAATGATTAGATGTTGCTGGGTCATAAAACAACAACTCTTAGTGTGTGCACTATCTATATATCGAAGGACACAATTCTGCATCTGCGTATGGTCTCAGTCAAGTCACTGGGTGGAGTGACTTGCTTTATGAAGTAGAATTTAACCATCAACTTAATATTTGAGAAAGAAATGTTGCAAGAACTAAAAAAACCCACAAAACCATGGGACTATGTAACTAATGCTTGAAACAGCATCATGTGACCTTCTCCTCCCCTCCCCCCCCCCCTGCTCCACAGACACCTGCATACATTTAGACACTAGAGACACTCTCTTACACACACACACACACACACACACACACACACACACACACGCACACACACACACACGCACACACACGCACGCACGCACATACTCACTTTCTCACTCACACTTACTCGCTTACTCACTCACACTTACATACACTCACATTTACTCTTACTTGCTTTCTCACTTACTCAGTGGTACTCACTTACATTTACTCACTTTCTCACTCCCTCAGTCAAACTTACTCACCTTTACACATCCACTTGCTTTGTCACCCACTCACTCACTCGCTTACTCACACACACACACACACACACACACACACACACACACACACACACACACACACTTACTCACACACACTTACTCACACACACTTACTCTCGTTCTCACTTACTCAGTCATACTCACATTTACACATAAACTTACTCGCTTTGTCTGTCTGTCACTCACTCACTCACTCACTCACTCACTCACTCACTCACTCACTCACTCACTCACTCACTCACTCACTCACTCACCCATCCAAGGATAGACCACTAATACCACTTCCTGTATCATGGTGTATACGTATTCACCATCTCCCCCACCTTCCGGTGTGTAAGCTGTAGCTGTGACCCGGCATGCTGGCGCAGTGAACTCCACGGTCTGTACAGGCCGTAAGTCTTGAAAGCCTTGAACTTCTTTTCCCAATTCAAGGCTGTAAGCCTGATTAACCGTTGGGTAGTCTTGAAAGTCCTTGAATTCCATAAAACTGTCCGCAATGATCTAAATTAGTCCAAAATCACCGTTGTTGTTTTTCCTGAAATCCAAATGAAAATAGGCCTGAATTCCTATCAAAAACACCCTTGAAAAGTCTTGAACTTGCCTTGAATTCCATATCTTCACATGTGTACGCACCCTGAGCTCCAGAACACACATGTTAGTATTTGTTCAGAGCCTGGCTCTTGATGACTTGTGTTCTCTGTGATACAGGCACTCAGTAGACGTATTCCAGCCGCCGATCACGGATGATACTCCCAACTCAACACCAGACACTGCAGCCACGGCCACCTCCCCAGACAGCGACCTGGACACCACGCCGACCAAGGCCATCAGCAGCTCGCTGTCCTCAGGTCAGTAGTACATAGACCGGACGCGGTGGTCGAATCGGTAGAGCGCAGGCTTCCCGTGCGACCGAGTCAAATCGCGGCCGAGTCAAGCCAACTAGGCCTACTAACAAAATTGATACTTGTCGCTACCTAACCTGGGGCTCGTTATTATTAGAATAGGGCAAGGACCGGGTAGCTCACAATCAGGATAATGTAACTGGGATATCGGGTCATGGTGCTGGCGGCCTGATCTCCCAGTGGGGCAGCACTATAAAGTCGATACTCACTGTCACAAGGTGGTGCTCATTCTGATGTGCCTATAGATGTTGCTAGGATGTAAAACCCCCAACAACCAAAACAAGCAGCGCTGAATTTCATTTCACCTAATACAAAGTTTTGAGAGCCGTGAAACCTTTTTCAAAGTAGTCTTGACACGTCTACAATTTGATCAATCATTTCTGCTGATCAAATTTCAATTGTAGACGATTGATTGATTGATTGGTGGTTGCTTTACGCCGTGTCGGCAGCATATGGCCTATGCTGCCGACACGGCGTAAAGCAAATACTATTACAGTTTATTTATGGAGTAATATGCTGAAATAATGAGTTAATTATGGATCACAAATACTCTAGTACGTTATATTTCCAACAAAATCATATTGTAAAATTTGAGCATTTACATCTTCAAACGAACCATAGTCAAACACATTAATATTTCTCCACCGAAACTTATGAATATTCACACTATCGGGGATAAATACAAACTATAAATAGTATTAGTTTATTTATGTGCTGTACGAAGAGAAAAAACACTTCGCCATTCAGATATTTTCGGATCTCAGAATTTCGGTTGCTCAAGTGTCATCTGATATTAGTGATAATGATAATCAAATGTATTTATTTACCGTATATACTTGAATATAATCCGAGAAAATTTACCACACACAAAATACACAGTGCATGGCTGACACCGGTTGTATAGCAGAAGCAGCTCGACCTATAGTCGGGTTAGGCCTAATTCCAGATAATTCCTTCAAAAATACCATCAACTTCTACTTGAAGTCAACTTATAATAGCGAAATAATAGCGAATGGTAGACAGGAATTGTTCACACTTATTTGTCTACCGTTGCCTTATATTCGCGTATATACGGTATATATATCTATTTTTTTGTTAGCTGACACACAATTTTAATTTGACTAGCAATTCTTTTGCTATTTCAAAATTTTCAAAAGGAAATGGTAATTGGTGTGGCCCAGGGAGCATCACTGAGGTGGAGACGTCAGACAGGACGTCACTGACTGACGACGTGACGTGTGACTCGGGACCCATGTCCATCACGTCAATGACGTTCAAATCACACAGTCCCGAGAAAGACACCGACACAATGGACCCGCAGGTACGTTATTCCCATCTCCCACACCTCAATTTTTAAAGACTTTATTTTTAAATGAATAAAAGGCCTTTATATATGTTTTATTTTCTTGTATGTGGATATTAAGAAGTTAGATTATTTTCTCTCAAATAAATACACCACCTTCAATTTTTTTAATTTCTTATTTAAAATCTGTTTTTCTTTTTGATTAAATCATCTTTTAAATAGGTATATTTTTCTTAGCCAGTGGAATCTACTTCTCGCTTTATGCGTCTTCACACAATATATTGTAACATAAATTTGCAGTCTCAATGCATCACCTGTTTCAGGTTCGAACCCTGGTCGAGTCAAACCAATGACTTAAAAATTGATACTTGTCACTTCCTAGCCTGGCACTCGGCATTACTAAGATAGGGCAAGGACTGGTTCGTTCAGGGTCAGGATAATGTGACTGAGTGGGACATCAGGTCATGGTGCTGACGGCCTGATTTCCCAGTGGGGCAGCACTATAAAGTCGCCATGAGTGTGCACTGTTACAAGTCGGTACCTGTCCTGATATGACATTAGATGTTGCTAGGACGTAAGACAGCAACAAACAAACAAACATTACCTGTTTCAGCGGGGGTAGGGTTTAGCTATATCTCGATATAATTTCTTTTTAATTCTTTTTAGATTCATTCATTTTTCTATTTTCAAACCCATATTCCCGTCCTCAATTACAGCATTATTTCGCAAAGGTATCAAACAGTTTGTGCTACATTGCTTGGTGTTACTTAACTCTTCTCGTAAAGAAGGGTACCACGTGGTACATAGATGTCTACAGCTTCACTGTTACTGTATCAGTTCAAAGTGTGGGCTTTGTGATGGCGTACTGCTTAAAAAATAAAAATAAAAATAGAAATTATCTGATTGAATGTGCTGTTCATCTATTAACATTCACAAAATGCCAATATATTATTCTAAATCCTGTTCTTATCTGACCTTAGATGTTGCTAGAACACAAACCAAAGCAAGAAAGTTTGGCATGGGTGATAATACAGTCACAGTAAGGACAGTTGAAACCTGACTTGTGGGATTTTCTCGCACTTCCCTGACAGTGCTAATCCTATAGGGGAATATCCACGTTTTCACGGAAATTCACCGTTGGTTCTGCCGAAACCCACTAGGTGGCGCCAAGGTCTCGGCCTGATTTCCGTGATTTTTGTTGCAGACAATTTTCATCCCTGACTATTTCATGTTCCTTAGTAAATATGTATAAAAAGTGATTGGTTTAAAATAAGACATTTGAAACACACCCATCTCGTTACTCACTCAGGGATGAAAGATCTCCGCGAATTCGCAGATTTCAGGGTTTCTTCCGGTTTCAGGGTTGCTGCGGGATTGCAGTAGAGGCCTACTGCAATCCCGCAGCACGATCAACGTATACTACTAATAAATTCTTCAAATGGCGCAGCACGATCAACGTATACTACTAATAAATGCTTCAAATGGCGCAGCACTATCAGCGTATACCAACACATAAGAAACCCGACTGATGGGAATTTTCCGCGATTCCCTGACAATGCTAAACATATGGGAGAGAATCAGCATTTTCGGGTCGTTTTCCCTGAGACCACTTTCATCTCTGTTCACTGAATATAGCCTCAGTTTCGGACATGGTGTCAAATAACTATCACTCACTATGATTAAATAATGTCGATTTAAAGAGCGCTTTTACTAGTATCAGCCACTCCTGAGACATTTACAACCTGGGTAAAAGTATAAAAGGATGCTTAAATTTCATTTACCTGAAAAGGCAATCATAAATAGACAGGTCTTAAGAATAGATTGACAATTTTCAAGAGATGATGCATTTCCTACCCCATATGACAACCTATTCGTTAAACTGTTGCATGTGACAAAAAAAAAGTCACAATCACCATATGGCTTGAATCCGACAAACCGACATGTAATAATATTTGCTTTGATGATCTAAGTGTTCGGGATGGCTGACGCATGGGAAGTTGCAGAGATATTCTGGTGCCTTACCACTAATAGCTTTATAAGTTGTTAGTAAAATGTTAAATTGTGTTCATTCAGTACGCTGATGACAAGCGTGGCTGTGCAGGAGCCGCAGCCCGTGGGAGGGATGGCCTCCCTATGCGCTATGTGCTTGGCCGCCCGAAGGACTCTGATGTGACCCGGCCGCCCTTTTACCTGCTGCCGGTTGACAAGGATGGCCGCACCCTCAGTTCCCCTGGACCTGAGGGCAAGCGGCTCAAGGATAAAGGTGATCACAGCAAGGGCTTGCCTACTTTTATGGGTTACTGTCATGGGGCTGATGTAAATTAGAAATATGGCATCTAGAGCAGGATTCAAACCCACATTTTCTGCATTCTGGAGGTAGCGTGCTAACCATTACACCACCTATGCTCCCTGTTGCAATCACCCTATCCATGCCTACCTGTCTATGGTGGCTCCTTCCTAAGAGGTCATTGCAGATTCCTACAGTATACTAATTGATGAGGCAAGGGAATTTTCAATGGCGCACAATTGGTCTTCCTCATTCCACTGCTCCTTGCCCTATCCTAGTAATGCCAAACACCAGGCTGGCTAGCAACAAGAATGAATTTTTTAATTATTGGTTTGGCCCGACCGGGGTCAAACCTGGGGATTGGAATCCCATGACCTACCAAGACAGAAGACCGGTGCTCAACTCATTCGGCCACCACGTCTAGTTATTGAATGCCACCCTTTTCTGCTGTTCAAACTTAAAGCTGCATAATCCAACGAAAGCATCAAATTTTCTAAACCGAAAATACTTGCCTAGTTTACATCCTACATTTCCAACACTTAGATACTGGTGCACTCATTAAACATGTATTGCAGTTTGTTACTCCTGTGCTGTGCTACTACATCCGAAAAGGGCCAAACAAAGCCCACGTCCAGTAGTTCAGTGTGATTACCAACATTGATTTTGAATGGGTGCAATTCAAATATAGCCACGTGGTTATAATGAAAGTTACTACAAACTAAAGTAAAAATAGATTAAAATGATTAACCTAATATATCGAACTAAAAGAAATATGGCAGAAACTCAAACCCATCGAATTATGCAATTTTAAGTACTGTGCATAGGATGTAAAGTTCATAGCAATACAGTGTACTGATTGCGCTTGAGAAAACATAATTGATACTTTTTGATTGCTACATCACTTAGCACTGTGTACTTTTAGTAGGATAGGGCAAGTGTTGGCTTGGGTGTCATGATAATGTGGTTGAATAGGATATCGTTGAGTGAGTGTCGGGTAAATGTAACTTGGGTGGGATATCGTAGTATGGTGCCTACAATGTTGTAGCTCAACCGGGGTAGCACTATAAAGCTGAGATCAGGGTGTACTATCATAAATCAGTAACCGTCTGATATGACTTCAGATGTTCTAAGGAATCAAAACCGTAATCAATTATGGTATGGAAGCAATTTGATAATTGTTCATCCAATTCCAGGGCTGAAATGGTATGTATCCTTACTATACAAGGAATTATACTAATGGGACTTAAATCGTGTGATTGTGATGGTTTTAAAGTCTGAGTTAACTTCAGATTGAATTGAATTCCTAGTGCATGACTATTTGTCAAATGCAAAGTTGCCCATAACAATGACAATTTTAGGAAAAATAAGTGATATTGCAAGCGAAATAATTGATATATCGGTTAATTTAATATCTATCTACCATAGATGGCTTCGCTACCTTTGTTCGGTTTCTTTCCGTTTCCCCGATCCGGTGATGTGTGACAGCGCCTTTACATTAATGTCCATAACCTTGAATGGAGGTGAGTACCTCACACAATAGTGTTGGTGATTGTAAGTCTTATAATAACACTGGTATTCTAACCAACAGGAGAGGAGCCCCTAGACTTAGCCTCTGTCCATTACCTGAGACTGGACTGGAGAAATAACGAGAGAGCTCGGCCCTATGTCCTTGTGCAATCCAAAGATCTGGTAAGTTATCATCAACACCATCACCACCATTATTATCATCGCCACTATCATCATCATCATCATCGTCACCCACCACCACCACTACCACCAACACCAACACCCGCCACCACCAGCAACAACAAAACCACCATCACTAGTAACATCGCCATTACCACAACCGCCATGACTACGACTAAAATCACCACTACCTTCACTGCGACCACCACAACTAACAACTCCACCACCACAGTCACCACCACCACCACCACCACCACCACGACTGTCACCATCATCAATATCAGCACCACTATCCTCACCATCAACAATACCAGCAAAACCACCACGACCATCACCATCACCCACCATCACCACCACCACCACCACCACCACCATCACCATCACCCACCACACACACCACCACTGAGATCGACCTTTCTTGAAGTCTCACGTGTTTATCAAAGGTACAGAACTGGTTAGCACAGTATCAGGATAATGTGACTGTGGGATATCAGGTCATGGTGCTGGCGGCCTGATTTCCCAGTGGGGCTGCACTATAAGGTTGCCATGAGGGCGCACTGTCACAAGTCGGTACCCGTCCTGATATGACATTAGATGTTGCTAGGACGTAAAACAACAATAAACAACAACAACGTAAAGCACCAGTAACCAATCAACGGTACAGTGTGTACATTGTGGGATAAGCGTCGATATGTTAATGGTAACTTGCACCTGTGTTGACTTTTCTCACAGGACTACGTAGAAGATAGCAGCGTTCAGACAGCCACTATAGAAGGTGAGAGCTGTCTAACCATTTGCAGTATTTTGAGTCTGATCAGATGCACTATTTGCTATATACTTATGGTTTTGAAAATGATTAAATTTTACGCTATCCCCCGAACTTTATTCGTAGAGACTTAAGATATTAAACAATATATGTGTATCTATTACATGGTTATTATTATTATTATTATTATTATTATTATTATTATTATTATTATTATTATTATTATATCCTTATTGCATTATTATTGTTAAAATATGTATATTTAGAAAAGCTAATGGACATTTAAAAAAGAATAATTGAAATCTTCTTTTAAAGCACCTACGTTTTTTTCATGTTTTTTTGGTATTTGCATATTGGTCGTATGAGCTTTAAGTTTTTATACATTCACTTTTAATTCGATTACACAAATACAAGCATCTAGAATCTTGTTTACCCTGGCCACAAATGATATATGAGTGTGAGTTTTTTAATTCATGATTGTCTATTGACACATAATTGATTGTATGCTTTTACATTATATGTAAAAGCGATGGTCGAATAAAGAAAAACACAACAATTCTTGCCATATGGCCTATGCTGCCGACACGGCGTAAAGAAACCACCAATCAATCAATAAACAAATACAAACAATGCACATACATATACATATACAGGGTAAGTTCACCAACCACACAGTGTTTTTTTTACAGGATCCTGGTCACAGCGCCAGTGTCATGAGAGGGGGGGTTGCAAATGGGAAACATGTCTAGAGCAGGTTTCCAACACACTCTTGCCATTCAAGGGCTAGCATCCTATCCATTAGGCTATCTAGAATCACTGATTCAATCACCCTGTCTGCACTTATCCGTCTACGTGGCTCCTGGCCTGAGAGTTCAGTGCAGACTACTACACTATTAAATCTCTATAATCTAGCTGTAGCTATCTTTTAAAAAGAATGTATATAGATTGATATCTATTTAACAAATTTATTGGTCATTTCAGTCATGATTTCAGCCAGATTTTCACCGTTTCCCATTGGTGGGTGACATTGGTTTACACAAGAATTTGATATAAGGATGTCTCCTTTGCTTGAAATGTACTTACTGTCAACGTGGTACATTGCTATTTAACTAGAATTTGAATGAAAACTCTTTAATTCTCTGAACGATCTGAAAGATACTTTGTAAGGATTAGTAAGCATGTGCGTATGTGTGCGTGATGTGTTTATTCTTGGTTGTGAAGAATCATGTTTTCATACATGCACACACCTTGCACACGCACGCACAGTAGAACATCACAGAGCATATATAGCCTCATTCTCAATATGACAGTTACATTTATTTACATCGCTACTTCCTAGAGAAAATATCAGTAGATATTTTCGTTTAGGTGATATATTTTCTTTTCTAAAATTCAGCATAATTGGAAATAGGGTATTATATTTTGACATGTTCTGTTAAGATATAATATCAGGTAAATAAGAGTCATGTAGCTTATTTTGTACTTTAGAGTTATTTCAAATACCTGAATAGCTTGAAATCGGTTAGTTTATAAATTAATTATCTTATTAGTTTACTGTTAGTTGAGATTAAATCCAATTGGTTGATTGTGTTTCAGTGTATTTATTTATCCAGACCTTAGTGACGCTCCTTTTATTAAAAAGTTGTATTGGTCGCAGTAACAGCCAAGTTCCCCCTCGGTCTGCAGCTATTTAAAAATAAACTGAACAGAAATTAATGAATTAATAACCACGAGGAATACTAATGAACACTAAATAAATCAATAATAAATACTGTAGGTAGTAATTCAGCCATGATGTAAATATATTGAAAGATACATAGTCTCAGGTTTGTATATAACATAAGAATGCAGGGGCCTGAAAAGTCTTGAACTTCATTTGCCCCATTTAAAGGCCTTGACAAGCCTTGAATTTAACCTATTTTGGGTAATTAGTCTTGAAAAGCCTTGAATTCCATTAAACTGTCCCCACTGATATAATTAGTTTGAAATTGTCATTGTTGTTTTTTCTTGAAATCCAAATGAAAATAGTCTTGAATTCCTATCAAAAACAGCCTTGAAATAGCCTTGAATTCCATATCTTCAGGTGTATGTACCCTGTGAATGCCTCTCAATATATAAGGGCGCCATTTGTAACTATATGAAGGCTACAGCAATCGCGATAAAAGACTTGGAAATGTGTTAGAAGTAGACCGACCCACCATATTTCTTGGACCGTTCTCATATTTGTTAGCAGGTTTCAATGCTTCTCGGATCTTTTCAATGTTTGGTTAGTCAAATGTTATGACGACAAAGTCAAGCTTTTGCTGGTTTCCCTTCACAGAGAGCAACATGACGAGTTTGGACGAGAGTCTAACACTTTTTACAGAGCCGGAAGTCCTCAGTCCGGAGCATGCGTGGTGAGTACAATTTACCAGAATAAGTGAGAGAAAATGACTTAGGAAACATTGCTTTATTGGGATGGAGATGGGGTGGGTGGGCACTAAATTACTAATCAATTAACCATGACAAACATATCACAAATGATTTTTGCTTATTGGTTTTTGTTAACGATATTGTCGGCAATATTACTAGCGATATTGAGTGCGTACCGAGCGCAAATTGTGTGGATCGAGTGAGACAGTGTGCTTTCTGTTGTTGAAACTATACCGAAAGCGGTGGAATGGCAGAATCGGTAGAGCGCAAGCTTCCCGTGCGGAAGGTCGGGAGTTTGAATCACGGTCCAGTCAAACCAGTAACTTAATAAATTTATGCTAGATGGGTTCTTTGGTCGATCCAAGGTGGTCTCAAAGTGATTGCAAAGCAGTCACAAGCCTTAGTGTTCAGTGTGTGTATGGCCTATGCAGGTACTGCCCTTCGTGTAAGGCCCACCGCGAGGCGACCAAGCAGCTGTCCATCTGGCGTCTGCCGCCCACTCTCATCATCCAGCTCAAGCGCTTCTCCTTCCGCAACCTGCTGTGGCGTGACAAGATCGACAAGCTAGTCGACTTCCCCACCAGGTAGGTGCAGTGCCCCTTGGACTCCATCGAAAACATGACCCATCCTGGTATGACCTTAGATGTTGCCATGATGTAAAACCCAAAAAAACTTAAGACATGTCCACCAGGTAGGTGCAGTGCCACTTGCACTTCACCTAAAACATGACCCATCCTGATATGACCTTAGATGTTGCCATGATGTAAAACCCCAACAAACTTAAGGCATGTCCACCAGGTAGGTGCAGTGCTCCTTGGACTCCACCTAAAACATGACCCATCTTGATATGACCTTAGATGTTGTCAGGCTGTAAAACTCCAACAAACTTATGTTCCATTCTGATATGACCTTAGATGTTGCCAGGATGTAAAACCCTAACTAACTTAAAACATGTCCATAGGTCCATGTCAATGCCTTCAACGTGTCAATGTTCCCAGTTGGGGATTTTCCTCGCATGTTAGTTTTCTTCGTAAGAAGGCCTTTATCTAATTTAATATTATAGTTCTATGGTTTTGCGACCCTGCCATATAAAATCGCCATGAATGTGTGCTGTCACAAGTCAGTACCCATCCTGATATGAGCTTAGATGTTGCAAGGACATAAAATTCCAACAAACAAACAGACACCGGGCGCGGTGGCCTAATCGGTAGAGTGTGGGCCTCACATGCGGAAGGTCGGGAGTTTGGTTCCCGGTCGAGTCAAACCAATGACTTAAAGAAATTGATACTTGTCGCTTCCTAGCCTGGCACTTAGCATTAGTAGGATAGGCCATGGACTGGTTAGCTCAGTGTCAGGATAATATAACTATGTGGGATATAAGGTCATGGTGCTGGCAGCATGATTTCCCAGTGGGGCAGCATTATAAACTCGCCATGAGTGTGCACTGTCACAAGTCGGTACCCGTCCTGATATGACCTTAGATGTTGCCAGGACGTAAAACAACCAACCAACAAACAGCCAAACACTGGCACGGTGAGTCGCTAATCAGGTGATGTTTGCTGCAGGGGACTGGACATGAGTATGTACGGGATCGGACCCCGCCTGCCGAACGAGTCGGCACCCGTGTACGACCTGTGCGGGGTGATCAACCATCACGGGGGCATCCTGGGCGGCCACTACACGGCATACGGCCGGTGTCCGCAGGTCAACAACTGGGAGGCCAACGAAGTCGGTAAGAAACTGCTATCTCAGCGCTCATCAACGCTTACAGGGATCCCATTTATCAAATTTCTCAAAAGTTTTAAAATCAGCGGTGGCCTGGGGGGGGATCCTGACCATGAAAAAAACCCAACTTTTAATTATTTGTTAGTCTTGAAGTCTTAAAACAGTTGGAATTTCCAGGCCAAAATATACATGTCTAAGTAGGTGCCAGATTGCACAATTTTAATGGGAAGGTTTCTGCGTGGGGAGGGGGGCGATGCCCTCTGGACCCCCCTAGTTTTTCAGGGATTTAAAATTGTTGTCACTGGGACCCCTAGCTTAGCCACAGTTAACGGTGCCCGGTATGGATTCAGAGGGTCGGTTCTGTATTACGCAAAACACGCCTTTGCATTGTGTGGTTTGGTCAGGTACGTCACTGAGCTTGGATGAATCATCAATGGGGGGTGCTACCAATGGAGTCATGTGTGTGTCTGGCGGTGGAGGGGTGGGCAGTGTTATATCTCCTCCTCTAAAATACCCATATTGAACTATCCTGTAGCCGTGTGTTTCTGCATCCATTCCCCCTGCAGGCTGGCGGCTGTTTGATGACAGCATGGTGTCCAACACATCCGAGAAGCAGGTGGTGACTCGCTCCGCCTACGTGCTCTTCTACCGGCGCCGCGAGTCACCTCAGCCGCAGCAGCCGGTGCCGCAGCCGCAGCCAGTGTCACAGCAGCAGCCGCTCTCAGTACCACCACAGCCGCTCTGTGTGCCACATTCGCTGCAGACAGCCGCTGGTGATGCGACGATGAAAGACCCACCGGCCGGCCTGTCCCTCTTGTCCGATGGCCTGCCCCTGTCCGACAGTCTGTCCAACAGCCTCTCTGACAGCCTGCCCCTGCCCCTGCCTGATGGGCGGCCCGAGCCCGACCCGCTTGAGATGAACGACTCGGGACCGTTCAGCATGGCGTGTGGCGGGGATGGCACCCTGAGCCTCGACAACAGCATCACTTACCACACATCGACGTCATTCATCGATATGGACGCCGTGGATTAGCAAGCTCTATGGTGCCATGACACATACACAGACACAGATACATACCCACAGACAGATACAGACACATGCACAGATACAGATACACACAAACAGATACAGACACATGCACATATACAGATACACACAGATACAGACACATGCACAGATACAGGCACATGCAGACACACAGACAACCACACAGGTACAGACACACATAGATACAGGCATACACAGACACAAAGATACAGACACATAGATACAGACACACTCAGGCACACACGTACATACACAGACACACGCACAGATATTGATACGCACATGTAAAATATTCAATGCGTTTTATCAGAATATTTTACGCATATATAAATACAGACACACAATCATCCACACGGTTACATACATACATAGATACAGACACAAATAAATACATACATACATACATACATACATACATACATACATACATACATACATACATACATACATACATACATACACACACATACATAGATTCAGACACAAATATGCATTCAGATAAACACATACTGATGCACAAATATACTGATACACACAGATACAGATACACAAATACATACATACAGATACAGACACACAGATGCAGACATACAGACAGACATGCACACACAGACAGACACACGTTGTTACTTGTACTACTCAAAACTGGGTTTAGTCTGATATTGGTCAGTAGCGTACCACCACACTGTTAGATTGTGCATGTCCGTACTACAACGCCACATACTGAGTGCCCGTGCCCCCTTTGGGTCTCTTCGATGTGTGACGTCATTCAATCTGGGGTGACGTCATAGCTATATAAGCTACCAGCCCAAAAGATCCGATTTTAAACCTTCACCGCCACTTTCACCAACTACTACCACTCGCCCCTCCTCCCTTCGCCTCCACCCCCACCCCTGCCCAATCATCCAATACACCCCAAAATGTGATGTGTGGTTATTTCCAGCGGTTTTTTGGTGTTTTTGTTGTAGATGCCTATTAAACTATATCTACTGATCTCAAGTTATTTATTCGGCGCTATCTCCGAACGGTAGTAGATGCAGTGGGGTTGTTTGTGATTTATTCGGGTTGTTTGTGTGATGTAGTGGGGCTGTTTGTGTGATATAGTGGGGCTGTTTGTGTGAGTTGGCGGAGTGGTGAGATTGTGACGTTGCTTATGCCCTTGTTTTGGTTGACGGCATCATGTCCTCTTGTACTGCCTTCTAGCTATCCCCGTGCCACGACGATTCGTCCCTCAGAGCTTTCACAGTGGCTACATTGCCGATCACCAGCCATAAAACTAACCCGATCGTCATGTATCGTCATGCCTACCAACCTGCAGTCAGTGCTCTTTGTGAAGAGCTTCTTTGCTTACAGTGGAGGGGGGGGGGGGGAGAATGTTTTTTTTTAAATTTTTAATTTTAATTTTTTTTTTTTTTTAAACAGATTTGTGTGGTGAACGTATAACTATTTCCGTCATCTTACTTACTAGCCTGGTGTAAGCATATGCGTTGGATATACTTGTTGACATAATGAATTTGTAATCCTTTAAGCCATTTTTAATGTTTCCATAACATTGCCCCCGTCCTGATATGACCGTAGATGTTACCAGGACGTAAACCTCCAACAACCAGCCATAACATTGCCGGCTAAGTAAGAATAACATCCCAAACATGATCGACTTATGTAATTGATATATATGTAGCTACCTTTTGAGTTCATTTGTAATAATCAATTTATAATTATATGTTATGCTATTATTGTTTATATTTTTATGTATAAAAAGTAAGCTATATTTGTTCATAAATATGAACAATGTATGATACATTCTAATGAACAATGGAATAAATAATTGTTATTATACATTAACTCAAAAGGTATATAAATACACATATTTATTTATTACACATTAACTCGAAGAAGGTATATTTATAAATACATATAAACACATATATCTATATATATAAACATATGTATATATACCCATATATATATTTTTTGTTTATATAAACACAAAATATCAATAATGCCTTTATGACAAACAATATGGACCTGATTAAGTATCATTGAACTTGTATGCATATTCGTTCCTGGCTTTTTCTACATAGTAGAAGTCAAGAAACTAATTTTGCTTGAGATACAGATCGTGCATAATTGATGAACATCATAGAAAAGGACCGGTGAATCGCACCCATAATTCCCTGGTATGTAGTAGTGCCATATATATATATAAACCCCGTTATAACATGCCCCCATTTAACGCGAATTTGGATATAGCGCGATGATTCATTGGACCCAGAAATCGTTATTTCAAAAGTAATTCAGTAAACTGAATCTCGATTTAGTGCGACCCCAATTTGTTTTGCCATCGCATTATATGGACCTGAACGATCGCATTATGATGGGGTCATACTGTATATATAGCCATGTACATATACTGATGTATGTTATTGTTGTATTATTACTCCAATGCAAATATCTGTAGAAACATTCCTATTTATACATTGATTACCCCCACCCCCCCTCCATTTTCCTCTGCCCCTCCCTGCCCACTCCGCGTCCCTCAGTGACCATGTTTGGATGGGCGCATGTGTTGTTTGCTTTGCTGTGTGCGAATTTACAGAGTGTACAGTTTTCCGTTTATGTTTTGGAGCTCGTTGCTCATCTAGTATTTAGTATATTTTAATGGTGCCTGCTGCGTGTCGCCACTTTTGTCCGCCATCATATATATATATATGTGTATATGTATATATAAACATAAAAACCCAACCAAGCAAGTTTGTAACAAATCAATCTTCATTATGAGCTGCGGTCCACAAGGTCATCCGGTCACCACTGGTGTGCCCCGTGCTCTTTTTTTTGCGGGAAATCCAGAAACGCCGTGACGTCAGTGCTCTTTATAAGGACTTGTGGTCCACGTGACGTAATCACTTCACCAAAACACTTTTTGTGCGGCTAGTTTCGTACACGAGCTTAAAAAGCGCATGAATGCTTCGTGTTGTTGCCAGCCTTACTGTAAGATTGTTATTTATTTATTTATTTAAATTCAAATTTAGGAATGATACTTCACATAATGGGGCCGAGACTCTTCTTACCCATCATCGTATTCTGTCATAAGACGACGCCCGTAAAGACTAAAGCCCTCATATATTACTTTACCGCCACACTGTAATAGCTTCCTAATGGAGATTGTGGGAACCCTCGAGAAGATTGTCGTCTGCTGCAATAAAAAGACAACATTTTAAGTGTTGTGGTGGGTAAATCTATCTAAAATACAGTTAGCCTCTTTGACAAGTTATTGGTGTGTTTTCTAAGAATGTTCTACGTTAACCCAGTTGTCGTCTGATGTGGAAGCTGACAAAGCAGTCATTTGTAGGCAGCAGTCGACGATACATGTCAAGTGCGCAACATTCAGGGATGAAAGATCTCCGCGGTTTCGCGGATTTCCGGGATTGTTTATATTCACAGATTAATGTTAAACAAAATTCAAAAAAATTGGATGTGTATGACACCAGTTGGGTGGTTCGAATCCCTTTCTTATATGACCTTAGGATGTAGCTAGAACATTGAATCTAAACAAGAAAGTGTTTGGTACGACAGATAATGCAATCACTGACTTCCGGTATTTTTCCGCGATTCCCTGACAATGCTAAACCTATGGGAGAATACCCGCATTTCCGCTTTTTTTCCCGGAGACTACTTTCATCCCTGAACATTGCAAAAAGTCACCTTAGATTTAGATCTATATATCTGATACTACACCGGTAAGCAATCCCAGAGCATGCGCCGCCGCACACGGTGTATATTGGGTAGAACCCTCACCACAAGCTTGCAGGGTATGGGTTCTAATCCCACATAAGACGCATATAATCCAGTTTGTTATTTTTATCTGGCCCCCAACAACAAAAACGTGCACAATGGCTGAGCTAGCCATATATATAAATATATATGTTTGCTTCTGCTAAAGTGTTCTGTCTGTGGGGATGATTGCCATGAGAGCTTTGCTATTGACAGGAAAATGGTTGGTGAGATATGTGAACATAATGAGAGATGTCATATTTGGACATTTGAGGCGTGTTACTTATAACTGTTTTGAGAGGAGGTTATTCCCGACGGTTGAATCTACCAATCCATGTGCCACAATTATACACTTTTCTACATGGAGTATGTAAGTGGTCCTTAAAACTGATAATTAATCGTAATGCGGTAGACAATGTTCACGTTTTACTCGTGTTTTGTTTGTTCGTTGATGTGATAACTTTAATGTCGATGAGATTGTGTGTCCTTAAGCGGTAGTGCTGTATTGTACATCACAACCAGCGAGTTAATAATGATAGCATGCATTTTGTTTTAAATATATCGATTAAGACCTTTGTTCCGTCATTGTTTTCTCTGACACTTCCCTGAGTGATTCATTGTCTAATACTGGGTGTGTAAACTGATATTAAAATACATGCCATGCCATATATTGTTGCTGATAATATAAGTATGGCATTGGTTTTGCAACGGTATATATATATATGTGTGACGTGTCTGGTTACGGTTTTTTGGCGGGGTTTTGCTTAAAGAACAAATAAGTTACCACGGTATATTTTGGACAGGTTTTGCAGGACCGTGTCGATCTCAACTGAACAAATGTGGCTTTTTTTCTTGGGGTGTTTTGTTGTTGCAAACTGCATTTAAAATATTGGAAACTCATTGGAAAGCACAAATTGTAATACAAAATTTAAAGAAGATAAAAAAACTTTTAAAAAAAACAACTACCTCCCTACTCCTAGCTCGTTATGTCAGACTAATCTTATTCAGTGCTAAGCGTCTCTGTCACGTGATCTGGATTTGGGATGCCCGGATGCTGATGGGGTTTGTATTTATTGCCTGAGGTGAATCTGAAGCCTTATTGTGCATACCAGAATCCCGGGAGCCTCAGACCCACCCCTACTCCCAATCCCACTCTAGTGCTTTTTAAATACCTTTAACCGTCCTGATATGACCTTAGATGTTCTCAGGATGTAAAACTCCAACAACTAATCAACCAAATACCTTTAATTCAGTTTAAATTTGATGGCATAGCAACTTTAAACAAATTATTTGTTTTGGGTTTGTCATGCATCAAGAAAAAAGAGGGTTTTGGGGAAGGGAGGGGGTAGTACTCACACAAAGAAAGCCCCCCCCCCCCATAACCTGTCTGATATCGTGTGTTATCGGACCGGGCAATAATACGATAATACGAATGGATATCAGCACCGATAATATGCTATCAATTCATTTTAGGCATATAATACACGGGTATAAAAAAGACTTGAGATGTACCTTTCTCTGTGCCACCAAAACGCCTGCCTTGAGTTGGGACCCGACTGGCGTCCAGCTTATCACGACCATACATTTTTATTACAAGGGTGGCCTTACCTTCACAGGTAAACAATTCAAAACTCAGGAGCTCCAGGAAGCGTCTGTCAAGTGTAAGCTATCCCTGCATTTGTATTGTATTAAGCAGACGACATTAATTCGTGTTCCTTCTTCTCTCATCTCTTCATCCCCCCCCCCCCCCCCCCCCCCACACACACACCCCACCCCACCCTGCGGTTGGTCGTATGGGCCCGGTTACGTGTAATGTGGTAATTACACTGTAATGTTTGGTAAATCGCCTCGATATATATTTCCCCGTCGTCTTTTTTCAGGGTATAGTCATATCTTGTACACTTAACAGGCATGTGAATTTAAAAAGAAACAGAAAAAAAACCAGAACATTATTGCGGTTTACCATGTTATTTAATGTAATGTTAGCATTGATATTTGTTATTATAGGATAGCATGATTTGTGATGATTATGACACTGTTTTGGTATTATTAATTGGTATTTACAATGTATCTCTACCTCGCATAAAGACTAAACGTAGCACAAAAGCAAGAAGTAGACAATCCGACTTTTCTTGTATTGGAGGATTAGAAAATGACTAAGTATACTTTTAGTTTGTAAGAGGGTAAAAAAAAAGGCTTCATGTTTCAATTTAAAAGTTCCAGTGTGTGTTATTGAAGAATAGGCCTATTTATTGCATTGTGTTGATCTAATCTCTAAGTTACATGGCGTCTACCATACGTAGTATGTACGCCTAATACTACTTAATATTACAATGCGACAACGGTGCACTTAGTATGATGTTGGAATCGATTGTTTCCTATTTTAATTTTCTACATTTTTGGATGCCTTTCTGTACTCATCTAACTCATTGACTTATTGTAATCAAAGTATCGCTTCTTTCAAGGACAGTTTAATCATATGGAGGCAGGTAATGCGATTGTTGCTGTGGAGGAGGTGTACTGATTGGTTCATTTTGTATGGTTACTTTTGTATAGTCTGGGGTACCATCGTTGGTATTTCATCAGTGATATATATATATGATACTTATTGGCTAGCCACACCTGAAACCTTAAAGAGACTATCTATAGTGTGCTAATCTGGATACATCAGTAACGACTAACTACAGTAAAAGCTCTCTGACCGACCACTTCCCCAGATCGACCACTCCCCTCGAGCAATCGCTTTATTTGGGTCCCAAATGATCGCCCATACAATACCATTGTAATGATATTCTAACTCCCTAAACTGACCACCTCCCTAAGTGGACCATTTAAAGTCGTCCCATGGTCGGTTGATTTAGAGAGGTTTTACTGTATATGGAAGTTTCTAAATAAAAAAATGTGGATGAGCAGTGGAAGGGATTCTAAATCAACACCATGCATTATATCCATATAGTGGATCATTATTTAAGGGGGGTGGGGAATTATTTTCAAACAGCAAGGAGTAGAAGTGGAAGCGAATTAAATGAACTAACACTGTTAAATACCACCACATATTTAAAGTTGCATCGTCCGATGGTTTGGAATTTCCATAATTTTATGAGATAAATATATTAGATTGATTGTGAGAATCTATCTTGCATGAGCTTGGAGTAGTTTTGATTTAAAATTGCTAACTCTGTATATATTTGAAACGTAAACATGCTAAATTACTTTTGGCGTGCTTGCCAAAACTCTGACCCCATAAACTTCAATAGTAACAGATTCAATCAGATTGACTTAGTATGCCCTTCCATGTAGCAACAAATACTTAATAAGTGTACCAGTATCTAAATTGGATATGTAGGTTCAAATCTAAATAAGCGAATTGCTTTCCCAAAATGTGATGTTTTTATTGGACTATGCAGCAAGTTGCATGGTCTGATGATTTTGAGGTTCTGTCATTTTTCTGAGCTAAATATATTAATTGATTGTTATAATCTACCTTACTTTAGTTTGAAGTAGCTTTTTTTTAAATGGCTAACTTTTAAGATAATTTAAGTGCAAACATGCGAAATTAATTTTGGCAAGCACGCCAAAACTCCATGTCATATGCTTCTGCAGTAACAGGTTCTATTAAATTCACTCCGCATGCCCTTCTATGTGACAAGAAATGCTTAATAAGTGCATTAATTAATATCTAAGTTCGATATGTAAAATGAAATCTATATTAATATTTTGGTTTTGAAAATCTAATGCTTCATCGGACTGCAGCTTTAATTAAAGTGAATGATTTGCTTCCAATCTGCAGTAAACAGTTGCTTACGTGTGCGGGTGAACAATTGTCTTTAAAAAAAGGGGGATCATAATCCTGACGTGGTGCCATACGGTGGTTATACTAAACTTATACAATAACGGACGCTGTCTGCGTCACGCCCGGTGCTGTATGGCCGCAGGTCGGGGCTTGCCTCGTGAACACATCCTCACAAGTCGTACCACTGAGACAGTCCAGCTCCTTAGCGCATGGCTGGAACGCGGGGCTCGGGCCTTATTATATATTTCACAGAAGAGTAGCACCGTGCAACTAATAAACTTCACTGTGAATGTGGTGAACACACTGTTCAAATGGTACAGTTAGAATTTAATGTTAACATAGCGAGACATAGAATCCATAGTGTGGCAAATTCGTGGGGCTACTGGTGGTGGTTTCTTTTGGGTGTATCTATATATTTTTAATGAGGTGTGCACATTACCGTAGTGTCGCACATTAGCGCCGAGCCTCACATGACCATGAGATTTACGGAGTTAAAATCCTTCATGTATGCATGCATACATACATACACACGTACTAGTACTACATGTGTATGTACCTACATACATATACATCCATGCATATGTCCATATCTATACATAAACATACATATGCATGCACATACACGTGCATGCATACGCACACATACATATATATACATACATACATACATACATACATACATACATACATACATACATACATACATACATACATACATACATACATAAGAGCAAATAGTTGCATGCATAATTCCCCCCCCCCCCCTCCCAATGATGCCTTTTGGCTATGTCAATGTTATGGTTCACATTGTGGCATATATTTTCTTCTAGAAGAATAAAGCAAAGAAAAAGCTTTAGCGAACGAAATAAACGATGACAATAATAATAATAAAATAACGACTACGGTCAGGGCGCTGGTTTGCGACATAGCGGTATAGCTGTAAAGTCGAGTGCAGACTTAGTTTGTTTTAACTGACTTTCCATTACACCAAAACTGAGGTAGCGATTTTGTGTGTGTATGTGTATGTGTTTAATGCCTCAGTCACTACAGCTTGCAACCAACAGCCGGCGACCTTGCGACCAAAGCGCACACACAAAAGTGAGGGAAACAACCGTCGACGATTGCGTGCTGACCACACTCGGCGACCTCCGGGCGACCATTTTGGTCGCAAGGAGATTGCAGATGTTGCACCAAAAACGTTGTGACTAAAATGGTCGCAAGGAGGTTGTCGACGACGACTCTCAGTGCTTTTTGGTCGCTAAGCGGTCGCCAGCCGTACTGTGACTGGGGCTTTATATAAACAAAATCGCATGACAAGTTACCATTGGCCGCCTCTGCCTGTCGACGGAGAGGGGCAATGCTAATGGTAACTTGCCATGATAACAAGCTGGTTAAAATCGGACCTAGTCTGCAGTCATCTTTTAGAGAACTGAATACGCCGAAGATCAACTACATGATATCTATGGCCTGCATTGTAATACCATTGTTCATTTGTGGATTTAAGAAGAAAAAAGACAAGAAGTTCCTACGAAGATAGTCACTGCTGCACAAACCACACGAGAGAACACTTGGTATCAGGTACACGCACTCGGTGGTGCCAGCTGATTTGTCCACTTTGTGATCAAACTAGTTTGTCTGTTGATAAACAAGTCTATAATTAAAGAAGCATAGTTCATCAAATTTAAGCCGTAGTTCGATATCAAGTCTGTATTTATTTATTTATCAGCATTTTCTAGGATTCTGTTGATAAACAAGTCTGTTACGGTTGCATAGTCCGATGAAGCATCAAATTTTCAAAACCAAAACAAGTATTTCAATTTGATTCTACATATCTAACTTAAATACTGGTGCACTTGTTAAATATTTGTCACCACATAGAAGGGAACACTGAGGCAATTTAATAGAACCTGTTACTGCAGAAGCCTATGGAGTTTTGGCATGCTTGCCAAAACTAATCTTACTTGTTTTCACTTCAAATATCTCAAAAGTTAGCCATGTAAAACAAAAGTTACTTCAAACTAAAGTAAGATAGATTATGATGACCGATCTTATATATTTATCTCAGAAAATGACAAAAATTAAAAACCATCGGACTATGCAACTTTAAAACAAGCATAGTTCATCAAATTTAAGCAGTAGTTTGATATCATATCTTTTAAAAATTATCTACCTGATCATTTTCTAGGATTATGTTGATAAACAAGTTTATTAAAACAAGCATAGTTCATCAAATTTAAGCAGTAGTTTGATATATCTTTTTTAAATTAACTTACTGATCATTTTCTACGATTCTGTTGATAAACAAGTTTATTAGAACAAGCATAGTTCATCAAATTTAAGCAGTAGTTCGATGTCTTCAGAATTAATTATCTCCCTGAGCATTTTCTAAGATAGGACTCATCGTAATGACCATATCAAACAGGTTTCGTCGATCTGGGTTTCTGATTCTCAACTGTGGTGATACATTTATTAGCTTTCATACTGTTGCTAAGAACAGACTTAACATACTATGGGGGCCATAATGATTTCAATCAATGAACTGGGGTTATTTTCTCTCGAAGGAGTAGCTTTTCAGGAAAAATTAATTTCAATATAATAATGAATTGAAATCGAAATGATTAAAGTTGCACAATTTGATTAAAGACTAACATTTAATATATCACCCGAGCCACTTTTTGGCACATGCGCACATCCTACAGACTCGGGTTTAATAAACGAACAGACTTCTCCACGCTCGAGGTGCAAAAAATGGTAGTTTAATCCAAAACTTGTTCTTTAAAAAAAAAGAAAAACACGATATAACGACAGCAAAATAGGATTTACGGTATTTGTTGATTGCATAGTTTAGTTACATTTCCATTTCAATAATAATTTTTTTCCCCCCTAAACCTTAAAAAAAAAAACATACAGGACTTGTACTGCTTGCTACATGATGTTACCAGCACACATGTGACGTCATCGCTCCTTGCCAACCCCAGCCAAGAGATGGGTTACTGGGGTCGGGTCGTTTTGCACATGGCACATATATTTTAAGACTCCACTCGCTGTGTTCAATTTGAAATTCTAACCACTCGGGTGACCCGAATAGCCCAGGTCGTTAATCGAATACGGCCGGAATATGGTTCCCCACAGGCAGAAGAAACCCCAGGAAACCCTTTTAGGTTTCACTTGCACACTAACCATTGTGGACACTGACTTCAGCACTTTCCCTCCACATATTCATTTACACAAACTGAAAAGATGTGCTTGGAGGGCATTTGTTGGAGTACAGTTCCAGTCTCAGCAGCCTATACTGGGTCCGTTAAAAATACATTGAAATGGCAACCTTTGTTTATAGTTAGCTAACATTTGACAAAAGTTTTACCACCCTAATACAGTAGTAATAGCCCTGACATACTATGACGCATTGTGCAACCGTGTGCTGACGTATGTAATTTTGGGCCAATAATTGGTCTACGTCGATATGCGTTACTCTGATGTTATGCGTTCCTTATGCGTACATTAGTATACGTCGATGTTCGTCGTTATACGGCGTCGCTTGTCAAGGGGTCACAAAAGTTTCGATTGTTTGTTGTTGTTTTATTCCTAGCAACATCTAAGGTCATATCAGGATGGGTACGGACTTGTGACAGTGCACACTCATGGCAACTTTATAGTGCTGCCCCACTGGGAAATCAGGCCGCCGGCACCATGACCCAATGTCCCACTCAGTCACATTATCCTGACACCAAGCTAACCAGTCCTTGCTCTATCCTATTAATGCTGAGCGCCAGGCTAGGAAGCGACAAGTACCAATTTTAAAGTCATTGGTTTGAATCGACCGGGAACCAAACTCCCGACCTTCCACACGCGAGGCCCACGCTCTACCAATTAGGCCACCGTGCCCAGTCAAAAGTTTTGACATACGATAATGTCTGGCTGTTATGTCGGGCCTACGTTATGCATACGTTGATATATGTTAGAGGTATGTTATACAAATGTTGAACTATGTCTGTCGTAAGTCGAGCCGGCGGAAACATACAGTCCGCGTATTGACAAGGTATAACAACGTGTGGATCACATAGTCTGCCGTATGTATAACATATGTTTAGCATATCTCCAACGTGTCTTGATGTATTTAACGTATACGGCATACTTCTGATGATCGAATAACGTATATAATGTTCACTGGCATTCTGCAAATGTTGTGTGAGCATATGCAAGCATTTGTCGAGCCAACGTATGGCCAATGTGCCTCCCACTGGGGATAGCTTACTCATACGCTATGCATACACTGACCATACACCGAGAACGTGGGAGGCATGTTAGTCATAGGTTTGGCCATACGTTCTATGATATGCTCTCATACGCTAGCAATACATCGCACATACGTTCTGCGTACGTTTAGTACATTGCACTGACGTCCAACTTGTCCCCCCACGCCAACAATTTTGATGCATCTCGACATAAGAAAGTCATTTTAGCCATTGGCCACGCGCTTGCGCGATCCGTCATAATGTGACAGGGCCATAACACCAATAGGGGTATTGGGTCCCTGGGGCCTGGAAGGGTGCGCTGACTGATGCTTCCGAAGTCAACATTCATCATAGAGTTCATAATACCTCAAACCCCCATATCAAGCAAATAACTACTTGTTATATCATTCTGAAAACTTAATCAAACTTTCTTTTAAACTAGTTTATTTGTCAACCAAGTTAACAGTTACCAATGGAAGGTAACCATGCCAAAAGTAGCCAGATAACACACCATACAGCTACGTACAATCCTATGATAATTGATATGTAAATAGGAGTAGGCTAGTCCAGTAATAAGAGTAGAAAAAATCAAATACATATATATGCCAAGAAAAAAAAAAAAAAATAACATAGGCTACTAACCATACCAATCAATTATCTATCTGCTACTGAAATGCAGGCAATCAAATACCTTATCAGCAGCTACTGTGTGGTGAGATAACACCTACACTACGACTGGCCAGCATTGAAAATAAGCCTGCTTATATGCTATAGACAGTATAAATACAGCCTCAATAAAAAAAAAATTTAAGACCAGAAAAGTGGACACATTGCTCGCCATACATAGCGGTATATCTGAAGGACATTATATACTTTTTAACTCTGCCAAAATTATTTCTAAGGAAACCGAAATTGTTATATATACTCTTGTTCACATACTTGGCGCTACTTGATAGTATGTTTCTTTTTAAACAACCCATCTTACTCTGGGATTACTAAGTTTTAGTGAGGAGAGCATTAATTACGTATTGGTCTCAAACCAATATACAACAGCTACATCGTTGCCGACACAGGTGGCTGTCACAAAAACTCAGGCGTGGTTTTTGCATGATTGTGTTGCTCTAGTTTGTGCAATCGGGGATTATCTGGCAGAGACGAAGGAACCAAGGCGGGGGTGCCTTACTCGAACAGTTAGTTGCCAAATAAAATGCATTTGCATCATTTTCAACGTTGTCTTTATTTGATTTGTTGTTTATATCAGCAGATGTAATCCCAACGAGAGTCTGAAATTGCACTACCGTATGAATTGCATCGTGAAAATCTCGGAATGCACACTAGCCTGGAATGCAAGAGGTGTGAAAGTACGATGTCTGAACACTTCGAGTTCTGGATACTGAATGGTTTATTCACGGCCTAGGGCACGCTTGACCCGCCGGCAACTTTCCATGATGTCATCTCATTTGCATACCTCTTTGACTCAACCTCTGCATCTCGTTAACATATATTAACCACACACCTGTACGTCTAATACGCATATATCACAAGAGGTGTGGGTTCCAATCTGCTTTAGGCGCAATATTTCCCATTTTCATCACCCCCACGATACTATTATAATGCATCCCATGCAGGAAGTCCAAGATAACCTCTAAATGATAACTACTGCAGCTATTTTCAGATTCACATTAATTTTTATATCTACCTACTATGAACCAAATTATGTAACTACCATAATCCTGAGTCTGAAATAAAGAATTGAATTTGAATATTTTCAACCCCTATCACCGGTTATGGTGCTGACAGATGCCCCCAACATGTAAAATCACTTTTTTACGTCGAGAAGCGTAAAGGTTTTCGGCATGGGGGGCAGAGTTGGACGTATACATACCATATGACCAACATATGGCTAACGTACCTCCCGGCGAAAAATGCTCGAATTACGCTCATGGTACCTTCACAGAATGCCGGTGAATGTTATATACGTTATTCGATCGCCAGAATTACGCGTCATACGTTACATACATCAAGACACGCTGGAGAACGGCTAAACATATGTTATATGTACGTTATCCATACGTTGTCAGCACACGGAGTGTACATTCCCACTGCCTTTAAAGTAGTTCAATGTAGTGCAACGTAATGAACAACGTTTGACTAACGTATGCCTAACATACATCAACGTACACCTAATGCATAGGGCTACATAGCGTATGGCGGATGTAAAATCCACACATTGTCGAACGTTGTCGTATGTCGAAAGTTTTGCGCATGCACAAAACTTTGCCGACCCCCGGACGTGCGACGCCGTATCTAGCCGAAGGTTGACGTACACCAACGAGCGCCTAACACATGCGTAACGCATAATGACGTATCCCAACGTAGCGGCAAAAAATCACATACGTCGACGTATGTTTGCGCGATGCGTCGTATAATGTGGCAGCACCATTAACTCGGACAATTGGATAAAACGGACATCTTTGTACGTATAAACCAGGGTGCACTGTATAGAGGGGGTGTAATGACATCATGAGGCAACTTTCGGTGGCCATATTGGATGACATACAGAAGGCTTGCAACTGCCTACACTGTGGTTATTTACTGATTTGTTGGTTTATTTGTCACTGTTTTGAGCAGTTTGGCCTCAGAAGTTGTTGCCAAAGTGCTGTAAGTAAACTCATTGGATGGAAACTGCCCAGAACCTCCCATAACACAAGAAAACTCTGTTTTACTGCATCTGCATGCATTCACAACATGGCTAGGGAGGGTGCTCGTAATCCAATATGGCAGTTCGCTGACCGCTGATTGCTAAGTAATGATGTCACATGCACTCCCTCTATAGTCTAAACCATTTTATTACCTGATGCAGATTGTGTTGAATAGGACCAATTTCAACATTGTGAACTGTTCTATTCGTTTGTATGTTGTTTAGTAAAAACGCATAATGAAATATAGAATGCACAGACAATGAACTGGGGTATTCACCTCGCTGCTAAACCAAACCAAGATATCCACTGTGGCATCATCTAACACCCTAGCCCTAGCCTGGCCTCGGCCTAGGTGTTGTTAGCTGCACGTGCTGCCTATGGCTATGACTATGTAGATAAAAGAGTCATCCCGTACTTGCAAATTTGATCAGATTTCTAGCGCCTATATATATCATTAATGCATGTAAATTAAGTTGTCTCATTTGAGCTGTGTTCACACGGGCAAAGTTTTTAGCCCCGTTCACACGGGGAATGTAAATCGAATCCTAGAATTCAACTTGCCTAGTTTGGGTTACATTTCGTGCGTGAACGGGCGGCTGAGGCGGATTAGGGCTGAATCGATTCCTGTTATCCCGATACTGTAAACCACTTGTTGAGGTCGATTACTTGAATCGATTTCTGTGAAACGGTTTATTTTGCCCGTGTGGACGCAATTAGGTGGATTAAGGACGTCACATGCATGCGAAGTCGAGACCTTAGTTTGTTGACTTTCCGGTCGATCAAAAGCGCATATTATATAATTTGGTCTATGAACCGGATAGAGGTCCACATATTTTTTTTTCATAATTTATTTATAGGTTTTCACTGCCCAGCAGAAGTCTTTACGGTTCCAAAACAATATGATTCAGTCTATACATATCTAGGTCGAACCCGCACTCTCTCGTGCCGACGTCGACTAACCGAAACAGGCACTGGTTAGTATCGACTTTCTCATGCGCTGATATCGATTTCCAGCCCAAGTACTGCCCGTGTGAATGGGCGTCTAAATCGATTCATATTATTCACCTTGTCTAAATCGATTAAAAATTGTCCTGTGTGAACACGGCTTATGTCGACTTAGACAAGTCGATTTATATGAATCGATTTAGTGTCGTGTCCACACATGCAGTACTTTTAGCTGGAAATCGATATCTGCGCATGAGCAAGTCCATACTAACCAGCGCCAGTTTTGGTTAGTCGACCTCAGCATGAGAGAGTGTGGGTTCGACCTAGATATGTATAGACTGAATCATATTGTTTTGGAACCGTAAAAACTTCTGCTGGGCAGTGAAAACCTATAAATAAATGATGAAAAAAACATCTATGCATCTCTATCTGGTTCATAGACCAAATTATATAATATGCGCTTTTGATCGACTGGAAAGTCAACAAACTCAGATCTCGACTGTGCATACGTGTGACGTCCTTAATCCGCATCATCTAAACTGCTACCATCCACACATGCCACTTACGTCGATTTAAGCTAAATCGCTTCATCTATACTACCTCGTGAGGTGGTTTACTTGAAGCGAACTAGATGAATCGACTCAGCCATAATCCGCTTCAGCATCGCGTCCACACGGCCAATGTGAGCCGAACTAGACAAGGCGAATTAGTTGAGTCGACTTAAGGTCCGTGTGTGAACGGGGCTCAAATAGTTTCACTAGTTAAAACCCCGTGACCTAATTTGTAAACAAACCAGGGGCCGGGCACCTGCCACACCCACATATTATTTATATTTGAGATAAAGCAGCGACGCACATTATTCGATAGCACCCTACAGTAAAAGTACCAGTGTCAAGCTTTCGCAGTCCTGCGGGCAATGTGTGTAGTATACAAACACTTCCAATGCTAGGATAATTATTATGACCCTTATGTTGAGCGCCAAAGCGCAGGCGACCCGCGTGGCTTGGTTCGCCATTTCCCCCATAATCCACATCCGGCGACCATTGCACATGCGCAGACGTTCACACGTCGAAGCGCGAAGGGCTTGAATCTCCTACGGTATGTATATTTATATTTTGATTTATATTTATAATAACACAAGTCAGTAGTATTTAAACTTCAACAACCATTTGGAAATGATATGCAGCAACAGCCACACTGTAGTTTGGCGGCATAAATGCTATTGGCACATATTTGATAGCAAACGAGATGATTCAATGAACCGTTTTAATTTAGTGCTGACAAATTGTTGTACTCGTTTGTGTGTGTCGTAGACTTTAGTTTTGGGCAAGTTCGATCATGATCTGGACATGCACCTAACTGTCAAGTGTGTTATGGTGCTGTTGTCGTCTAATTTTTATAACATACTCACATATATGGTTAAACTTCATTAACAATTTAACCAGAATCCATCTTGAGATACCACACTCACGTGGACTAAAATCGTGGATACGAAAATAGCACAGCGAAGTGGCAGCATAAGCAACGGTGAGTGCTCCTTGGAAACGTGTAAGCTCACAGCTGTCAGCGTCATTTGGCCTTGGGCCACAACGTCAACAAATGCCGCGGCAATTACTGATCGAATTATTTAGTGAACAAATTAGAATCTGTTGCTGTTTGTTACCTAATTGAGTTCAATAGTCAGTGTGGCAATATCAATTATGTTCCTGAAATACACCTAAAACAGAACTCGGAAGTAATCATAGTGAGTGACAGCACTGCCTGCATAGACATAGTGCATGCTTACAGTTACAGTTCTGCTGTCACAAAGACTGCAGTGCAGTGGTGACACCAGTTAGTAATAACCGTTCCAAATTCGCCCAAACTCTCAGTTGGATGACTCCGTAGTTATTGTAGTTTTATATGTGACTATAATCACTATTGTATGATCATGCACTAGTCAGCTGCAGACAACTTAATATACTTCATTTCACATTTGGATAGGGTGAGTGAACACTACCATGACTATGTCCATTGTTATTGTGGGTTTAAATACCTTATCTGACCTAAGTTATCAGGCCCTATGAAGGCTTGTCATCCTTATGTGGATTTCAATGATAATCCGTGTAATTGATGATTTTCATCTGGTTCCTATGGGAGGTATGTCAGATACCGATAGGGGTGCATTGGACACCATGTCTATAGTAAAATCTTCCTGCATTTTCACCATTCCGGCCTTGATTAAAGTACTTTCGCATAGGAATATTTTCATAAATTTGATATCACTAGAAATAACATTAACTAATCTCACCGAAAATATACATTAAAATACCAAAATTAAAATATTTAGAGCACAGAAAGCTGTGGCAAAGGTCACTGTGTTATAATGGTGAATCCAGACTAAATTTAACAATTACGCCAACATTAGAAATGCCATAACTTTCTCCACTATTAAGATATTTCCCAAATTACAACAGATTTGAGCTTGTCTCACTAAGATCTGTTGAAAGAGCTTAAATTGTTTGTTGTGTTTTTTAAATTTTAGCTGATGTACCTACCTATGGTTTAGGTAGAATAATAATAAAATAGATATAATGCATTTTGCAACAAAGTGTCGTATTAAATATATGTATGCTTTCTAGTAAACATGTATATATCTAATGAGACTTAATCGAGACCAGAGTCAGAAGTACCTGTGCTGCCTGTGTAGTGGAAATAGCATAAATGAATTTGATATGTCAAATTACGCTATTTTTTCTCAAATTTTAACTCGCCCACATCAGACATCAATACTAATATTCTATGTATATAGTAGCATTGGTAACTTATTATTCCAGCTTTGGATATGGCCGTTTTGTCCTTTTAACTAATATTTTGTGCTATAGCGCAGTTTAGTTCAATATTATTAGTGTTTTGGCGGGTGTATGTGTGACGCCTATGTCTAGCATTTAGGTGTGTTCACCAAAATTAATTTGCTATGTTTTCAACTCAGGTATTTCCAAAGTTAATGTTTTAAAATAAAAGGATTTTTCAAACTAAAGTGAAATGGATTATGATGATCAACCTGATATATTTACATAAAAACATATAGCTGAAACCCAAAACAACATCGGATTGTGCACCTTCAAATGAAACTATCATTCATAAATGTTACGGTGGACACGTGGAGGTTTTTGAGATGCCAGTGGCCAACTCTTTGATTGTATTCCCCTAAAACTCAAGTTTTCAGTCTAGTAGTAGTAGTACAGTACAACATTTCTATACTGACCCCCTCCACAGATCGACCACTCCCCTATATCGATCGCTTTATTTGGGTCCCAATAATACCATTGTAGGGATATTCTAACTCTAAACCGACCACCTCTCTACGGGATGGCCGAATGAGTTAGAGCGTCCGTCTCCCGTGTTGGTAGATCGTGAGGTCGAACTATGGTCGAGTCAAACCAATGACTTAAAAATTGATACTTGTCGCTTCCTAGCCCGGCATTCGGCATTATTAGGATAGGACAAGGATTGATTGGCTCACTGTCAGGATAATGTGACTGAGTGGGATATCAGGTCATGGTGCTGGCAGCCTCGTCTTCCAGTGGGGCAGCATATTAAGGTGGCCATGAGTGCGTGCTGTCACAAGTCGCTACCCATCCTGATTTGAGCTTAGATGTTGCTAGGATGTAAAACAACAAACAAACAAACAACAAACCCACACATACATTCATATGTCATAGATGAGAATCTTCCTGATTTATCCGGAATTCCAGATTTTTTTTATCTAACCGATTTCCCCCCATGACATGGTAAAAATTTGCGACCATTCCAGCTTCTCACATCGCTTTAGAAGTCACAAAAATTCATAAAATATTTTCCTGATTCTATTTTCTCAGGTCATTCTCATCTATGAAATGTCCATGATCTATGGAAGCTTACAACAGACTTGCCGCTTTATTTATCTATCACAGGAGTGTCAAACAGTTACCGCAATAGGACACTTGTCGTAGATGCTGCTTGGGTTTCAACGCAAAACCCCAACAGAAGCAGCAATGCAAGCGGAGGGTGGCTTGGCCTGCTAGCATCACTAGATAGGATTTACATACCACAGCAGAGTAGAGCAGCAGCCGCAGGATGCCGACCAAGGAGCCGGATGCCGACTCCGACACCGACTCGGACGTGGCCGTCATCACCGAAAGGGACGCGGCCGCCGGGGAGGAGGCGGGCGCCGACGAGGCCGAGGACGAAGATGGCATAGATGAGGCCGAGGGCGAAGCCGAGACCGAGGAGTACATGGATGAAGAGTGAGTATGCTTCAACTGTGCTTCAGCTGTACTTAGTGTGCTGCGTGGGACCCGATGTCCCACACAGTAACATTATCCTGAAAAATGAGTAACCCGGTCCATGTCCTATCCTATTAATACCAAGCGCCGGGGCTAGGTAGAGACAGGTGTACATTTTTGGAAGTCGTTGGGTTGGCTCGGTCGGAGTTCGAACCCACTATCTCACCACAGGGGAAACCAGCCAGCGCTTTTACCGATTCGGCCACAGGTTTCTTATTTTAGTTTGAAGTAACCTTACTTATAAATTATAAATGACCGTCTAAATCAAAACATGCATAATTACTTTCGGTGTGCAGATACAATTTCTGAAGCACTAAGCTTTAGCAGTAACATGTTAAATTGACATAATATTTTATCCTGCAATATATGCAACAACAAATTATTAAGAAGTGAACAAGTAGCTAGGTTCAGTTCACTGTATATAGAATAGACGAGATCATCATTCCCACTGCGCATGCGCTGAAAACGGTGTCGAAAGCAAAACAAAAGCGTACAGCCATTGCGTTTGCTGATATGCGTAGGGCAAAACTTCGGTTTTATTCAAAATTAATGGAAATACAAAACAATTTAGTGCAAACATGCATTCATGCTTGCGATATAATGAATATATTTAAGACACAAGTATCATTAACTGAGCATTTGGAGCTAAGAAACATACAATTCCCCAGAAAATTAGTATCTTTACAGTTTGGTGTTTACATCATCATTTTAAATTTTTGTTCTAAATATTATAATGTCAAATGTGTGAACAGAAACTTGTTTGAAAGAAATATATAACCAATGCCTGACTAACCCTACCCATTTCCTAGCTGTACATATGTCATTAACCATAGGATATAAATAAAAACATGAATAAAATAAGTAAAACTGGCTATGGCTCTAACACTAGTCTGAGTGACCAGGTTTGTCTAGATCTAAATGCAGATGACATAAGATGTGCTGATTAGATTGATGTAAATGCAATGCTGGATAAAAGATTAATATCTTAATTTATATATATATTTTTAGTTTGTATTCTGTTTCAAACAATAGCTGAGATGAGCTGACACTAGCACATTTCATAGCTGCACCCAGTGTATTAGCATGTGCCATGTGCTTCGCGCGTATTTGTTTTTCTTCCATGCATCCCACAATGCACTGCACGGCTGGAATGACAAACTAAGTCTATTAAATCTAGATAGGTATTTTGGCTTCGGAATGTTGCTGTATTCACCAGACTGCAGCTTTATTAATTATAGGCCGGGCTCAGACTATGAAGAAGCCATGTCTGACATCCACAGCCATTTGACCTTTGAACCGTTGACCAGCCGGATGGTCGAATGAATTGAGCGTCCGTCTCCCGTTTTGGTAGATCGTAGGTTTGAACGCTGGTTGACTCAGACCAATGACTTAACAAATTGATACTTGTCACTTCCTAGTCAGGCGCTCAGCATTATTAGGATAGGCCAAGAACTGGTTGGGTTAGTGTCAGGATAATGTGACTGAGTGGGATATCAAGTCATACTGCTAAGCCGCCCAGTGGGGCAGCATTATAAAGTCGCCATGAGTGCCCACTGCCACAAGTCGGTACCCATCCTGATATGACCTTAGATGTTGCCAGGACGTAGAGCTCCACCAATCTCTCACTCACTCACTCACTCACTCACTCACTCACTCACTCACTCACTCACTCACTCACTCACTCACTCACTCACTCCAGTAAACCAACGTGGGCCATTCACATTTTTTCACAATATCTGTTGCTAGAGGCAGTAAAGCATTTCACTAGTAAATGCCCCTCTTATAATAAATATAAGTGGGACACCCATTTCCATGACCTGCCTCCTCAGTTGGCACATGTAAGCATATCTCAGCGACCTTTTATGTTCTATAAGAGCATTGGTTTGAAATAAGCATTCATTGCCGATAATTAAGTGCAATTATGTCACGTCTGCCCTCAAACATAAACTAAATCTGCATACCCAGTTGGATATATATATTTTTATATCCCTTCTCACTGACCTAATTTAATTTTGTAGTTGCCAGTTCTTACTGTATCTGGCCACAGTCCAACACCACCTTGTGGTTGAATACCTATAACACCTATTCTAAAGCCTATACACTGTATGACTGAGTGTATCGCTAAATAATATGAGGGCCAGACGGGACTGAAGTGTGGGACGTGGATTTGAACCATAGCCGAGTCAAACTAATGATTTACAAAAACGATACTTGACGCTACCTAGCCTTGAGTTTTGCATTAATAAGATACTTCTGTCAGTTTGCTAAGTATCAGGATAATGTGACTGAGTATGATATCAGAGTCATGTTGGTGGTTTGCCTCCCAGTGGGGCAGCACTATAAAGTCACCATGAGTGCGCACTGTCACAAGCCCGTGTCCATCCTGATATGACTTTAGATGTTGCTAGGACTTCAATCCTCCGACAAGGAAACGTCAAATCTTATTTTATTATTAGGCCCAGCTATCAGTATCAGTGTGTTTGGAGACATATTGCTATTAGTAGTGGTAGTGGTAGTACACACATGCCATCCATATGAATATATGGCCCAATGCGTTAGTCACCCACTCACCACCACCACCACACTAAGCGGTGGATCGTATATGTCGGACCCATTTACAAACCTGTTCATCAATCATACGCGTCAACTTAAAAATTACTGCTATTTTTGTGTCAACTTGACAACTACGTAATTGGGTGGGAAGGAAACAATACTTATTTCATTTGTGTCTCTCTTAAGTCAATTTCATACATCTTTGATGCGATAAATGTTTAACACGACGCTATCCTGTATGTGTGGAATTGTGCGAACATGCAATCACCACAAACTCATGCTCCTGGGAAGTGGACAATGCCATTAGTCATGGTTGACAATGGCAGCTAAATAATAATAACGATACTGAAAATATTATGTACCCTGTAACCCATAGCCACCATTGTCGACCATTACTAATGGCATTGTCCACTTCCCAGGAGCATGAGTTCGTGGTGATTCCATGTTCGCACAATTCCACACATGCAGGATAGCAGCGTGTACTATGTCCATCAGGACCCACGTTTCAACAGGCTGTGTGGGGACAACCCCGCCTCACGTGGTCCCTCCGCAGACACAAAGGCTGTAATCGATTAACACGACCCGGGCGATTCGGGTCACCCGAATCGTCATAATTTCAAATCGAACACTGCGAGTAGAGTCGACAAATACACATGCCGTGTGCAAAACGATCCGACCCAAGTAACCCACCTTGTAGCTGGGGTTGGCTATGAACAATGACGTCATATTTGTGCTGGTACCATCCTGCAGGATAACAGCTACAAGTACCAGTCATACATGTTTTTTTTAATGAATAACGTAGATTAATGAAATGGAAATATAGCTAAACTAGGCCATCATAACATACTTTAAATCCTATTTTGCTGTAGTTTTATCAGTTATTTTTGGTAAAAAAATCATTTTTCCGACCCGAGTGCGGAGAAGCGTATTCGATTATTCGACTAGAGTCTGTAGGATGTGCGCATGCGCCAAAAAGTGGCTTGGGTGACCCGAGTTGATTAATCGATTACGCCCAAAGCTCCCTACGAGATGGTGTAGATATTATCGATCCACCTGAAGGCCATCTGCGTCTCGTCAAGTCTCGGACTAGATGAGAAACGCCGATATGCGCCCGTAGAAGCCACACAGCCACCAGCGAGACCTGTGCCTGTGTAGCCCGAGCCAGGCTGACCACAAACTGTACAGCTTATCCGCCGTTATGGGCGTAGCAATTAGGGGCCGGGCATAAAGCATGCCACGCATAAATGACGCACTGATGAACATATTCAATTTGCATAATCCAGTGGTTCTAGGTTTTTGCCTCTTTTTTTGTCTGTTTAAAGATAAAGATATTAGGTTGGTGGATCTTTATAGTACGTCGTACCCCAAACACAGGCTGATTACTTGTTGAAAATGCCTAATTCTGTCAAAAAAATGCTCCACTTCAACAACCTGGCAAAACAAAGCACAAAGGGGTTTTACAAATTTATTACTGCAGAAACAACCTTTGTTCTCTTACCTTTAATCTGGTCTTGGATTCATTTTATTATTCAAATAAATAAGCCTGATATAGCTAAATAAAAACTACTACCAACTCCCAGTTTTCACTCTCAATCCATGGTAATTCCCAGGTGCAGATGTGTCATGGTATCCCTAGTAGAATTAGCTAGTGTACATCCAATTTGTGCAACAATGCCATTTGTTGATCAAAGTACCCAGGAAAAAGGTACTAATACCCCTAGATAGGTGAGATTCCGAGCTTTCCATTTATATAAAATAGTATATGTTTTAATTTGAGAGAAAATGCACACAAAAAACTGATTGAAATTTGAAGTTACAAATTTTTTCATTTTAAGTGCTATTTTCTATGGAAAATATCATTTTAAACCCCTTAATAGTTGGTACTGAATTAAAGAGAATATAATTTCCTGTTGCTCATGCGAACCTATGGCGCTCATGCGCACAGCAATTTAATGACCCAAAATTGGGGGTCTTTTTTTTATTAAAATTTTTGTTGTTGTGTACATTAGTTGTAAAGCAGGGAAATGGTCTTCCTCATTCCCCTGCTCCTTGCCCTAGTTTTAATTTTGGAAGCTATACAAAATGCAATATTTTTATCTTTGAGCAGGACCGATAGAGTAACAACCTAAAAACGTCCATATCTTCCTTAATATTAGATCAATTTTGATAAATGAACTGTCAGTTTCTTTCAGATTCAATATCCTAACAAGTGAAATCCATTAAATCAAGCTCAAACCTGTTTTTTTAAATCACTTGTGACACCTATGTGGTAGTAGTACTTATTACCTGACTGGCCATGTGCAAGGATTTTTGCTACTTTTGAAGAAATGTATAAAATCATTGTAAAATAAAAATAATTCACATCTATCAAAGTGTATTGTATATAGATTATGATGTAAATAGAAAGAGCATATTGAGGATAATACAATCTCCAGATTTCATGGAATTATCTTGTACATGTGTTTTTCTGTGCCATTTCAAACTTTCTCAAAATTGGGCATCTTTTGGCAGATTTGATCACAATCATTGTAAAATTAAAATAATTCACATATGTCAAAGCGTATTGTCTATACTGTAAATAGAACGAGCATATTGATGATGATAAAGCCTGAAGATTTTGTGCAATTATCTTGTACGGTTGATTTTCTGTGTCGTTTTAAACTTGCTCAAAATTGGGCATTTTGCCAGATTTGATCATAATCATTGTAAAATTAAAATAATTCACATATATCAAAGTGTATTGTTTATAATGGAAATAGAAAGAAGATATTGAGCCTAATAAAGCCTGACAATTTCATGCAATTATCTTGTACAGGTGATTTTCTGTGTCATTTAAAACTTTCTCAAAATTGTGATTTTTTAACGGATTTTATCACTTGCTAAATTGAGCTCTGGAGCATTTTGGACCTATTTCTATCAACTTTTCCCAATCGTATGTGGTCCTGAAAAAAATATCGGTGACAAGACTCGCCTATAGGTCAGGGAGAAATAAGAATAATCCATCTGGGGTGCACATCTTTTCCACAAGCCCACCTCCAAAAGTGCTCCACAGTTAAATTTGAAAAATGGTGAGTTATGGGAAATTGTAGTTTTTAGCATTTTTGAAGATCCATATCTTGAAATCTAACCATCTCATACCCCTAGATCTCCATATTCTCTTCATACAGGCCATGGAATCTCCAGAAAAAAACCATTAAAAGTGAGATAGGGTGATTAGTTTTAATTTTGGGGACCATCAAAAATGCTATCCTTTTAGGTTCGGATGGGCCCAATTAAGTAACAACCTAAAAAACGCCCACATCTTCCTTAATATTAGAGCGATTTTGACAAATGAAGTATCATTTTGTTTCAAATTAAATATCCTAACAGATTAAATTAAGCTCCGACTTGTTTTAAAAAATCACTTGGGATACCTACTATTAGCCTTGTCGTTGAGTTTGGGGGGAAATCCTGGTTTCATTCAGTACTCTCTAGAACTATCCCTTCCACTAATCTGTCCACATTGACTATCCTTGGAGGGCATTCCACTTTCCTCTAAACTGTATTATCGCCCACATTGCCATTGATTTCCCTTAAATTTTCTCCGTGATCACTTTCACCCCAGAATTTGTAAGAATTTAAGGCAATAATTACTGGGCAAAGGATAATATTATTACGGAGCAACATTCTGTTGTCAGTGTTCTCGGTTATTTACAGATTATCTCGCCATAGATTTTCACTTTTTTTTTGCGGCCATAGACCACTTTTATCCGTTTCATATACAGTGTGAAGAGTGTCAGATAGTGGTTGAGTTTGAAGGCCATGGTGTGTGTGTGGGGGGGGGGGGGGGTCTCAGACCACTGGCACTGCCATACAACTTTTTATATAGTCTATTAGTCCATGTCCGGGCTGTAGATCCCCCCCCCCGGTAGGATATGGAGCAGTCCTCTCCTCTACACCACCACCCAACCGGATGCGGTGTGCAAATCAGTAGAGCGTAGGCTTTGAGTGCTGCGAAAGGTTGGGAGTTTGAATCCCAGCCGAGTGAAACCAATGACATACAAAATTGCTACTTTTCGCTACCTAGCCTGGTGTCCGGCATTAATAGGATAGGACAAGGACTGGTTAGCATAGTATCTATCAGCATAATTTGACTGTGTGGGATATCGTGGCCTGGTCTCCCAGTGGGGCAGCACTATAAGGTTACCATGGGTGCATACTGTCACAAGTTGGTACCTGTCCTGATGTGACCTTAGATGTTGCTAGGACATACAACAACAAACAACCAAACACCGCCACCTGTCCTATCAGCTGCGTCTACACCATATTCATGTCCAATGTCATGCCAGGGACCAGGAAATGTAACTTATTAGCTAGCTAGCTGATTGTCGCGTCTTTTTTTTACGCCATCCAGATAATATCTTATGTTTTTTTAGAATAAAGCGATGCAATTCCAATTATTACAACACGTGCATGCAAACAAACGAAGCAAATTTGTCATGCTTACATTGTACATGTCTATTGAGCTGCCTGCAAATATGCTGACTCATCACTGGAATATGCTGACTCATCGTTGGAACTTGTTCTATAAATAAGAAACGCGGTCACCCCTTTGCACAGCAACCTACAATTATTGGCATTCGATGAATTGAATTCCACCCGATATGGATCCTGTTTGGAACCAGCACTGGGATTGGTTTTATTTAGGTTTTTTATTTTCACTTCTTGAATTCCCGCAATGCCAACTCCCCGTCCCCTTTTCAAACCATAATATTGGAAGTCGTCTGCGTGTGCAAGTGATAGATAGCTATGCTAAATTCATTGAGATTCACACAATATGTCGCAATTCGCATGAAAATGATTACGCTTTCCCGTTTTCAAATGTTGGCAGCTATGTAAGAGTTGCCAAATGAACAAAGGTCATTCAGCGGTCAAATGGAAGGTCAGGCGCCAAGATTTGAACGCAATTTAAAAAAAACAACTTGAATTAGCACTAAGAAGAACCTTTTAATGCTTAAATTTGAAAAAAAAAACCAGCAACATTAAAAGCCCGGTCACAATCCAAGAGTCCTGGATGGCCCGATTCCTGTGTGGGATGTCGTGAGTTGGAACCCGGACCGAGTCAAACTTACAAGATTAATACTTGTCTAACCTGGTCCCCAGGATTAATAGAAAGAATATGGCAAGGTTTAGGGATTGGATGTTCCGGTATCAGTATAATGTGACTGAGTGGGAAAACAGGTTTGTGGTGTTGGCAGCCTGGTCTCCCAGTGTGGTTGCACACTAAAAAGTTGTCATGAGGTGGTAGCCATCTTCATATGACCTGACGTGTTTCTAGGATGTAAAGCTCCAACAAACAACCCAAAACATCCACTTCAATTATTCACTACTTGACAAAATGGTAAATGTATACATGTGTGCGCGCGCACGCACGCACACACACACATACACATATATATATACGTGTGTGTAAATATATATACCAACTTTCTAACGCGGATGTTTATGTTTAGATCCGTGATTCTACTGACCCACATTTACTGTTTGCTATTCAATATAATGCTGAATCGTAATGGCTGGCAGACACCATAACCCCCCCCCCCCCCACACACACACACATCCCAGAAGCAGGACTCAAATGTATCCTAAACCTGGATGTAAACCACAGGAACTGACGCAGATAATATATGGGCTGGATCTGTTGAGTGGAAGGAAGGGGTGGTGGTGGTCATGTAGAAACTAACGTTTGATTTAACTTAAGGTTGCATAATCCGATGAAAGCATCAATTTTTAACATTTATTTTTCCTGTCCTGATATGACCTTAAATGTTGCTAGGACGTAAAACAACAACAACAACAAACAGCATCAATTTTTCGAAACCAAAATGCTTATCTAGATTAGATTCTACATATCAAACTTAGATACTAGTGCACTTATTAAGCATGTAGCGCTGCATAAAAGGGCATACTAAGGCAATTTAATAGAACCTGTTAGTGTTAGCACTGAAGTTTATGGTGTCAGGATTTTTACACGCCTGCCAACATATTTTTTTGTCATGTTTTCACTTCAAATATCTTCAAAGTTAACCATGTAAATGAAAGTTTCTTCAAACTCAAGTAAGGTCGAGTATAACAATCGAGCTAATATATTTATCTTTAAAAGATCTCAATAACTCAAAACCGTCTGACTGTCTGACTTAGCTACTCTAATCCGAAATAAAATTGCTCCCCTCTGGTCCAAAGTGAAATTTACATCATCACCACATTCGTGTGGAAGTGAAAACTACTCCAAAAAGTCCCATATCGCCCCCCTCCTCCTCACATGGGTGTGGAAGTGAAATCTAACCCCAAAAAGTCCCACATCGCCCCATTCCCTCCCCACATGGATGTGGAAGTGAAATCTACACCAAAATGTCCCATTACACCTAGGTGGTGGGTGGAGGGAAGAGAGCCCAGCCCACAATCCTATGTGAAATCTTCACCAAAATTACCTGGGTGATGGGTGGAGAGAAGAGAACCCTGTCCACAATCCTATGTGAAATCTACATAAAAATGTCCCATTATACCAGGGTGGAGGGAAGAGAACCCCGTCCACAATCCTATGTGAAATCTACATCAAAATGTCCCATTATACCTGGGTGGAGGGAAGAGAACCCCGTCCACAATCATATGTGAAATCTACATCAAAATGTCCCATTATACCTGGGTGTAGGGAAGAGAACCCCATCCACAATCCTATGTGAAATCTACATCAAAATGTCCCATTATACCTGGGTGGAGGGAAGAGAACCCCGTCCACAATCATATGTGAAATCTACATCAAAATGTCCCATTATACCTGGGTGGAGGGAAGAGAACCCCGTCCACAATCATATGTGAAATCTACATCAAAATGTCCCATTATACCTGGGTGGAGGGAAGAGAACCCCGTCCACAATCATATGTGAAATCTACATCAAAATGTCCCATTATACCTGGGTGATGGGTGGAGGGAAGATAGCCCAGCCCACAATCCTATACATGTCTGCTCATGCGTGTAACGGCATGCTAACCTTGCACCCAACTGACCACCCACGCACCGATCCAGGCATCCGGTGATCACAGTCGGCCATCGATCTGTGCTATTTCTGTTTTGTGATGTCTGTGTGTCCCTGATTCGGCTCCTGCCCCAACCAGTCATCACCCGCCTCTCTACCATATATTCCATAAATCCCAACCTCGATAAGATCACGGTGAATACAGTTGAAATAGATGAGTGATTTATATATTGAGCTACTTATTATGGATCAACCATATATATATAGTCTTTTTATATTGAGCTACTCATTATGGATCAACCACATATATAGTCTTTTTATATTGAGCGAGGGAGCGGGACGTAGCTCAGGCGGTAGCGTGTCCAGCTGTGTAGGTGTGGGTCATCCGATCGATCCTGCTCAGTGGACCCATTTGCAGTTTAGGCTATTTTCCCTTCCAACCAGTGGTCCACAACTGGTTCATCAAAGGCTGTGGTACGTGCTCTCCTGTCTGTGGGAAAGTGCAGATCGGAATGAGTAGCCTTTGTGGCGGCAGCAGGTTTCCTCAAAAGAAATGTGTCAGAATGACCAAATGTTAGATGTGTAATAGCCGATGATAAAAATCAATGTGCTCTAGAGACGTCGTTAAATAAAACAAACTTTTTTTTATATTGAGCTACTCATGGATCAACAATATCTACGAATCATCATTAACCTGATTTTATGATTGCAATATTTCAGTTGTCGCTTATTGCCATGTTTGTATTCCGTTTATTTGTTAGTACTTTAGTGGATATCAAACTAAAAGCATACCCTATCGCCCCCCCTCGCACCTACAGTGTTGCTGTAAACCTAACGTAGCGGTCATCCCAGTATAGCAGCCAACCCGTAATTATAACCACTTTAGCGCAGTCTTGGATAATAATCTGTGCAGAAGGTCAGGAGTTCGCTTTCCGGTCGAGTCAAGCGAATGACTAACAAAATGTATTATTGTCGCTACCTAACCTGATGCTCAGCATTACTAGGATAGGGCAATGACTGGTTAGGTCAGTATCAGGATAATGTGACTGAGTGGGAATTTGGGTTATGTTGTCAGTGGCCGGATCTCACAGTGGGGCAGCACTACGAAGTCACCATGAGTGCACACTGTCACAACTTGGTACCTGCCCTGATATGTCCATAGATGTTGCTAGGACATAACACACAAATATACAAACAAACCCAGGAATTATGTTTTTAAATCAGCATATGCGGCTAATCCACCATTCAACCTGTTGTGCCAATACACAATCGAACAGTAAACACTATTTTTTCACCATGGACAGTAAAACCTCTCTAAATCGACCGACCATGGGACCGACTTTAAGTGGTCCATTTAGGACCATGAGGTGGTTGGTTTAGAGTTAGAATATCCTTACAATGGTATTTTTTTTACTCAAATAAACCGATCGATATAGGGGAGTGATCGATCTGTGGAGGGTTCGGTATAGAGAGGTTTTACTGTATATATATTATAAATAGTTGATATGCATAGTGGTCATTGAGTTGTAAATAGTTACCAAGAGCGCGTTGCGAGAGGTTAATTACGCCTGTTGTATTTCCTCTGTTGTAGCCCCGACTACCCGAGCGTCGTGTGGACCGGGTATGGAAAGCGAATCCCAGTCATGGTCTTCAAGGCGGACGCCTTAGTGAACAAGCACGGGGAGGCGCGCGTCATAGGCGGTGAGTGTGGACTGTAGTGAGTGTGGAGTGTAATAAGGTGGTTAGTTTGGAGTGTAGTTACATTAATGAGGCCTAAACAACAATAAAAAGTTGTGTTTCCGGTTGAGGCAATAACAAGAAAGATGGGGAAGTAGCTAAGGATTAGATTTGTTTTTAGCCCATGAATCCCTTGAGCCTGATGTAATTTGATGTAGCAATCCATGTAATTTGTCAGAAACATTGTCCTTGAAGCAACAACAAAATTATGGTCGACAATTTTCTGCAGGGTCGGTCGTGCAACCGGAAACAACTTTTTTTTCTGTTAGGCCTAAGTCGGAGATACATGGTTGTATCCTCTTCTCTTCTCTTCTATTCTCTTCTATTCTATTCTCTTCTATTCCCTTTCCATCCTTAAAGCTGCATAGTCCGAGGAAGCATCAAATTTTCAAAACCAAAACAATTATCTAGATGTGATTCTACATATCTATCTTAGATACTGGAAATTTATTTGTTCCCAGATAGAAGGGAATACTGAGTCACTTTAATAAAAACATGTTACTGCTGAAGCATATGGTGTCAAGAGTTTTGGCGTGCTTGCCAAAACTAATTTGACATGTTCGCACTTCAAATATCTCAAGATTTAGCCATTAAAAATACTTCAAACTAAAGTGTGGTAGCTTATAACAATCAATTACAAAATTTATTTATTTTAATTATGGAGAGTCAAGGCCATCGGACTATGCAACTTTAATGAGTGTGGAGCGTGGTTGCATTAATAAACCTGAGACATCATGGTTGTGGCCTCTTCTACCCCCCCCCCCCCCCCCCATCCCTCTAAAATATCTAAGACAACACCAAATGTGCATTCGCAATATATGTACATATAAAATTATACACTACATTTCTAAAAACAAGAGTGAGTTTTTGGCTTACACGTTATAGTCGAGCCTTTACGGTACTTCCAATGGAATGCCTTTCACCAGTAGCACCGCCATCCCGCCAGTGCCACAATGCAAGCTAATCTGCCAGCTGTGAATGGGTTGATTTAATCAGGGCTTCCCGCAGCCCTAGAAGACCGGGCCGATATGATCACTAACAAAGCTTTGCGGAAGTGAACGAGGAGGGTCTGCTGGTCGCTGATTATTTGTCACACGCCCCCCCCCCCCCCCCCCCCCTCCTCTCAGGGCGCTGTGGGAGTTGCGTGGCGCCGTGCACCTTTTTATTGGCAGGTTGTGGTAATTACCACAACCCTTACTGGAGGAAGGTCTACGGTGGGTGGGTGTTGGGGTGTGTGGATGGGTTGGTTGGTTGGTTGGTTGGGTGTTGGAGTTTTACGTCCTGGCAACATCTAAGGTCATATCAGGACGGGTACCAACTTGTGACAGTGCACACTCATGGTGACTTTATAGTGCTTCCCTACTGGGAGACCAGGCCGCCAGCACCATGACCTGATATCCCACTGAGTCACTATATTGACACACCCAGCCAACCAGTCCATGTCCCTATCCTAATAATGCCGAGTGCCTGGCTAGGAAGCGATATGTATACATTTTGTGTGTCATTGGCTTGACTCGACCGGGAATCGAACTCCCAATCTCCCGTATGGGAGGTCCTGCGCTCTACCGATTCGGCCACCGTGTCCGGTGGGTGGGTGTTGGTTGGGGTGATTGTGGGGGTGGGTGGGGGGGGGTTCATGCCACAGCACACAACTCATTAGAAACTTCAGGCCGACAACGGGGCAACGCGGCGGTCGTGGAGGTTGAGGTGGTTAAATAATGCACGGTGCTTGGTTTGGAGTACCCCTGGGAGGTGGGCACCAACACTAGAGGAGGCGGCGGGGGGAGTGGGAGCGGCTCAGTCTGCTCGCGGCTGTGCTCAGGCACGTGGGTTCACCAGCCCCCGGTGCCGGGCGGACCGTGTGCAGGCACCCGGCGACAACAGGTGGAGAGGGGTGGGTACCTGGCGACATGTCGGGGTGGCCCGACGGCTAGGGGAGTCTGGGAGTGACCACTCACCGGGCAACCACTCAGGGGGACCGCGCGACCATCCATCATCGTCAAGGATACCGCTGTCAGGCAGCAACACTGTGTCCGGGCTGTGCTCAGCAGGCTCTATGTCATCAGCATCTTCACAATCATCATCATCATCAACCACGGACCATGGAGGAGGAGGAAGCCTCATCTCAAACTGGTGATTCAGACATGTACAGGGTTCCCGCGGATCCTTATGAAAGTCTTAACAGGTCTTAAATTGATTGGTCAATTTTCAAGGCGTTGTAAAGTCTTAAGTATGGCAACTTTTCCGTGAACGGTCTTAAAAATTGGACTTGACCACTAATATTTGTTCAATATGTTTTGCCAGCTGTCTTCCCAAAGCAAAAATGTTGTGGAGCTGAAATGTCTCGAAGTTGATGATATAGTCTACATAGTGTCTATGTTTAATTAAATATGTATGTTGCATTTGTTGCAAAATTAACTCTTAAATTGTATGAAAATTGGTATTAAAAAGGTCTTAAATGTGATTGGCTGATAGGTGCAGGAACCATGATGTATAGATTTGCCCATTTAAAAAGAAGAACCCTCACACAGAACCGTTGACGCTCCTTAAGTACGTCTGTATAGTTAACAATTTATTGCTGCATAAAAAATGAAATCCTTTGATGAGGTTAGTTCTCCCTACTCGTACCTCGGAACCGGAGAAGTCTAGAAATAAAAGAACGCCAAAGAGTCTTTGCAGACTTTATGTTACTCTGAGATGTCAGGTCCTGGTCATGAATGGACCCGAGGCATCTTTTATGGGCTATTAAATATCCTGCCGCTGTAGGGACGGCTGGTTACCTGACAACTTCTTGGCTGGATATAAATAGGCGAACATTCCCCCCTTCCCCCCTCCCCCACCCCAACTGGACGCGGTGGCTGAATCGGTAGAGCGCAGGCTTCCCGTGCGGAAGGTCGGGAGTTACTGATAATATTTGACGTAGCAGGGTATTAAAAATATTACTTTTGTTGTTGTTGAGAAAGTTAATTGAAAGGCCGATAAGGGTAGAAAAGCTTTAACTTATGTCTGGTTGATTGTGTAAGTAATAAATTATGTTCTTCTAATTTCAGAAAAATACCATTTAGCATACAAAATGGTAAAGACAGAATGCAAACTGATCAGGTCCATTCTGTCATCACATGGCTTCCACGAAGTAAGTTTTTGTTATCACCGAAGTCGCTAAAAACCCACTAAGTTGTGGTCATCAAAATTTTTATTATTTTCTTCACGCGTGTGAAAAGAAGACTACTTTTCCAGACCCCGCCACCCTCTTCCCCCAACAAAATTGCACACTTCAGGAGTTTATCATAGAACATGGCAATGGTTTATGTTATGCCAACATTTCATTAAACCATAAAAGGCATACATTAAGCCCCAGTCACATTGCGGCTTGAGACTGCTTGCAACCACAGTGCGACCACTTTGGAGCAAAGAACCCACAGTCACTGGGAAAGCAGTGGTCGCTGACCTTGCAACCATTTTAGTCGCAAGGTTTTTAATGCAGTAGCTGCAACCTCCTTGCGACCAAAATGGACCATTTTGCCACCAACCTTTTTTTGTCGTCACAAGCAGTCGCAAGCAATAGTGTGACTAGGGTATTACTAACACACATCCAGTGCACTGCATCCCCGTCGTTCACTTTGTATGACATTGTGTTAAAAACTTTGGCTGACCTCACTAATGATTTCTTTCGTTAAACATTTTTTTAATTAAAAGCTCCAAACCCCACCTAAAAAACACGATGGATGGTACATCCCTTTTCATGCTTTTGTTTCTCTCACCCCCAATCCCCCCGCCCCCATACCCCTTTATTTAATTTTTTTTTAAATTTTCAAATTAACTGACAACTGCAGAGCCCCACATCCATTCCATTTGGGGGTTCTATTAAAGTTGTGGGAGGTAAATATACTTGGATGCAATGTATACATAAACTGCAGTCAGTTAGCAAACAAATTGTGCTTGTTTTTATTTAAAACTGAAAATGGCAATGGGGGGTAAATGTGATTATAAAGTAATGTTTTGACGATGTTTATACCCCACTCCACTTCCCACCAGGCTCACCCTAACAGTAACGACTTCAACCTAATGTGGACTGGGTCGCACCTCAAGCCCTACACACTGCGCGGACTGCAAGAGTTCCAGAAGGTCAACCATTTCCCAAGGTCAGTGATAACTTTAACCAGCTTGCTACTGTAGTAATCAAGTTTAAGCCCATGAACTGCCTGATTTATCTTTATGTGATATATCATTGTAATTAGTGTTGATATTATTTATTTAAAAAAAGTAAATTGTGTTCCTTAAAGTTGCATAGTCCGATGGTTTTGTATTTCTGTCATTTTCTAAGATAAATGTAATGTTATGATCTATCTCACTTGAGTTTGAAGTATATGCTTTTGAGTTTCTGCCATATTTTGATGATAAATATTAGGCTGATCGTTATACTCCAGTTATCTAATTTGGATATGCACGATCAAATATAGGTAAGAATTTTGGTGTTGAAAAGTAGATGCTTTCCTTGGAATATGCAGCTTTTAACCCTTTAAAGCCGGAAGTGGCCAAATGCGCCTGAAAATTCCATGCACTTACAACCTGGGAGTGCCTGAATGCACCTCTAATTGGGAAGCACTGTATTTCTGATATGATCTACAGATTTTCTCGAAAACATTTCTAGAAATGCAATTCAACTACAGTTATGGAACAATTCGGTCAGGACACCAGAGATTTATCAATTGAAATCTCTAGGGCTGCAAAGGGAATTCATATCATTTGAATATAATGGTCCACGCATGTATCTGATTTTCTCTCAACTTGTTTCGTTTCAGCCAGAACAAGTTCCACTGGACGATACAATGATCGTGTCCAGGTACCTCCACAACCCTCTTCTAATAGACGGTAAGAGGTTGGAGCTAACCTAGAGCACTGTAGCCACCCATTCACACCTAGCATGATCGAACACAGCCACTCGTGGTTTGTATATCTAACAGCTACATGAATTTTGAGTGGCTGTTCTAGGAGATTAGATCAGACTGATTAAGTATTACTTGTCAACATGTGGACCACCTGCTGCTATTGTTGAGGTGTGATGTCACATGATGTTCTATGTCAGTTGTCACACAAGATGTTATATGGCAGCTGACACACATGATGTTCTATGTCAGCTGTCACACATGATGTTCTGTCAGCTGCCACACATGATGTTCCATAGCAGCTGTCACACATGATGTTCCATGGAAGGTGTCACACATGGTGTTGGCTTTCTTTATTATTATTATTATTATTATTATTATTATTATATTATTATTATTATTATGATGTTACTTAATTATTGTAGTAATAGTGTGCAATGACCTCAGGCAAGCAGTCACATAGACAGTTAGGGGTGGATAGTGTGATGATATCAGGGAACCTAGATGGTATAATAGTTAACGTACTAGCCCAGAATGCAAGAGGTGCGCGTTTGAATCTTCCTAGGTGCAATATTTCCCATTTTCATTACCGTCATGACACTGGTGCCTTGATCAGGATCCTGTATAAGCTATGCGCTGTATGGTTGTTGAACCTACCCTGTGTATGTATATATATGTAAGGGCACTGCCTGTATGTAATTGTAAGCGTTAAAACGAATTATGGATCTAAACCATTTAAGACTTAAAATTCCAAGGGGGACGAGTTGAGTAGTCTGCACTGACCTCTCAGGCAAGGAACCACAGACAGCTAACCCTTTAAAACATATGATCCTTCAAGCTGAAATAATATAGATTACAACAATCAACCTAAAATAATATGTCAGCAGGTCAAAAACCCTGGATTATGTAATGTGATGACTCCTGACAGTGTAATTGCAAGTAGAGTAACTGAAATGTGCTTGTTTTGTTGACATCAGGGTTCAAGTTCGATGTGCGGTTGTACGTGGCGGTGACGTCATTTGACCCACTAACTGTCTACATGTACGAGGAGGGACTCACCAGGTGGGTCACACAAGGGGGCCACTTCCGGTACATTTCCGGTAGACGTGACACAGTGATTATATAGACAAGCGGGTGCTACTTTTGCGTGTTGTCTACTAGGACTTTAACCCTAACCATAAACAGTTACAGTACAACCTCCCTGACTATCGATCGCTTTATTTGGGTCCCAAATGATCGCCCATACAATACCATTGTAACGATAATAAACTCCCTAAACCGTCCACCTCCTTAAACGGATCATTTAAAGTCGATCCCATGGTCGGTCGATTTAGAGAGATTTTACTTTAGTCAAATAGACAGGTCAGGTCAGATGGGGTCTTCTATGATCCCCATTTAACTAACATTTTAGGGTTATGGTTGGGATTGAAGATCCCGAAGACCGCACTCTAAAGTAGCACTCAAAAGCGGATGTGTACGTTTTATGTGCTGTAGCTGGTAGCAGTAGAAATTGAAAGCCACACAGTCTAGTTTCAACTAACTGGACAAGATTCCCATTCCCTTTTGGTTCCTTTAGACATATGGGCTCTGCTCACGATGAGCCAAAATGTCGATTGATTGATTGATTGATTGGTTGGTTGTGATTTCATGCTGTGTTGGCAGCAAACGCCATATTCTCTTTGAAAATTTAGTAGAATTTATTCCGTCACTTCAGTTTTCTATTTAAAAATCAAAATGTATCCAATCCATTTGAAATGTTTGCATAAAAATTGAAATTCCCAAATATGTGTTGAATTTAAAAAAAGGTTATCTGACAAGAGAGGTAAAATTCTAAGAGGCAATACAGTCCCCTGTATATGGATGTTTGAGACGAGACTACAACTATAGTTAGACATATTTCCCTACTCTTCCCCAGCAGACGTGATGGTTGAATCGGTAGAGCGCAGGCTTCCCATGCAGAAGGTCGGGAGTTCGAATTCCCACCGAGTCAAACCAACGACTTCTAAAATTGATACTTGAGAGTAGAATCTTTTTATGTTGATTTCTTTCGTGTTACTGTTGAGCACCTGAATTTCTGTTTAATCAGAAATTATTCGCGTATTTCTAGATTTGCGACAGTGAAGTATGACAAGCACCTGAAGAGCATCCGGAACCAGTGTATGCACCTGACAAACTACAGCGTTAACAAGAAGAGCGGCGACTATGTGCGCAATGATGACCCCGATGTGGAAGACTATGGCAACAAGTGGTCGCTAGGGGCCATGCTTCGCTACCTCCGTTCACAGGGCAGGGACTCCATGGGTACTGACACTTCTTTATATGTTTGCTCAACAGCTGCATTACTTCCAATCCTGTGTCTACTTTTGAGCTGATTCATGTGATTCCTTGTCTTGCTTTGAAAGTTTAATCATGGACTTAAGTGTATCTTGGTATTGTGGTAGATACAGCAGTAATATTAAAGTGATTTATTTTAACTGACATTGGAGATTGCCAATTATTATGATGATAGATAATAGTAATATTGGATTGGTTGGTTGGTTGTTGTAGTTTATGTCCTGGCAACATCTGAGGTCATATCAGGACATGTACTGACTTGTGACAGTGCACTCATAGCGACTTTATAGTGTTGCCCCACTGGGAAATCAGGTTACCAGCATCATGACCCAATATCCCACTCAGTGACATCCTGACATTGAGCTAACCAGCTCGTGCCCTATCCTATTAATGCCGAGCGCCAGGCTAGGAAGTGACAAGTACAAATTTTGTAACTCATTGGTTTGACTAGACCGGGAATTCAACTCCCGATCTCCCACACAGGAGGCCTGCACTCTACCAATTCGGCCACCGTGCCCAGTAATATTTGAAATATATGTACCAGCAGTATTGGAGATATATATGCACTAGTACAATCTCCAATCTTGCTTTTCAGAATACACTATTCAATGTACCCGGGTGCTTCTTATAAATATCATTTAAAGTCATGTCTCATGGACACCAAGTAAATTGTGGGGAATCAGAAGATAGTCTGGTTTATCATATTCTGGTCAGACTGACAACCCTTAAGTACCTTGTAAGTCATTTAGTTGTTTCAAGAGCTGAAAGACATCCACGTTGCATAGTCCGATAGTTTTGAGTTTCTATCATTTTCTGAGATAAATGTATTAGGTTGATCGTTAGAATCTATCTTACATGGGTGTGAAGTAACTGATTTAAAATTGTTAAATTTGGAGATATTTTAAGTGTAAGTGTTTGCCAAAACTCTGATCCCATAGGCTTCAACAGTAACGGGTTAAATTAAATTGACGTAGTATGCCCTTCTATATAGCAACAAATATATCACCAGTATCTAAGTTGGATAGGCAGGTTCAAATCTAGATATGTGCTTTCCTTTAGAAAATTTAATGCTTTTATCGGACTATGCAACTTTAATAACCAAGAACCAGAAAATCAGCATGAATTGTTGAATAAGTTTAAATGTTGATTTTATGTACAGTAAAACCTCTAACCGACCACCTCCACAGATCGACCTATTTCGATCGCTTTAGTTGGATCCCAACAATCCCATTGTAACCATATTGTAACTCCCTAAACCGAGCACCTCCCTAAATGGACCACTCAAAGTCGGTCCCAAGGTCGGTCGATTTAGAGAGGTTTCACTGTATATGGTTTGGTGCTTTGAAGGCAAAAATAGTATGGTAACGAGTTGTTGGTCGCTTTCAGCCATGATGCTGCGAATAGAAGATGTGATCATCAAGACGATCATTTCTGCTGAGCTTCCCATCTCTACCGCGTGCAAGATGTTCATGCCCTTTCGTGGAAACTGTTTTGGTAAGTAATCGAAGCGCATTGATTCTTCTTATCATTACCATCTTTGTTTGTGGCTACATACATGTGATATCCTTAAATCAGTGAAGGCGTATTCATTATCTATCAGGGATGAAAGATCCCCACGATTTTGCAGATTTCTGCGATTACAATTTTATTTTTTTTTACTGAATAACGTTAAACAAAATACTGAGGAATCAGTAGTATATGACAACAATTGGTTAGTTTGAATCCTGTTCTTATATGACTAGATTTTGCTAGAACAAGAAACTGAAACAATATATAGTTAGTTAATATGGGCGATAATACAGTAACAACGGCAACAGTTTAAGCCTGATTTCAGGCATTTATCCTGCGATTCCTTGATAGTGCTAATCCTGTGAGGGAAAATCCACGCTTTCACGAAAATTCGCAGTCGGTGTATTAATCTTGGTTTGATTTCCACGGTTTTTACTGGAGACCACTTTCATCTCTGATCTATGCTTATTTATTATTAAGAGCATCCATAGAATTAAGAATACCTGTTATGGAATTGCTGTATTGCTATACCGTTCTACCAACTGGTGGCAACAGGTCCCTACTGCATCCAATGGTCTGGTTAGCGTCGTTTGTATCACAAATCCATTCATTTTGACATTACAGAGGTGTACGGGTTTGATATCCTAATTGATGACAATCTACGACCCTGGGTCCTGGAAGTGAATCTCTCACCATCATTGGCCTGGTAAGTACATTAAAAATAATTTAGGCAAAGCAAAGTAGTGTCCCATTCTCTGGGTCTTATACTGGACCAGACGGGATGGCCGAATGAGTTGAGCGTCCGTCTCCTGTTTTGGGAGAACAGGGGATCTGAACTCATGGGTTCGTGCGTTTGAACCCTGGTCGAGTCAAACCAATGACTTATGAAATTAACACTTGTCGCTCCCTAGCCTGGTGCTCAGCATTATCAGGATAGGACAAAGACTGGTTTGCTGAATATCAGGATAATGTGACTGGAATATTGGGTCATGTTGCTGGTGGCCTTGTCTACCAGTGGGGCACATTGCATATCAAGGTGATGTGCATTAACTTCTAAGGGAGGGAAAAACACTTGAGCAAACCACTTACCTGAGCTCTATACTTTGGCTTTCATGCACCTTCCATTTTTACTGAACCAACAACTTGTTGAGTGAATCAATCCTTGCAGAACAACACTTCCAATTAATTGGTTTATTTTTTTCACAGTGATTCGCCGTTGGATCTAAAGATTAAATCAAACATGATCTCCGATCTCTTCAGCATGTCAGGTAGGACAAGAACTTAATTCTAGCGTCGCACTGTTAGAGTGTCCGTCTCCCGTGTTGGTAGATCGTGGGTTCGAACCCTGGTCGAGTGAAAACAATGACTTAAAATTGATACCTGTCGCTTCCTGGCCAGGCGCTCGGCATTATTAGGATAGGGCAAGGACTGGTTGGCTCAGTGTCAGGATAATGTGACCACCCCCACATCCACCACCCCCAACCAACACCCACGCAGCGGACACGGTCGCCGAATAGGTAGAGCGCAGGCCTCCCATATAGGAGATCAGGAGTTTGATTCCCGGTCGAGTCAAACCAATGACTTACAAAATTTATACTTGTCGCTTCCTAGCCAGGTGCTCGGCATCATTAGGATAGGACACGGACTGGTTGGCTCGGTGTGTCAAGATAATGTGACTCAGTGGGATATCAATCAGATCATGGTGCTGGCGGCCTGGTATCCCAGTGGGGGAACACTATAAAGTCGCCATGAGTGCGCACTGTCACAATCGGTACCCGTCCTGATATGACACTAGATGTTGCTAGGACATAAAACAACAATATACAAACAAAACAAAAGTTAAGCAAGTCCTTTTGTAGTCTGGCAACGAATCAGGAGTGTATACACTCATTTGATTATGTGCTCTGTATTGTAAGTCGCACCGGACGGAATGGCCGAATGAGTTGAGCGTTTTGGTAGATCATAGAGAATTTATTAGGACCTGTCACTGCTGCAAGTCATACAAGTCTGTGATGTTTATCATTTCGGTGTGCACACCAAAATTATTTTGCGTGTTTCCAATTCCAATTCAAATATCTCCAAAGTTGGCCATTTATAATAAAAGTTTCTCCAAACTAAAGTAAGGTAGATTATAATATGCAACCAATAATTAAACTCGCACCAACTCAATGCCATAAGATTATGCAACTTGAACCCAATAACAGTATTTTAATAATAATATTAACAATTGTCATTTCTTTTGATGCAGGGGTGATATGCCATGATCCAATGTTGCGTAAAGTTCAACAAGGTCAACGCAACAGGGAATATTTGGGAAAGTCTGGGTCACGTGCTCAGGTAAGAATCATAGACAATTTTTACTTGTTTAAGTGTTTATTTATTCAGTTTGTTTTTTTAGTTTTTTTTAAAGACCCAACAACAACAATCCAAAACCCTTTTTTAAAAAAACCCACAATTATACACGTTTAGAATTGTTGTTCCCTTAAAAACAAACAATTATACACATTTGGAATGGTTGTTCCCTTAAAAAACACACAATTATGCACGTTTAGAATTGTTGTTCCCTTAAAAAACAAACAATTATACACGTTTAGAATTGTTGTTCCCTTAAAAAACAATTATACATGTTTAGAATTGTTGTTCCCTTAAAAAACAAAATACACGTTCAGAATTGTTGTTGGAGAGCATTTTCCCTCCTGGGCCCAGTGCACCGCGACTGAGATTGACACTGAACAGGAAATGTTTCTTGGTTCTGGAAGGGCGGACGTTGTGGAGACTGGTCCGCGGTTAGAAACCAAGAAACAGATTTCAAAGTTTGCATGTTCTGCTTGCAGTGGATTGAATTTTTAAAAATAAATTAATACCACGCTCTGTGCGACCTTCTAACCTTGCTTTTATTCTGAGAAAGTCAAGTTGTGGCTCAGAGCCATTGTACCGACAATTAAAAAAAATAGAGAGATAGTTAAGTTAGTCTTGTGTTTGCGAATTCATCATACACATGTTGGTCACTTAAGACGGCCATGGATTTTGGGAGGCTTGTCATAGACATTTAAATGTGCATCTAGACATATATTTATGTATGTGTATGTAGTCATGTATGTGTGTGTGTGTATATGTATATATATATGTGTGTGTATATATATATATATGTGTATATATATGTATTCATATTTGTATATATATATACAAATATGCATACATATATAAATACACATATATACATATATATATGTATATACATTATATATACTATACATATCATTTAAGTACATGATGAAAGAAAATATGCAAAGTGAAATATTTGACTTATTGCATTTAACAGTTTCTGGACCCATTATCGCAAACTCCAGTACGTGTGTATTCGAAACAGTAGCAGTATTATAGCTGACACACATGTACATGTGTACATACACAAGAACAAGCCTTTGCCCTTTGTAGTGTGTGTTAGACCCGATTCCGTCTGGGCTTGTGGCTGAGAGAGTTTGACATTTCCCGTGTGCTCACAACTTCTTGAGGTGGTTCATTGTAAACCCGCTGTCCTCACCGAGGGATGGGGCAGCATTCTGAAGTGACTGCCTGTTTGTTCGGGGTTTTTTGTTTTTCGATTATTTGTTATTTTATTAACGTTCCTCCAAGAAGCCGTTCTTTTAATTAAAACATTTTGCTTTAGTCCTAATCAAGAATATTGTGCTATTGTAATTTTTGGAATAGAAGTTGGATTGAAAGGCTGCCAACACGGCGTAAAATAGCCATCAATCAATTAATCATAGATTAAAAGAGTCTTTCCTTTTCGAATAATAATGAAATGTATTTTCCTGCATTCGAAATTGTTTCTGGCTGGAATAGCTTTCCATAAGTGCGTGCTTTGATTACCACATGTACTGTGGTGCTAAGGAGAAGCCGAAATGTTTTGATGCTAATTTTTTTCTGTGCCATCTGAACACAGCTAAAATTGTTCAGAAATGTTCCCAGTGCAAAAAAAAAAGGGGGGGGGGAAAGGGGTGAAAAGAAAAGTAGGAATGCAACTCGCCCTCCAGCTGCAAAAAAAAAAAAAATGATAAAAGGAATACCAAAAAACTATTTTTGATTTTTTTTGCATGGTATTCGAACACTGCAGTTTGTAATTAAACGTTTTCCCTATATGTAGCATCAAGTTATACAATAATAGGTATTAAGAAGAAATAACCCAAAGTTAAATTTGTATTCCATGCTACTACAGCATGGTGCTGTTTGTTCTCAGAAGTTTCCTACTGCAATAAAAAGGGAAGCACTTGTTTAAATAAGAAAATTAAAAATAGAAGAATAAAAAGAAAAGGTTTCTATTGCAAAAAAAGGAAGCATTTGTTTAAATAAGAAAAATGAGAATAAAGGGAATAAAATGAATAATAATAAGAAAATAATAGTGAGAAGAAAAAAAAGATTAAAATCAAAATTATAGTAAGAATAACAAGAATTGTAAGAATGATGAGAATAATAATAATTAGAATAATGAGAATAATACAAAAATAAAATGAATAATAAGAACAGGAACAAAGATGAAAAGAATAAGAAGGAAATAATAAAAAATAATTGAAGATGCTAAAGCCATCAGTCTATCCACTCAAAAAACAAGAAAAGGCATTTTAAAAAAGAAGAAAAAAGATATTGGCCAAAATTGCCAAGAAATTAAAGCAGCCCAGGTTGGGTTGCTGGGTGGCGTGTAAAGTACAGATAAACAAGTCCTGCCTCTCTGCGACACGCTCACACCGAGGTTGGCACCCATTAACCAAAAATGAAAGGAAAGTTTGTTTTATTTAACGACGCCTCTAGAGCACTTTGATTTTTATCATCGGCTATTGGACGTCAAACATATGGTCATTCTGGCATATTTTTGTTTAGGAAACCCGCTGCCGCCACATAGGCACCCACTAACCAGGGCCAGCCCTAGCCGCCTCTATTGTGCTTTAACCCCCAATCCCCTCTACATATGTGAGCTCTTGGTCAAATTGCAGTCGGCCCACTTCAGACCCTCCTCTGCCTTCTCTCACCGGGTAAGTTAGACGCCACCACCTCCACGGTAGTAACACTGTGTCTCCTGCACTCACTCACTCACTCACTCACTCACTCACTCACTCACTCACTCACTCACTCACTCACTCACTCACTCACTCACTCACTCACTCACTCACTCACTCACTCACTCACTCACTCACTCATTCACTCACTCACTCACTTCCCACTGGCCAGGGGGCGCCACATACTGAGTTTAATATCCGCATACGCTTCTTTGCAAAGTTAGAGGCATTACCACCTCCCCTCTCCTCCAACTCCCCTCTCCTCCAACTCCCCTCTCCTCCAACTCTCTTCTCCTCCAACTCTCTTCTCCTGCACCTCGTCCCCACCTCCCCTCTCCTCCACCTCCCCTCTCCTCCCCTCCACCTCTCCTCTCCTGCAACTCTCCTCCACCTCTCCTCTCCACCACCTCCCCTCTTCACCATCTCCCTCTCTATGTCCCACCGCCGTTCCTACCACCTCCTTGAAATTAAAATATTTTGTTTTTTAATTTTAATATTATCTTTCAATTTTAGTAAATAAGTATTTGGGATTAGGATTAAGTACTTAGGATTGAGCCAAATTGCCCATAATAGCAGTTTGACTACTACATTAGGCTGACTAGCATACTGTATTATTTTTTTTCATTTGTCCTGGGTATTACGTGGTTGGAGGGAATTTGTGTCCCCGTGTTCGAATACATTTGTATTAAACCTAGATCCTCTACTTCGTAAGGGAGAGAAGTGAGTTCAAATTTATGTGATCAGTTCACCTATCATTCCACATTGGCACCCCATAATAGTTAGATGAATGGTCTTGTGGCACTTGGAAACCCTACTTACTTCTAGTTCAGGGAGGCGAATTTCCCACCGATTGGCAGTTTCCCGCCTTTTTAGGTCTGACCTGTTCTCATCCCTGTTATATACCTGGATGAGAATTTCCCCCCGATCGGTGGTTTCCCGCCTTTTTAGGTCTGACCTGTTCTCATCCCTGCTAAATACTGTCGATCGGCGGTTTCCCGACTTTTGGGCAATGACCCACCTTTTTAGGTTTGACCCTAACCTGTTCGTATCCTTGGTCGTTGAGAGTTGGGGTGGGGGGGTAAGGGGTAAGGGGTTGGCATTAGCACATGGCTCTGTGGTGGAAATGATGGAACTTCTCAAAGAAGTGTCCTCACCGAGTAACCAAGCTATCTGGGCACTTGCCATCCCCTTAAATAGCAGCCTTGTATTGTGCTGCTCCCTGAATCTGAACAAATAGGTCGACCCCCTGCATCACTAAACCACTAAAACAGCTTGACAGCCACAGCATGCTGCTACCTACAAGTCTACTCACCTAATGCACTGGCGCACTCATCTCGTAAGGCGCTCACTGACTCTTTACTAGAATATTACCCAGCCCCGATCCACTCACTTCTTTTGGGACTGGACGCGGTGGCCCAATCGGTAGAGCGCTGGCTTCCAATGCGGAAGGTCGGGAGTGCAAACCCCAGCCGAGTCAAACCAATGACTGACAAAATTTGACAATACTTGCCACTACCTAGCCTGGTGCTCGGCATTACTATGATGGGACATGGACTGGTTAGCTCAGTATCAGGATCATGTTGACTGCGTGGGATATCGGGTCATGGTGCCGACGGCCTGATCTTCCAGTGGGTGCATCACTATGAAGTCGCCATGAGTGTGCACTGTCACAAGTCGGTACTCGTCCTGATATGACCATGTATGTTGCTAGGATGTAAAACCCTAACAACCAAGCAACCACTTCTTTTGGTTGGTCAATGGAGGTTCTTACCCACCGGGTGGTTGGTGGCTATATGGCCTACAATGACACTTCTTACATGTCAGCAGTGCCACTGTAGCGTCTTGTGACCTGCCTGTGGTTCCTTACGGCCCGATGGCAGACTGCCATGATGCTTTCATTACATGACCCGTATCCAAGATTAGAACTCACTCACCAACAAGTGACCCCCCCCCCCCCCACCGCCCTGCCACGTGTCAGCCCGCCCACTAATGTCTTCTATCTCCGCTAGGGGCGCTACATCTGCGGTTATTGACTAAGAAATTTAAGGATCATTAAAGCTGCCTAATCCAATGAAAGCGTCACATGTTCGAAGCCAAAACAATTATGTAGGTTTCATTCTACATATCTAACTTAGATGCTGGTGCACTTATTAAACATTTGTCACCATATAGAAGGGAACAGTGAGGCAATTTAATAGAACCTGTTACTGCAGAAGCCTATGGCGTCAGAGTTCTGGCGTGCTTGCTAAAATTAATTTGGCATGTTTGCACTTCAAATATCTCAAAGGTTTACCATTTAAAATAAGTTACCTCAAACTAAAGTAAGGTAGATTATAACGACCAACTTAATATATTTATCTCAGAAAATGACTGAAACTCAAAGCCATCGGACTATGCAATATTAAGTATACTATTCCAGTATGAGTTAAGAGCAAATTTCTTCGCCTTTAAAAATACACTTTATATTTTAAGAGCAAATTAATCTTTGTTAAGAATAGATTTGTAGATAATGGACGCGCCCATCGACATGTGATGGCATTTTCTTTTTGATCCTTGATATTTAAAAATAAGGCAGGTATTGTGAAGCTAATACTGTATGTTTTTTTAAATTATTTAAATGCAACATACCCTGCCCTTCGTCCAGTCATACACGCACACAGACCTCACCAGTTCCTTTGAGTCTTTTCTCGTTTTTCTTTTACTTTTCTTTTCTTTTTCTTTTCTTTTTTTCCCTCCCTTTTCTGTGTCTTCATTTGATATCTAACAAAAATGGATGTAATTATATCCTGTTGCAAATTTCACAAGCAGAAACAGAAATGATAATGAACACGCATTCTACCCATTTGTCCGGGGTGTGTGTATAAATATATATTTATTCTTTTTAAAAAAAAATCATTTCTTTTTACAAACCATGTCCCGGATAATGAACATGCATTCTAACCATATATATATTTTTTAATAATTAAAAAAGAATTTTGTTACTAACCATGTTCCGGATGTGACGTCACCGTACCCCTGATTATGAGTCATTGCACAGCAGGAGACAAATGTAGCTGGATTGAGTAATTACTCTGGCTGGCCCAAAAGTCTTACCTTGGTTTTTTTATTATTAAAAACACATACACACACACAAAATTAAAGCTAGAGTTTGGGTTCAAATGTGCCTACTGGAGGGAGGAACCGTTGGACGTTGAAGAAAGCGCGCCAACCCCCTACCTTAGTGTAGACTTGCCGACACCCAGGTCGCTGTAATTGTCCGCTGCACTGTCCAGCGCGCAGGCATGGTGGAAAGGGTTAGAATCCCAACGCAGACATACAAATAGAAAAATGGTTCCATCCTAATAATATTCGTATAAATGCTTTATACCACACACATATATATACCAGTGGTGGTACTGTAGGCTGTCTCTGTCTTTTGTTTTGCTCCCACCCCCCAGACCAACGAGAGCTTTCTGCCTTATGTACCGGCTGCCTGCTACAAAATTGACCTGTGCCGAGGGGTGCAGCCTGTGGATGAGACCGTATGTAACCTGACTCTATGAGTATGACAAAGGCTAGCCTGGCCATGCCCTCATAGCACACTGCTATGTTCAACCACGGCCCCCTCACCTCGTAGCCAACAAGCATGCGCCCACAATTTGATCACTTAAAAAAAAAATAAAAGTATGTTTCATTCACAGTTTTCAGTAATCCTTTCTATATTTTCTTTAAGTTGAAAATTTAGAAAATTTTAATAATTTTTTTAATAGAAATATCAATTTATTTAATTAAAAGAATACACTTCCCCCCCCCCCCCCCCCCATTGCAGTAAAGATATCCCCATCATGTTTGTTCAGTTGTGTCAGACTGTACACGGTGGCATAATCGGTAGAGTGCAGGCTTCTCTTGTGGAAAGTCACGAGTGCGAATCTCGGTCAAATAATTTCAATGACTTATGAAATTGATACTTGTCGCTATCTAGCCTGGCACTTGGTATTACTAGGATAGTGTAAGATTTAGTTAGCTCAGTATAATGTGATTTGAGTGAAAAATAAGGTCATAGTGCTGGCGGCCTGTATTTCCCAGTTGCACAACACTATAAAGTTGCCCATAGTGTGCACTGTCACAAGTCAGTACCCGTCCTGATATGACCGTAGATATTGCCAGGAGGTAAAACTCCAACAACCAACCAAGGACTGCTTAGCTCAGTATCAGGATAATGACAAATGTGACTTCAGTGAGAAATCGGGTCATGGTGCCGGTGTCATGGTCTCGCAGTGGGGCAGCACTATAAAGTCACAAATCTGTTACAAGTTGGTACCCATCCTGATATGACCATAGATATGCCAGATACGTCAGGACATAAACAGTTGTGTCAGTGATAATCGGGGCAATATCTGCTCCACTGGCTGACTGGAGCATGCTCAGCCATCACACTACCACTCACTGGTAATAATACTACATACACGCATAGATCAATCAGAAACTGTGTTAATTTATAATAAAAAGAAAAGATGTTACCCTTAGAAATTTCATTAATTCTTTTTGTGGGGGCTAATATTGAAAGCTATTACAACTTAACCCCCCCCCCCCTCCCTGACCATAGATATTGCCAGGACGTAAAACTCCAACAAGAAACAAATAAACATAATCCCCCCCCCACCCACCCCCACCTTAAAAAAAAAAGAATCCCCCAAAACCGGTAGGTAGTTTCAATTTGGTGACCTATTAAAGTAGTTTCTTTTTTAAAATGCATGCAAATATATATATTTAGAAAACAAGAAAAATGAAGTGAATGCTGTTTTGTTGGCGGGCATTAGCTTGTGTGCATGGCATGCGTATTGCTTTGTGATCTGAGGCTAGTTGGCTCTGTGTGACCGTGTGTTTTCTTTCGCCTCCTCCTTTGTTAATAATTGTGGATCTTGCACGTGCCTCATCGACGAACACAAACGTCTAGTGGGAAAAGAGAACTCGCGTCTGGAGCAGTGGCAAGGTGTGTATCTCAACCAGTCCCCCAGTCCTGATATGACCTTAGATGTTGCCAGGACGTAAAACTCCAACAACCAACCAACCAGTCCCGGGCTCCGCGCTATGTCTCACTGGCAGCTCTTTGTGTAGAGCTGCGCATGGGCACACCCGCAGTGTTGCCAACTCTCGCGAAATTCCTGTGAGAGTCATGGAAATTAAAGGTTCTGATCAGTCACCTCACGAGTCACGGATCGACCTTAAAATGGCAGAAACATCTGTACTTTTGTACGAATTTCCATACTTTCGATTAAATACAAGTAAATATCATGTTATGCGTATGCTAAGATATCAGCCTATAACCCTTTGGAAATTCTCTCATTAGCAAACAAATTCTCAGGTGGTGGGGGGGGGGACATGTCCCCATACCCCCTCCAACCCACCCCTCCCCATACCAAGCTCGCGTCTGCCGCCAATCGGGTTTCACGTCCACAATGCAAAACCTCAAGGATTTTCAGTACCTTCCGGTTGGCAACACTGTGCCTCTCACTACCGGAAGTTCTAAATCAGGGGCCGGAAGTGGCCAAGTGTGTGGGTTTGGGGAGCTATCTGCACATGTGCGTAGGTTTTTATGTGTGGGTGACTTTCATTTTGAATAGGATAAAGTGTGACCTAGGACATTGAGAATTATTTACCCCCTTCCCTCTCACTTATTTTTTACCCCCTCTCCCTCTTCCAATCTATTAATTTATATTTTGTTTTTATTAGTTGATTAAGCAGGGGAAGTTTCACTTTTAATCGTGGAAAATGTGTCTTCCCTATTCCACTGTTCCTTGAAGTATCCTACTAATGCCGAATGCCAGGCCAGGTAGCGACAAATATTAGTTTTAAAGTCATTGGTTTCACTCGGCCCGCATTTAAACTAGTGGGTTTGCATCCCACGGCCTACCTAAATGGGAGGCGAGCACTCAACTCATTCGGCTACCCCATCTGATCAGAGAGCGTGACAAAATCGGTAAGCGTACTGGCTGGCTTCCTGTATAGAAGGTCGTTGGTGTAAACCCCATCCAAGTCAAACCAAGGACTTACAAAATTGATACATGTTGCTATTTAACCTGGTGTAAAGTCCAATGCTCGGCATACATTTGCCCTATCCTAGTAATGCTTAGCATTATTAGGATAGGGCAAGGACTGGTTTTCTGAGGTATTATGATAGTCTGTGTGGGTTATTGGGCTATAAAGCGGCCATGAGTGCACACTGTTAAAAGTCGGTACCCGTCCTGATATAACCTTAAATGTTGTTCTGACGTAAAACCTGAAATGTTAGCATGAGGAAGTTCGTTTAAAAAAACATAGCATTCAGTCATAATCGCCACTTGTTTAAATAAATGACAAGATTGGTGTTGTCTCTGTAGTAGTCATGTCAAGGCCTCCTGTAGTATAGGTGTGCCTTGATTGACCTGTATCATCTTTATATGTATGTATCCTAATTGCACACTGGTTTTGAACCCAAATATCCCACTTAGTTCCACAATCTTGACACTGCAGGCTGTAGGATTTCACGGTAACGATCGTTACCGGTAACGATCGTTATCGTGCTGGGAAACTACGGAACCGAAATTGTGTTTCCCATGATATTAATAAAACATAAGGCAATTTAAAATAAAAAATAAAAAATGCTACAGATGGTTGTTTTCATTACATTGTAGATGATTAAAGGTATATGTACAATTTCTGCACAGGTCTGTTAAAAATATACTCCTACTAAATTTAATTAACTGTTTCAAGAATGGGTACCCATCACCAATTTTACGGAACCGAAAAACAGTTACCCATGGGTTCCCATGAGTACCAGGCACGGAACCCAACAAGTGTTTCCCATGAAATCTGAAATCCTACAGCCTTCACTGGTAACCTGTCTACTTTGTCAACCCTCTCTAACTAAATGAAATTCCAGTATGAAGTCATCTAAGGTCAAATCAGGTCATTTCAGGATGGACCCCACCTTGAGACAGTGCGCACTCATGGTGGCTTTATAGTGATGCCACAATAAAAGACCGGGACCCAACTTAGTGTTGCAAATACCTGCCCCACCCCGCCCTGCCCCACTCTTCAGACAAGCGACATGTTGATTTAAAAACAAAAGAATTGTGTCTAAGATATTCATGTTACTGTTTGGCCTCACCCTTCACAATTTGTACAAACCTTCAAATAGATTAAGGTGAATCCATTTAACTGATGATTTTCCCGACAAATAATTGGTATTCTTGTGTCGATTAACACTAAGGTACTCTGCTTTTTACATAGAGCTGTATCAAGATAATGTAAATTTTAGATAGTTATGGCTTATTAGTCCATTTTTATTGTGTCAGTGTAAATATTGATGAGTCTTTAAGGAGTGTCATAATAAGCTATTTTGCATCGGATTAAGTTGATTTAATGTGTGACATTATTTCATATACGTAATTATTACTATCCCTTTCCTTCGATTTAGACCATAGTTGGAGTTCAAAATATGGCGTTTTGTTAATTGTCTAATTTAATATTAGAATATGTGCAGATCAACATGTTTTCTTGTTTAATTCCTTGTAATAATGCTCCTGAGTTTATGATGAAAAAAAGAACTAGAGGCAGCCAATCAGTTGTGGATGTCTTCATATGAAAGCCTTTCAGGTTGTTTCCAAGTAGGGTTTGACAGATTTTAAGACTATGCTGGGTATTATTACTATATTCGGCCTTTATCACCTGGTGTGAACCTAGTGTGAAGAGCACATCAACCAACAACACCTGCTCAAGCTCACACTCTGCAATTTTTCAGCATTCTCGACCACAGTCTGCAAGCTCGACATCCCGCACCAGCAAGTCTGCATCAGGAAGCGCCAGCAACACTAGCTCACTGACCGGTGATGAGATTCGAATGATCCGCCGAGCGAAGGAAGAGTACACACGGAGAGGAGGGTGGATCCGCATTTTCCCAACACCTGACACCTGGGAGCTTTATGGGTAATTATGTTTTTTAAATTGTTGGTAAACAATTTTGTATTCGTCTGAATACAATCTTTCTTCAGCGCTGAGGCATTGGTCTTCCAGCCATGCTTAACTTCAGTCATTTACACTATTTAATTACAAGAGCAATTTTAAGATCTTGTTAGATCATACCTGCTGCATTACCTATGTTTTATTGTAGATCATACCTGCGGCATCACCCATGTTTCATTGTAGATCATACTTGCTGCATCACCCATGTTTCATTGTAGATCATACCTGCTGCATCACCCATGTTTCATTGTAGATCATATATGCTGCCGTCCTGATATGACCTTAGATGTTGCTAGAATGTAAAACAACAACCAACAAACAAATCATACCTGCTGCATTACCTACATTTTATTGTAGATCATACTTGCTGCATCACCCATGTTTCATTTTAGATCATACCTGCTGCATTGCCCATGTTTCGTTGTAGATCGTACCTGCTGCATTGCCCATGTTTTGTTGTAGATCATATCTGCTGCATTATCCATGTTTCATTGTCGATCATACCTGCTGCATTGCCCATGTTTCATTGTGGATCATACCTGCTACATCACCCATGTTACATTGTAGATCATACCTGCAGTCGAACTCGACCAACAACTTTGTCCTCTACCAACAACTATTCCCTGACCGCGCCAAACTTCTGCCAAACAAAATGCTCGCTGCTGGTTACCTCTGCACAGGCTCCCGGGGCACCAAGTAAGTAGCAAACTGGGAGGGAGGCATCTACCCAAACTTTTCTTTTCAACTTTTTTCTTGTAAGACACTATCTTTTTTGCTGAATTGTAATCAGTCAAATCTTTGAATTTGTTGTGCGTGTTAAAATGAGGTTATGGATGTGTGTTAAAATGAGGTTGTGAATGGATGTTACACGGTTGGTTTTAAGGACTTTCGTAATTTGTTTGAGATCCAAATCCAAATTTTTTATTTTTTTTTAAATTCAACTCTGACATATCCACAACATATAAACCTTTATATGAATATGAGTATGAATTCTGCTATTATTTGGAATGTTTTCTGCTGTTTTGATTTTTTTTTCACTTTTGGTTTCCATGTCACAAAGTGGTGCACAGTTTCTGAGAATGACCCATATGGGCATATATTAATAAGGTTGAATTAAATGAGGATTATACTACATCTAGATGCACAATGAATAATGTTTTATTTATTTATTAAAGCTGTATAGACCGATGATGCATCAAATTTCCAAAACAAAAACACTCACCTAGATTTAATTCTATAGATACTGATATGCTTAGTAAGTATTTGTTGCCACACAAAAGGACATACTGAGTCAATCTAATAGAACCTGTACTGTGTATGCCTATGGTGTCAGAGTTTTGGCGTGCTTGACAAAATTAATTAAGCATGTCTGCACTTCAAATATATCCAATGTTAGTAGGTATCACAGATGATTTTTGTTAATGCAAAATAGTGTTACACTTTTGCATCCACATTAAAGAGGGTCAATGTTGAAATTGATTAGTTTTTATTTCATCAAGATATCTCAAACGGTTTAGTTGTGAGAGACATTTAAAGATTAAAAAAATTGGGGTTAATTTTGGACTTGTAAAAATAGGACGAAAAGCCATTTTCAGGGACCCATATCTTAAAAAACTAAGAATATTATACAATCAAGGCTCTGGAAATGACTTGTATATACTACATTCATTTTATTAAGCAAATTACAGTCATCACACTATTCATTTGTTGAAGTTACAGGCATATCAATTAGGCAGATTATTTTAATCACTGCCCAACCAGAAATGCACAGACGGCACAAAACTGCTACTTTGACTGGTCGTAAAATGGTTATTATTGTCCCTATACGATTCATCTTTGAGAAACCACCTGATATATATACAGAATACATGTCTATTTTTTTTCGTGCCTCTGTATACATTAGTTTTAGAATTATAAGACTTCAAAAATTGAAAATATGCTAATTTTACCCATGTCCGAGGCTCGATTTTTATGGAAAAATACCTCAAATGACCCAAACTTCAAAAGTGCCTCATGACCAAACCGTTTGAGATACAGACATGAAACTGGCAATACAACCATGTTGGACAATGCTCTTGACAATGTAACCAAATTGGTTTCATTTAAATTAATATTTGCATAGCTCTAGTGGCATTAAAATATCCAATTTTTCAGATAATTTAGCATTGTTTTCAGTATGGAAAAAAATTGACCCATTCTTCAAACATGTCCCATGACCAAGCCATGTGAGGTACGAACATGAAACTTGCACTAGAACCATTGTGGGTCATGTTCTTTACTATGAAAACATATTTGGTTCATTTAGACTAATATTTACAGAGGTATAGTGGCATTAAAAGGTCTTTTTGTCTGTCAGAATGCACAGACACACCCCCTTCCCCCCAAATCTCTATGCCTTAAAGACATATATCAGAATATTCCTTGTACAAATTCTCAAGATCTGTGAGCCTAGGTACAGACCAAGACCGTAAATTAGAAGCATGGACTTCAAAATCATGAGCTAAAACAAAACAGGACTCAACAGTTGCAATATCGTCCACTCGTGGCCATCTGAAAATATTTCTGGGTCCACGCTTAAGGAACTGGACCGTAGCCAACATCGGATTGTCTACCTTAATTATCTCTCCAACATAGAAATGCTCATCATAAGCAACTGCAACCCAATTCCCTTGGTTGGACTTGCAGAACTCAAAAGTTTCTTCAACTTTAAGAGTATCATATGTCCTTTGTCTTTTTAAATTACCACTACCTGAATTCTCGGTCTCACTCTCACTAACTTTCCTTTTCTGCCCCCTCCCTACAGTCTCAATCTGATTCGCATTTAGGCCTACCTCTGGTGTTACAATTTCTCCATCTACCACTATTTCCCTCTCCAAGTTTAAACTTTCATCAAGAACAGATTTTAAATCACACACTAGTGTAGCCAAATCTTTTTTTCCCCATACTAACCGTTTACTTTTTACTCCCAACACATTTTTTAGGTATCTCATTTCATTATGTACCATGTCCTTTTTCATTTTGAGTGTCGCACACTTTTTTCAACCCCTTATCAACATCGGACTGTTTTGTACACGGCCCACCATGTGCTTTGACTTTTGAAGCTAGATCTGCCCGCATTTGAATTTTTTTTGCTGCACTTTCTTCTTTTTTTCTGAAGTTTGCTTTTATTTTTTCCTTTGTATTCTCCAGTACATCCTTTTCTGCAGCCATATGTTTTTGTCGGAGTTCACTGCTTTTGCCTCTGGCCATGCTTAGCAATTTTGTCTGCTCTGCTTCAGATTTCCCTGCAAGCCATACTGAAATAGTCTTATTTTGCTTGACCATTTGGATGCCAGAATGAAAATGCAAAGAAGCATGCCTTCGTCGAAACTGAGAATAGTCTAAATCGCCAAACTCATATTCTGATATTAAGTTAGTTAGCTTACAATGCTTCATGTCAGCACGTAACTGAGGAGTTGGTGCCTGACCATATTTTCCACCAGGCAAGAAGTCATGGAGTTGCCTTTCAGTGACTGACACAAAACCCTGCATAATAGCACAAAGCAACCTGTTTTGTCATTTGTTCCCCATTTTGATTTGAACTGAAAACACTGCTATTTTCACTGGCAATTTTAAATTCAGGCCACATTGCAGTTTCAGGGTTTAAAAGGTCTGCACTGTCCTTCAGCCCAACTACGAAAACAATCATACATTTTCTGGAAATAGAGATACTGGTCCACATATTCAACCCCACCATGTAGCATATTCCAAAATGGACCGGTAACTTTAAAGTAAAGTATCCCCAGTGCACAAATTAATGCATTCATCTCTTCACTTCTAGCATCATGCAGGACACTTTCAAGTTTTTAAATTTAATATTCCTTTATAATGATCAAGAAAGTCAATTATTTCCTGGTTCTGGCTATGCAAGGCTGCTGCTCCTTGAAAAAAGTTATTAAATACGGTTCATTCTAAGCTTGTTATGCTAGATTCCATACCAATAATACTACAGTATGCCAACCAGTCAGTTCTACAACCGCTTTTTTCATCTCCTCGGGGGCCAAAAACATCATCGCAAGCAGTCCGCACATATCGAGCAGCAGTGGATTCCCCGGATGTCCTAAAATGTTTGTATTTGTCCATTGCATCCTCTACCTAGCCCATGGCCAAGCTCACTGACAATTTTCTTTTCAAATACCCTGAGAATGGATTCACACTGGTTAGACATGCCTAATAAAAAGTGAGCATTGCAATAAAGAAAATGTAGCTCATCAGATTCTCCGAGTAAATCTTCCCTGTATTGGGCTAGTTTTTGATTGTGGCATTTATTTACACTTGCACGATCTGACATCATAGCAAACATTCTCTTTAGAATTTCTTTGTAACACCTTCTCCCTTTTCAACAGAATCACTATATATATCTGACAATTCATCCATCATGGCAATTGAATTGTCCAATAATGTAGAACTGTCCTCAGTTGCCACAGAAACAAAGCCTACAGACAGTGTCTTCCCAGAGTCCAGAGTCACCTGAATTTCCTAAAATTTCTCTTATGATCCCGTGATGTCCCATCACCATGTAAATCCCATTTGTCACTGCTGATAATTTCCTCTGCGACCTGAAACTTTGACAGTACATGGGCCCTATCAGCCATGCTATTTGCTGTAGAAGCACTTGGTAACTGGTCCAATGGTATTTTTTTATCAAATAGCCATTTTGCTACTGTTTGTATCACCTGGCCACATTTGTTGGTAGGCACATCTAACTCGCCCACTAACTCCATTACACATTTCTCAAGAGAGTTGACATAGGGTTGCCCAGGAGTGTCACCTTTTGTTCTGAAGTCATCATGTGACATTGCACTAACCAGTTCCGCTTTTAGCGCCACACACTTCATCTCTCACCACTTTCAGTTTTTTACGAAGCTGTGTACAATTGGATACATAAAATTTAGATTTTTTATGTGAAGCAGAAAGCATGGTTTCCACATTCTTAATTTTCTTTTTTAGTTCATCTCTTTGGTCACACTTTTTGCACACTACTGACCCAGGAGTACTAGTTGCCCTTTTGACCTTTTTTTATTTTACGTTCTTTTGCACGGATGTACTTAGATCTCCTAGAAAGTCTTTTATAAAGTGCACCACCTTTAATGTCTTTTATTTCTGCACTGAGCTTGTTGACATTTGCATGGAGGTTACTGTTTTTCAACTGTTAACTTAACAATTTCGTCTTCTGCTGCTTTCCGGTTTCTTTCTGTGTCTCCAAGCTCTTTCTGTATAACTACAAATTTGTTGTTGCACTCCTCATACATTTCACCCAATGTTTCTGCTTTCACTTGATACTCACCCAATAAATTATCTTTCATTTCTAATTGGGATTTAGTTTCTTTCAGGTCTTTTGTAGCAATTTTCAGTTCACTGACTTCAGGCACATCAACTGGCTTTGGCATTAGTTCAGCGGGCTTTGGCTTGAGTTCACATGGCCTGTCACCTGAGTCTGTTGTTTTTTACAAGTTTCTGTTTGAACTCTAGAAGCTTGGACCCTTTTTTTTGACTTTTTGACTTTCTTAAGACATACTCGCATCTTCCCTACATAAGATTTATAAGCATGCATATCAAGAAATAAGTTTGGCCAGAGGGTTTGAATAACATGAAACGTATTTACCTCGGAGTCCTCCAGTTCCAGGAGGACTCCATTTGTTTGGTAGAGAGCTCGCGAGTTCCTTTGGGGAAAGGTTCATTGACTATCAGACGATCGATTCCCATCTCAGCACAAAAGGGACCTGAAATGAAATAAACGATCCTATGACTGTACGTCAATATCATTTAAATATGCAGTTGTAATTTGTATAAGTAAATCTATTTTTACTCACCGATTCTATTAAAATCTGTGACAAGGTTGTAATATTCCTTTCTGTCTTTTTCCTCTGCCAACTTTTCTGCTTCTTGCACACACTTTTCGATGATGCTTCGGCTTTTTGATTTTGCCCAATTAGATAAAGCAGGGAACATTAACACCATCAAACTTGCAACATTGTCCCATGAAACACTACTTTCTAATTTGATATGATACACTTGTAAAAGTAGAAGATTTGATGCTTTATCATGAAACTTGGGTATATTTGGTCTGCGACCTCTACCTTTGGCACATAGAATACTTCTCAGTAGCTTCATCTGTGCATCATCTGAAATATAAAAACAAATTGTGAATTTTGTATTCAATTTCAGTTTGTTTGAATGCTAAACCAATGTTTTTTACAAGCTGGTATTCACACATAGCTAGATACAGGCTGGCGATCAACACTGGGCGATAATACCAGTCCACTGAACAGCAAACATTGAGTTTCACCATTTTGAATACCCCCGGTCTTGCACCTCCCGAAAATTTTGATCACGGTTTTAATATTGAAGCGCATCATTGGTATCATTACAAATGAATTAGTTTGATTCAAAACATCATAAAAAGTAGTCATGATTTGTTTCATGGAGTTTTTCGATGTGAAACGGAACATTTGAGAGTCCCAAACTTTGTCTCTGTGCCCAAAATCCAGTGGAAACCCGGACATTTCACCATTGCTGTATCATGTATCAACAAGTTTAATCAGACAAATCTCGTAAACAGGTGCAAATAATTTTAAATGAACTTGTCAGAATATTGATAGGCATCTTATAAATCAATCACTTACCAATTTCTGTTCGAATCTTAGCGGGAATGTCCTGATCCGAGTCCATTTTGATAGCAAATCACACCGACGAAGTATACCGAAAATGGCGACCCGTCTGAGAGTGACTCGGCGCGGATTAAGTAAAGCCAACCGCTTACAGTTCTCGAGTTGCGCATTACCCCACGTGGTATCGAAAAACATAATTTGATTATTTAAAAGGAGGACACAATTAGCTTTCAAACAACATAAAATAATATATATTGCGAATTATGAGTCGTCTTGGGCATCATTTTGAAGTTTTTAAACGTTTTTAAAAGATATTTCCGTTCAAAGTTCTTATTAATGATTGATACTAAACTGTGGCTAAGAATCTGCTCTATCACGTCTATGTAAATTTGCACGTGAGGCACCTATGGGGTTTTGCGCAACTTGAATTGAATGCTGCGTCAACATTTCTTGATGGTCGGGAGATGCGGCCAAAATATGTGAAATCCACAAATTCTACTCTCAAATATGTCACTTTTACCCAAAGTTCTGTACAGTGACACAAATAATAAATAAGAGATACCCAAAGAACAGTTCATCTCCTTTTATTCCATATACTTTTTATTACAATGGATAGATTTTAAGACAAATCATAGTGAGTTTAAAACGGCCTTTGTTTGTGCCGAATCACATATTTCCAGCGGCCTGAGGCGCTCTATTGGGATACCTAATGTTAGCCATTTAAAATAAAAATTACTTCAAATTAAGTCAAATTACATTATAATGATTAATCTAATGTATTTATCTCAGAAAATTGCCAAAACTCATAACCATCGGACTAAACAACTTTATTGAGATTAATGAGAAGTGATTGTGTGAAATATTCTGACTCGTGAAGTGTATTCTTTCATTGTAATTTGGGAGAATGTACTGTTAGTGTTTGTTGTGGATTTGAATGGGTGGTTCGAGGATTGTGGATTCTAGGGTGTTTCTGAGTAATATGCTAACATTGTGTCTTGATGTTTATTTTAAGGACTATCAATCTCTACAAAGAGGCTCACCCACAACTCCACATCGGGTCTCAGGTAACCATAACTGATTAGACTCTTCATCCTATAAACCACTACATCTTTCAGTATGCTTCGACTTTGAAAATCAAAGTTCATAATAAAGTGCTTTAGAATTAAAGTGCCCTTGAAATAATTCACAGAAAGAGGTAAAAATGCTCACAAAACATGACCTTACTGCATGTTTTGGGTTAAAATAAATATTTATTAGTCTTGGTCCTAAAACAGTTGGAATTTCAAGGCCAAAATATGTCCAAGTAGGTGCCAGATTGTAACATGTTAATCGTAGGTTTAAAAATATTTCCAGGGGTGTGGGGGCATGTCCCCGGACCTCGCTAGTTTTTCATGGGTTTTTGTCACTGGACCCCTGATATATACACCAGGAACTCAAGACCATCGAATTATGCAACTTTTAACATTTAAACATTCATACTCGAATATTTATTCTTTAAAAATAAGAAAAAGCGGTTCCCGCGGATCCTTAAAAAGTCTTTAAAAGTCTTAAAAATTGATTCGTCAATTTTCAAGCCCTTGAAAAGTCCGAAATATGGTAACTTTTCTGTGAAAGATCTTAAAACTGTCTTAAATTTGATTTGGCCACTATAATATTATTTTCAAGATGACCAGCTATCTTCACAAAGCACAAATGCTGTGGAGCTGAAATGTCTCAAAGTTGACGCTATAGTCTAGATGGTGTATATTTAATTAAATATTTCATTACATTTGCCTCAAAAAGAGGTATTAAATTATATGGAAATTGGTATTTAAAAGTCGTAAAAAGGTTTTAAATGTGATTGGCTGATAGGTGCAGGAACCCTGTGTGGCGGCCTAAGTAATGAACGCTCTTCTCTATATTGGTTTTCCCTACATACTGTGTCTTTGTTTCTAGCAGCGAGTGCCACACCAGGCCCAGGTACTGAATGGATCAGCACTTCTTGTCTTGTCCTTTCTCCATTGGTTGTGTATGCTTCAAACGCCACGCTTCGGTTCAGATTCTGTTTCAATAAATAAAATGTACATAAATATTACAACAACCAAAAAACAAATAAAAAACTACCTCATTACATCACAACTTGAGATGAAAGTGCAGAAAGACCTCCGCTATTTCGCGGATTTCCGCAATTTTTGATAATCCCCGAATAACATTCACAAAATGCCAGGGATATATTTATTATATCTATGACAGCAATTGGCCGGTCCAAATCCCGTTCTTATATGACCTTAGATATTGCTAGGACATAAAACCCAAGCAAACAGAACAATTATGGAGTGATTGTGTGTGGAGAAAAGGGGAATTGGTGGCATGGGTGATTAAATAGTCACAACAAGGACAGTGGCACCGCTCGACAAGGATAGTCTGTACTGACCGATCAGTGGATGACCTTAGATGTTGCTAGGATATAAAACAACAAACAAACAAAAACGATCAGTGGAATGGAACTAGGATAGTTCTAGGAGAGTAGTGCATGAAACCGGACTTCCCGGAATTTTCCATAATTCCCTGACAGTGCTAACTAAAGGCCTGGTCACATACACGTTAGTGGACATAGTTGAACATAGTGGAGGCTAATGCAGTTGAACGTACCAGAGAAGTCCGGATGCCGGTACGTTCAACTACGTACGTCCACTAACGTGTATGTGACCGGGCCTTAAACCTGTGGGAGAATATCTGCGTCTTCGTGGAAATTAAGCCATCGATGTATCTTCTTTTAATAATAATAATAATAATAATAATAATAATTACTTGGATAGCAATATTATCATTGGAGCAACAATATTTACAGATAATTTCACCATAGATTTCCGCTATTTTTTTGGCCGGAGACCACTTTCATCACTGAAATCGTCCATACTTAGTTTAAGATGGTGACACACAGGCAAACAAATGTAATTTTCAGTACCACGTTTGTAATGAGCTTAAAATATGTCAAAGGGATGTGTATATTTCATACAGGGACAAAGGTTGAGGTTAGGCTTATCCTTGTCCCCCCCCCCCCGCCCCCCACCACCACCATCCTTCATCATCAGTGCTAATTACAGATCCTCAAGCTTTATAACATGGATTGCTATAATTAAAAGCATGCGTGAAGCACGGTATATCGAGTATAGCATGCTATTCCCAGGAAGTTGCAGATGCGTACTATATACGCATGTACATTTTTATTCAATAATTACGTTAATATGTATCAATAAATTACTGTACCCTGAAGGGATTCTAGACTCTTGCAATGCTTGCTGTGCATTAAGCTTTACTTTGCGATTCTACTATGAAGCTTTACAGTTTTGTTAATATCCATGCGATAACAATTTGTGTAATTGGAGTGATGCACTCTATGTTGGAAGATGCTGCTTGTTGACTCCCGTTAGGGGTCATCCAACGTTTTCAACATTTTCAAGGTAGTACAAAGAGTACTCCTTTTCCAGATCCACCCCCACCTCCTGCCCCCCCCCCCCCCCCCCCGCCCCCAAAGTAGTACACATAAACATTTTCACTAACGACCTATATGGGGTGGCTGAATGAGTTGAGCGCCTGCCTCCCATTTTGGTAGGTCATGGGATTCGGATCCCCGGGCTCGAACCTTGGTCGAGTCAAACTAATGACTTAAAAATGTATACTTGTTGCTACCTAGCTTGGCATTCGGCATTACTAGGATAGGGCAAGGAGCAGCGGAATGAAGAATAACAATTGTCCACGATTGAAAATTCCCTCGCTAAGGAAGGTTTGCCAAAATATATCAACATTTTATTAAATGATAAGAGTCGTACTTTACTGACACCCCCTCCCACCAGTCGTATTCTTTGTCCAACCGTGAAAATGTTGAAAACTTTGGATGACTACTTAGGAGAAAATGCTTTGGAGTCTTATCTGGAGTATACATCACCTGTATTCGATTGGTACGCCAGGCAAAAGCATGTCATATGCACATGACTGAAGAATGCTCAGTAAGACGCATGCGCAACTGCACTTTCCAACCTTGTGATGGATCATGTCAGTTTTGTTATCTCCTAATGCTTACCGGCTGAACCTTATTCGTATCGAATTTTGCTTCTGGGAAATTAAAAGTTCACGGATGAAAGATTTCCGCGATTTCGCGGATTTCCGCGATTTTTTTACTAGACTGCACTCCACAGCACTATCACGGTATGCTAATACATTGTTCAAAATGCTGCAACACTATCAGTTTATGGTAATATGTTGTTCAGATGACACAGCACTATTAGTGAATACCAATATCTATGAAACCTGACTCCGGGAATTTTCTGTGATTCCCTGAAAGTGAAGAATATCCGCGTTTTGGCGGAAATTTGCCATTGGTTTACAGATAACCTCACCCGTAGGCACAGATTTCCGCTCTTTTTCCCGAAGACCATTACATCACTGGGGAATGAATATCTGCTAATACTATTTAAATGTTCTCTCAAGTATTTCACAATAAATGTAATAACTGTGGAGAAGGCATATTATTCTTGTTGTAAGATGGTTAGGATATCTCTTCAATATTATTATTTATATATATTCTTTGGAAACTTTAATTGTGGGTGCTTCCTCATATTGCTATATATGAAAACATGAAATTTAGAATGTTAGTTTAACTCTTATTTGAGAATCAGCCAAGTCCCTCCAATTGGGCTATTTCAATCCTTAACTATCTTTAGACCATTTTGTTTTGGTTATTAAAACATATTTTTAACAAAAATTAAGAATAAGAAAAGAGGAATCCAACATTTATAGCGAGAAACTGCAGACATTGTGGAGCGTTTATTATACAGGGATGAGAATTCCCACCTTTTTCGGTGTGACCTTTTCCTATCCCTGATTATATATAGAGATGAGAATTTCCTGCTGATCAGCGGTTTCCCGCCTTTTTTGGTCTGACCTGTTCTCATCCCCGCTGAATTCAGGGATGAGAATTTCCTGCCGATCGGCGGTTTCCTGCCTTTTTTGGTTTAACCTGTTCTCATCCTTGATTATATATAGAGATGAGAATTTCCCGCTGATCGGCAGTTTCCAACCTTTTTAGGTCTGACCTGTTCTCATCCCTGATTATACAACCCAACAACAGTTTTATGATGTTTGGTGTTTTTGTTGACAGCTCGAGGAGTTCATGACAGGTGCAATTCAGCGGTCCATGCAGTATGAACGAAAGCTGAGTAGTCTGGGCGACCAGAGCCGACGGAACCGGTCAAGGAACATGCACCGGCGCCGCGGGGCAGTGGGGGAGAGTGCCATCAAGGGCAACCTTGTTCGGGGCATAGTGGAGGACCTAACACAGTCCGAATCGAACAAGTTGTCAAACAGCGAAGAAGTGTCGTCAGAGCTCGTGAAAGATGCAAATTCCACAATTAAAGACCAGAACCAGAAGGGCTCCACCATCAGTCACAAATCAAGTGCCATGCAACTGCCGCGGTATCAGGTGGTGGATCTGCTAGAAAAGGGCTACACAATGACCAAGGTTCAAGCCCGATTCGCCTTCGCCACCTACCTCACAAGAGTCCAGCACCGTCTCATGGATGAGACGGGGTTGAATGAGACTGAGGATGAGGACACCTCTAATGAACAAATGGTGGGTTTCAAACAAACGTCATGCATGGATGACCAGAAGGGATGGCCGAATGAGTTGAGCGTCCGTCTCCCGTTTTACTAGATCGTGGGATTCGAACCCATGGGTTCAAACCCTGGTCGAGTCAAACCAATGACTTAAAGATGTATACATGTTGCTTCCTAGCCAGGTGGTCAGCATTATTCGGATAGGGCAAGTACTGGTTGGCTCAGTGTCAGGATAATGTGACTGAGTGGGGTATTGGGTCATGGTGCAAGTGGCCTGGTCTCCCAGTGGGGCAGCACTATAAAGTCGCTTGAGTGCACACTGTCACAAGTTGATGCCCGTCCTCATATGACATTAGATGTTGCAGGACGTAAATCCCCAACAACCAACCAACCAGGGATGAGAATTTCCTGTCGATCGGCAATTTCCCGACTTTTGGGGCAATGACCCGCCTTTTTAGTCCTATATACCGGGATCAGAATTTCCTGCCACTTGGTAGTTTCACGACTTTTGGGCACTGACCCGACTTTTTAGTCCTATATACAGGGATCAGAATTTCCTGTCCCTTGGTAGTTTCCTGACTTTTGGGTGATGACCCGCCTTTTTAGTCCTATATACAGGGATCAGAATTTCCTGCCAGTTGGTACTTTCCTGACCTTTGGGGGATGACCCGCCTTTTTAGTCCTATATACAGGGATCAGAATTTCCTGCCAGTTGGTACTTTCCTGACCTTTGGGCGATGACCCGCCTTTTTAGTCCTATATACAGGGATCAGAATTTCCTGCCACTTGGTAGTTTCCTGACTTTTGGGTGATGACCCACCTTTTTAGTCCTATATACAGGGATCAGAATTTCCTGCCAGTTGGTACTTTCCTGACCTTTGGGCGATGACCCGCCTTTTTAGTCCTATATACAGGGATCAGAATTTCCTGCCACTTGGTAGTTTCCTGACTTTTGGGTGATGACCCGCCTTTTTAGTCCTATATACAGGGATCAGAATTTCCTGCCACTTGGTAGTTTCCTGACTTTTGGGCGATGACCTGCCTTTTTAGTCCTATATACAGGGATCAGAATTTCCTGCCACTTGGTAGTTTCACGACATTTGGACGATGACCTGCCTTTTTAGGTCTGACCTGTTCTTATCCTGGAATCATGGCTGTTGAATCTCCTCCGTCGAATTTTGATAATTTATGAAGAAAAAGCTAAATTGAAGAAAGAAAAAGAAACTAGTTATGAAATAGGCAATATACTACGTACACTATGTTTGACTGAGATGAGAAATTCTAATTAATGAATATTATCAAGCTGTTAGCTCTCTATTATGATGCAGAATTCTATTAAATAATTCTATAAATAGGCAATATTATTATGTACAACTATGTATGACTGAGTTGAGAAATTCTAATTAATGATATGACCTTAAATGTTGCTAGGACGTAAAACAACAACAAACAAACAACAACAAACAATCTAATTAATGAATATTAATTGAATATTAATTGGCTATAAGCTCTCCATTGTGATGCAGAATTCCATTTCAACAGAAATTGCGCACACACTTTCTTACACCAAGGTTTTCCCCCCTTAACGTAACTAGTTCAGTCCGGCTATTTAGTTTTTTTTAACAGCCATGAAGCGTGTTCAGTGTGTGGTTTCATGTTCCAGTAGGCAGGCATGACATTCACAGGCTGTGAGATAGCGTAAACCTAAAATGGTATTCACTACAGGACCTGGTGCTGCGTTTCTTGAAGCGTGCTGCATGTAACCTCCAGCAGCCATTTAAAGTTGTCGTTCCAAGCCGGAAGTTACCAATCAATGACCGAAGGCGCATCCTCGCCAAGCAGCTGGGTGACTTTGTGCACATCTACAATAAGGTAAGCTGGAACTTGCTTACTATCACTTCCTATGTGTGGGACTACATCATGTATTTGACAAATTATTCCCGATTGATTCCGGAAGAAAAAGCACCATGCTATCGATCCTGATTTAACCCTAACAGCCCTAAAGAGATTTCAATTGTTAAGTACTTGGTGAGTCCTGACGGAATTGTTACATAACTGTAGTTGAATTTTATTTCTAGAAATGTTTTCCTGAAAATTTGTAGATCATATTAGAAATACAATGCTATCTGATTGCAGGTGCATTCAGGTGCTCCTGGACTGTAAGCACGTGAAACTTGAGGGCGCATTTAGGTCGCCTCTGGCCTTAAAGGGTTAAAGTAGGTTAGAATAACTGGAAGACTTTCAGATTGAAACACAATTTCTGATGGTTACTATGCATTTAGGATAGAAGGACTTCTCATTACCATATTGCCTGCATATGCTAAATAATGGATTCCTTACTTTTGTGCTAGCTGAATAGGCTATGTGCTTGATTTTGTAATATTTAAACCGTAACAGTCTTCGACTTGTTTCCCACCACAGACATACCCTTTGTTCTTGACCTCGCATTAAGTCAATGGGTCATTCTCTGAAACTGGGTACCACATATTTAGTGTCCATGTTACGATGGCAATAATTTTTTATGGCAAGTTAAATAGTTTTTGTTGCCTGTGTGCATTAAGTATGTTAGCAATTTTATATGTATTTAATCTATCCCACAAAATGTATCAAAAGTATGCTTGTATGATTTTTGTGCTTAGTTGAAAATGTGAAAATTTACACAGTTACATCAAGATGTACACAAACTGTTTTTTCAACTTTTTTCAACTTTTTCTTGTAAGACATAATTTTGTTTGATTAACTCTAATCACTAACATCCTGTTTGAATGTGTTGTGTATGTTAAAATGATCTGGATGTGTGTTTAATTTCATTGTTACATGGGACATTTTAACGTATTGCTTCATTATTATGAAATCAAAATCAAGAAGTGAAATAGCTTCTTTTTTTTTCAACTCTGACTCATGCACAACATCTAAGCCTTCATATGAACATGGATTCTGCTATTATTTGGATGTTTTCTGCTATCATTTGGAATGTTTTCACTTTTGGTATCCATGTCACAAATGTAATACCCAGTTTCAGAGAACGACCCCAATACTCACTCACTGTATGTCCTTCTGATGTAACCTCTCGCATTCATTGAATATAGGACACAGAGAAATTAAAAGAAAAGGCAAAGTATCAAAAAACACTTGTTATAACCATTATGTAGCTTAAGTGAAGTGTTCTTGATACTTTTAGGCTATTTCTTTCCTGTGAAGTGTTGTGAAGTTGGTTAAGTGAATCTTTTAACAGTTGACGTGAAAGTTTTCAGTTGTAATGTCGATATATCCTGAAATGTACAGTTTAAATTGAATCGTCATTATTTATGAGCTCCAGCAGTTCTTATGAAGTTTATATTGACTGAACATGTAATAGACTGGGTCACTGACTCCTGCACCACAAGATGCAGTAGACTGGGTCACTGACTCCGCCACCACAATGTGCAGTAGACTGGGTCACTGACTCCGCCACCACAATGTGCAGTAGACTAGGTCACTGACTTCATCACAAGGTGCCATAGACTGGGTCACTGACTGCATCAGAAGGTGCCATATACTGAGTCACTGACTGCATCAGAAGGTGCAGTAGACTAGGTCACTGACTTCATCAGAAGGTGCCATAGACTAGGTCACTGACTTCATCACAAGGTGCCATAGACTAGGTCACTGACTTCATCACAAGGTGTCATAGACTGGGTCACTGACTGCATCACAAGGTGCAGTAGAGTGGGTCACTGACTGCATCCCAAGGTGCAGGGATTTATGTGGCTCCTTGCCTGAGAGGTCAGTGCGGACTACTACGTGTTTTCCCTTAACAAGTCTATAACTAACTGAGGAAGAGGGTCAAATTTTGAATGACTAACAGTCACATCTTGACCACAGAGCCCCCCTAGTTTTTACTGAATCCTAAAATAACTTAGATATACAAACTATGACTTCATCCACTGCTATTATGATAATTTCAGTGATGAAAGATCTTCGCGTTTTCTCGGATTTCTGCATTTTTTTATATTCACCAATTAACATTCACAAAATGCCAATGGATATATATGACAGCAATTGCTTAGTTCAAATCCTATTCTTATTTGACCTTAAATGTTGCTAGAATATAAAACCCAATCAAAGTTTGTCATCGGTGATAATAGTCATAATAAGGACAGTTGAAACTTGACTTTCGACATTTTCCCTAAATTCCCTGACAATGCTAATCATATGGGGGAATATATGCATTTTCGCGGAAATTCACCATAAGTTATATTATGTTATCATGATAATTGTGAATAAATAAGGTTGTCTGGGTGATGTTATGGCTTCAGGGTCTGTACGGGGCCTGAAAAGTCTTGAACTTCATTTGCCCCATTTCAATGCATTGAAAATCCTTGAATTTAATCTATTCTGGGTAATTAGTCTTGAAAAGTTTTGAATTCCATTAAACTGTCCCCACTGATCTAAATTAGTCCAAAATCGGCATTTGGCATAAGATAATCCGACATGCCTATGTTGCTGTTTTTTTTCTGAAATCCAAATGAAAATAGTCTTGAATTCCTATCAAAAACAGTCTTGAAATAGCCTTGAATTCCATACCTTCATATGTGTAAGCACCCTGCTGCTCCTCTAACACACGTGGCTCCCTGTCACTTAACCTGTGTGCAGGAGACTGAGCAGCTGCGGCAGCGGTTCATCCTGGATAAGAAGCTGAAGAGACCACCGAGCTTCAGCAAAAACAACTGCCTGGATGATGTCAAGTTTACCGAGTTTGTAACTTTGTCGATGTGAGTGGATCTTTGTGCTGCTTTCATCTTCTAGTATTTATGTTTATGGGAAGCAAGTGATATTTTTTGTTAAAAAGAGAGAGCGGATGTGGTGGTCGAATCGGTAGAACGAAGGAAGGTTGGGAGTTCGAATCCCAACCGAGTCAAACCAATGATTGATTTTTTTAAAAGACCGGGAATCGAACTGCCGATCTTCCGCACGGGAAACCTGCGCTCTACCAAGTCCAATCTCTACAATGGAATGAGAAGAATTGACCATTTAATTTGATCCAAAGTGTCGAGGTAAATTTCAAAGGTGAAAGATCTCACTTCCGCTAATTTCTGCCATTTTTCCGAAGGAAAAAAAAAGTAGAACCTTTTCATGGATTCTGCATAATAAAGAGGGATGTGGGAGTGATATTGACAAGCATTTGTTGGTATTGGGTATGGCTGGTATAATTGCACTATTAAGTGCCATATGAGCGCTGACCGCCTGCCTCCCATTTTGGCAATTCATGGGATTCGAAACCCAAGGTTTGAAAACCTGGCTAAGTAAAAAAATTGATACTTGTTGCCACCTAACCTGGCACCTGGCACCACTAGGATGGGGCGAGGAGCAGTGGAATGAGGAAGACCAATTGTCTGCGATTGAAATTTCCCCCCTGCTTAATCAACTAAATGTACCCCCACCCTTAAAAAACCCAGAAAGAAACCTGATGACTTCTTTATAACAGTGAGAGTGAGCTGGAGGAGGTACTGACCACTTACACCAAGCTAAACAAGTCGGCAAGCATCTTCCTTGGCAGCAACTCAAAGAGCACCTACGACGCACGTGCCAACAGCGCCATGTCAGCAGCACCCAGCCAGTCCGAGACGAGCCTCGTACGCCGCAAGGAGTTCGAACAGGCGCAAGTTCGAGCGGATGGAAGTAAGTGCACCGCCTCAATTTTTATGTGATGTGATGTTTTATTTAACTCAAAATGTAAGGAGTAGTTGATGAACTGCTATGCATTCCAGGGTGGTTAATATACTTAATAGTGCTAAGGCTAAAAAAAGAAAGGCGTTTCTGGATGTGTGACCGACCCTGCACAAAGTTGCCGACCATAATTCGTTTTTTGGTGAAGCAAAATTTAAGTAGGGAGCAGTAAGTTGTTATTTGATTCTCGTGCCATTAACTTTAAATGACTTATTATTTAATCTTTAGAAACAAACCCTTTCAGACCATCACATATCTGGTGATAGATAGTTCCTTGCTTCAGTGAACATTTACTGACAAAAAACATGGGTTGTACCTATTGTGCAAGTCAAATTACATCACAGTCCAGGGATTCATAGTAAAAGATATATACATGAACAAAATTTTGTATCCCTACCTACCCAACTTTTTTGCTTGCCTGCAACAACATTTTTTTTCTTAGGCCTAATTGGGATGGCTGAATCGGTAAGAGCGCTGGCTGGCTTCCCATGCGCGAGCTTATGCATTCAAACACCGACCGAGTCAAACCAATGACTTAGTAAATTTATACTTGTTGCACCTAGCCTGGCGCTTGGCATTGATACCTTTTTCATATTTATGTCATGTTGCTTCTGCTGCCTTCCTTTGCTCCCTCCCACTGCTCCTTCCCACCCTGTGTGGTGGAGTAGCTATATTGCATAACAAGCCCCGGTCCGCTGGCTTGCTGCAGCCATTGTAGCTACATGTGCAATGCAAAAACTTAGTAAAATACTCACAGACCAGATGGGATGGCCGAATCAGTTGAGCGTCCGTCTCCTGTTTTGGGAGATCGGGAGATCCGAACCCATGAGTTTGTGGGTTCGAACCCTGGTCGAGTCAAACCAATGACTTATAAATTGATACTTGTCACTTTCTAGCCAGGCGCTCTGCATTATTAGAATAGGGTGAGGACTGGTTGTCGGTGTCAGGATAATGTGACTGAGTGGGATATCAGGTTATGGTGTTGGCAGCCTGGTCTCCCAGTGTGGCAGCACTATAAAGTCGCCATGAGTGTCACAAGTCGGTACCCGTCCTGATATGACCTTAGATGTTGCTAGGACGTAAAAAAAACAGCAAACAAACAATGTAATAGTCAGTAATGAGTTATGTTGGCGAGGCTAACATGGGTAATTTGCTCAACGAGGCAACTGGTGCGCCGAGTCTTCTTGCGCTATCCTGGTACACGAGGTAGTCACTTGTCACCCGACGGTCAGAGCAGCAGGTTCGCTCTACTAATACAGCTGCACTACACCCAACTACACATGGCAGGAGCCCACCCCTACACTACTGTTCAACATGCCTCTGCTTAAGAAGAGACGCGGTCGGCCGCCTCTCAAGCCCAGGGCCGATACTAACAGCCCAAGGAGACAGACAACCTAAGAGGAAAGCGCTTTCCTCGTGCAGATTACAAGTGCCGTCGGACGAGTCGGATACGGAGCAGGAGTCTCAACATGATCCCCCACAACAGCAGCTATCCGAGACGCCAGGAACACCAGCTGGACCAGACGGGATGGCCGAATGAGTTAGAGTGTCCGCCTCGCGTGTTGGTAGATCTTGGGGTCGTGGGTTCGAACCCTGCTCGAGTCAAACCAATGACTTTAAAATTGATACTTGTTGCTTCCTAGCCTGGCGCTCGGCATTATTAGGATAGGACAAGGACTGGTTGGCTCAGTGTCAGGATATGTATCAGGAATGTGACTGAGTGGGATATCAGGTCATGGTGCTGGCGGCCTGGTATTCCAGTGGGGCAGCACTATAAAGTCGCCATGAGTGCGCACTGTCACAAGTCAGTACCCGTCCTGATATGACCTTAGATGTTGCTAGGGTGTCAAACAACAACAAACAAACAAACAAACACCAGCTGTTCGCGAGCTCGCGCAACAGCAGGGGACTATCATGCAACTTCGCCAAGATGTATTTGGTCGTGATAAGGGCTTTACCCTACATAGCCTTCGAAGAGGCGCTGCCCAGGCCTGCCACGTGTCAGCAGGGACATGGAAAAGCTCTGCAGTAAACCTCTACCTGCAATCGATACATATAGGTGCTGCGCCCTGCAGCGCTCGGCCAATTGTTGGGTTGAGCGCTGGTTAACATAAGTCGACTATCAATTAGTTACCTGTTTCTCTGTATTCCACTGCAGCCTATCTAATCCATGTGAATTACTGGTCCACGCAATCGGACAAAAGCTACTGTTATCCTGTATTATTTCTAGGCCCTTATTGGTCACCTGCGTATTGTCGTTCATTCCTTATATGCACTAATTAAGATTAGGCCATGTCACCGTATAAGCTAAACAGAACTTGAAAGCACAACTTCCTTGAAGTTACGGACTTATCTTTATTAAATAAACATTGTTGTTATATTAAAACTTATATTAATGTCTTGACTCTGTTTGTCTCGTTGAGTGAATTAGTCCCACTACCACACAGTGGGGATCTTGACTATGCTGACCCTTGTCAGTCAGAAGGATCAGTAGTTGGCCACAGACTAGCCGGGCCGATCCTTATTGTGGACTGTTCCACCCATTGCTAGTGGCCACCCTGTTACAGAGGCTGTGCGGTGGTAGGTCACTTCTATTCTAACTTAGTTAAATAAACTGCGAAGAATCTCAACGACTGACCAGACATGATGGCCGAATCTGTAGTGCGCAGGCTTCTTTGTGGAAGGTCGGGAGTTCTAATCCCAATTGAATCAAATCAATGACATACAAAATTGATATCTGTTGCTATCTAGCCTGATGCTAGGCATTACTAGGATAGGACAAGGACTGGTTAGCTCAGTGTCAGGATAATGTGGTGGAGTTAGAAATCCGGTCATGGTGCTGGTGGCCTGGTCTCCCAGTAGGGCAGCACTATAAAGTTGCCATGAGTGCACCGTCACAAGTCAGTACCCATCCTGATATGATCGTAGATATTGCCAGGATGTAAAACTTAAGCAAAACCTCGACGACTGAAGCATCTGGGAGGGCAGGAACAGGTTCTTCATTTTAGTGTAATTATCTGGCTGCCACATTCTTGCAATCTTTACAAATAGTAACTTATGATACCTATATTTTTATTTTTTATTAAGCTTGGAAGCATCGCTGTAAGTATCTATTAAGTGTATGTTTTTTTAGAGTGATGTTGATTGATAGCCATCGTTGAGCTACCATAAAAACTTGCAGTTAAGTCGATCTTTTATTAATTTTTTTTAATAAAGGAGAAGCACCCTGTCTTGTTCGCATGTCATATTTCCTGCCTGTATGCTATCAGTTCGACGATAACAATGTATAGTTAAAAGTTTACCTCGACTTATTTGTCGGCTTGTCTAATACGCGAGTTTTTACGGTATATATGCACATAAACATCCTTTCCTCCTTTTAATTAAATCATAGTGTGAAGTTTTTTAGACCAGATAACAAACAAACAGTCATGCCAGTGTGTTCCCTGAGTGTGATCTTTCTCTTCTTTTGGAAGGTCCTCATTTTTACTAACAACGCAATTGACCCCTTTTGTTGTATTAAAGAAAACTGACGTTATTATATTGTCTTGCATAGATGACACAAGCTGCCAGTCTTGATATGACCTTAGATGTTGCCAGGACGTAAAACTCTAACAAATAATGACAACAACAACACACAAGCTGCAGATAACACAAAATGCCAAAGAGCATCACGAAACAAAGAAACTGATATGATTGATGTATAATATATTATTTGTAATTATTTATCTCGGGTTATATAACCTACTTGCTCCTCCGGGAGTTCAAATCCTGATCGAGTGAAACTAATGACTTACAAAATTGATACTTATCTCTTCCTAGCTTCGCGCTCGGCATTAATAGGCTAGGGCAAGATCAGGATAATGTGACTGTATAGGATATCAGGTCATGGTGCTGGTGTCCTGATTGCCCAGTGGGGCAGCACTATAAAGTTGCCATGAGTGTGCACTGTCACATGTCGGTACCCATCCTGATATAACCTTAGATGTTGCTAGGACGTAAAACTCAATTAACCAACCTCACAGCCCATGGATAGAATGTGTTATTAGATCAAATTAAAAAAAAAATTGTTTAATGTTTTCATGATATCTATGTATAGTTAGAAAACAAAACTAATGTTTTTGCCTTGAACAACGCTCCAACTACAGCAGCTTTGCTACACGAAATAAGACATCATAAGCATGAGATTAATGCTTTACTGATACAGCCCCTTTGTCCAGTTTGATGTGTGTGCTAATCTTTCACTAACCGCCCGTATCTGCTTTTTTCTATGTTTTTTCTTCTTTAGTGGTCTGCGGTTCTGAGAAACCACCCGCCCTTACTAGTCATCATTCTGGGAATGCTTCCACAGTTCACCCTCAATCTACTGTTTTGAACTCATACGCGAATGCAGTGTCAATCTACAGTGCCAAGACGAATATGCGACATCGTCCTCTCTCGGCCAGCAGCCGCAGCAAGTCAGGTACAGAATATGGAGCATGTGGCTCACCCATACACACACCCACACCACACATATATATACATACATCTACACACACACACACATACACATACATGCATGCATACATACATACACACATGGACGCACACATACATACCTGCATATGTGCATAATTACATCCATCCATCCATCCATACATACATACATACATACATACATACATACATACATACATACATACATACATACACATGCACACACATACTTGCATACATAAATACATACATACATGTGTATAAATACATACATACGTACATACAGGTGCCTACATACATATGTACGCATATGTACACATACAGGTGTACATATGTGCCTACATACATACATGTGCCTACATACATACATACATGTGCCTATGTACATGCATACATACATGTGTACATACATATGTTTTTACCTCGGTAAACAGCCTCAGGCTAGCCTCAGGCTAGGGAGAGGTAAGCACGTCCGGTACCAGCAATTAGCATATACAACTCACGACTGGATAACGTGTCGTTGGGTTGCTCCGGCAAAATTAGTCTACATACAAGCAAATACGCAGTAAGTATAATAAAAACTGTGGTTAGCTTAATTATGATGCATTAAAGCATCATTATGGAAAGTTTAGACTTTCGTTGGTCCAATTTGGACGAGTTATTTGGTTATAAACAACCAGGGATAGAACACTCGAGTGGGTTTCTCGAAGGAACCAAACCGGTCATTAGCGGTTATGTCAACACCCGGGTCACCGTGTGACTATGGGTAGAGATGTGGGTTTCGCCCTATCTCATGTGGAAATTCTCTCGTACTCTAATAGAGAGTAATGTTGGAGATGCTCCTGGGTTTCTTTTATAGACTCCCCTAGACAAAACTTTTTCAGGCGTTTCTCCGAGTTTCGTAGCATTTTCTCCAACTTGTTGACGTAGTAGTCACAGGTGGGAGAAGTGTGCGGAACAGAGGGATGGGCGGGCCGATACACTGATCCCGACCCCGCGTAAGGTTTGGGCTTGACCCACAATCCACGCACAAATTTAGCTTATTACGCCTGTGTTATAACGGTATAAACACGTTCTTTAACACCAATAGATGTCCAAATGAGTTTGAAACAACCATATTGTGACATATATATATACCGGGACTGACCAAAAATGTTTGTTTCAGTTCCCGATGGCCACGAAGCGGAGTAAGCGCGGTGCAGCAGCAGCCGAGGGGCGTGTTCCGAGTGGAGTGGACGAGGAGTACGACTCCTCACCCGTGTTGTCGGCAGGGCCGTCGACACAGCCCCGGGCGCATATCCTCTCCGACCCGGACGAGGACGCAGTGCCTGATGTGCCTGCGCCTCCAGATTGGGAGGCTCGCTTTGCAAGATTGGAAAGCCACATCTTGACTGCCAAATCGCCTGTGTCTCGGAAGCGGCGTAGGCCGAGTGTCCAAGAGGATTCATTTGAGGATTTCTTGGACACAGACTCGGCGGTGGAGCTTAAGGCTCCTCCTCCTCCTTCTCCTAAACGGAGGAAGAAGAAGAAACAGGTGATTTCTTCGGGTGATGAATTCACCAAGGAGCGGGCAGAGTCTGGTTTGCGCAAAAAGCGGAAGACTAAGTCCAAAAAGAAGAAGAGGAAGAGGAAATATTCTTCTTCTGAGTCGTCCACTGAGTCTACTTCTACGGAATCAGACTCAGACACCAGATATGAAGGGGTCTATGCGGACATTGGCACTAAAGTGGCTAAGAAGGTGGAGAAGCCAAAGGCTAAGCGGGTTAAAACCACTACGCTTATGCGCGAGACCGTGAATGGTCATTTTCGCACGTTCAAACCGGCGGAGGTTATCTCCAAGTTAGGAGATGAGTTAACAGGCATACAGGGTGTTCCCAACTCCATCATTAAAGAAATGGATCGGGATGTCAATATGACGGATGACCGTAAGAAGTTTGAGGATGTGTTGCACACAGTGCATAAGGCAGTGTTGGCTACCCTAACAGCTATTGTTCCTGTGGCTAATAGGATGCAGAGTGAAAATAAGTTCTCGTCTTTGGCTAAGACAATGGACAAAGGCATTGCAGTGCTAGCGGCGGCAGGTAATTAATTACCTGTCGTTTCGAAGATATGAAAATGTCTTCAAGTCAGTTTGCACAGATGCTGGCAAAGAAGTGGCTCGCTCTAAGAAGGTTACCGATAATGAGGGGAAGGAGTTTACGCTCTATCTTGCTCCAGAGCCGATTAAAGGGAAACCTTTAGATAATACCAAGATGTTTGGTGGTCAACTACAATACCTCTATAAAGAGGTAGAGACTGCAGCCAAGAGTGGCAAAAAACATGGATGGCAAGAAGAAACAGGAAGTTCCTCGTTTCAAAAAGTCACGAGGGGATTTTCGTCCACGACGGTTCACCAGAGGAACCAGACCGAGTTCAAACTTCGGTCAAGGGTTTCGGGGCCGGGGCGCTCGCCCAGGCTGGACCGACAACACCGCACGGCCAATAGGTCGAGGGTTCAACTCGTCGAGACCTTTCCCCAGGGGCGGGTCCAAGTAGAGGTCCAAACACAAACTTTACAAGTCCCTGCAGCCTCTAAAAACACACAAACTGTAAGCAACTTTGTGGCTGGTAATATTAGTAATCATATTTCTGAGTGGCACAAAATTACTAGTGACCAAGAAATTATAGAAATAGTTAGGGGTGTTCAAATTCCCTTTACACAAATTCCTGTACAAAGTATAATACCTTTTCCATATAACATTCAACCAGTTGAACGAGACGCACTAACTAAACAGGTACATAAATTCTTTGAGAAAGGAATTATACAAAAAGTGACACACTGTTCAGGACAGTTTATTTCAAACATTTTCTCGAGACCGAAGCCTAATGGTGATGTTCGAATGATCCTGGATTTAACAATCCTTAATAAAAGGGTGGAATATCGACATTTTAAAATGTTCTCTCTAGATACGGCACGAGATCTGATTACACCAGATGCGTGGATGGCTAGTGTTGATTTACAGGATGCATATTATACGCTTCCCATAATGGAACAATACCGAAAATTTCTTCGATTTATTTGGGATAACCAACTCTATGAGTTTACCTGTATGCCGAATGGCTTAGCTTGTGCGCCACGTTTATTTACTAAATTGCTTAAACCTGTTTTCTCGGTAATGGCGAGGAAGGGTCATATAATGTTTCCATACATAGATGATTCTTTTATTATAGCATCAACACAAATTGGTTGTGTGAATGCAGTTTTGGATTTATGTGCATTACTCACTAAATTGGGGTTTTATGTACATCAACAAAAGTCAGTGTTTAAACCAACAAAACAACTCAAATGTTTAGGGTTTATTCTGGATACACAGTCCCTTACAGTGTCGATAACAGAACAAAAACTAATTAAGTTTATGACTACAGCGACTCAGCTTATTAAGTTATCAAAGCCAAAAATTAGACAGGTTGCTGTTCTTATTGGCATAATGACCTCATATGCACCTGCTGTGTTATATGGGAAGGCCCATATTAAGTCGCTAGAAATAGATAAAAATCTAGCGTTAACACGAACTAAAGGCAATTTTGAGCGAAAGATGTTTATTTCGCAAGAAGGGTTACAGGATATTGGATGGTGGATGCAACATATAGCAAGTTCACCAAATCCAATCCGCATGGCGGAACCTAATACAGTAATTACTACTGATGCTTCGTTAGAAGGTTGGGGAGCTCATCGAGATGGGGTCACAACAGGAGGTAGATGGCTTGATGATGAAAAATCAGACTATATTAATGCACTAGAATTGCGTGCTATTTATCTGGGCTTACGTAGTTTAGTAAAGATAAATAAATCACAGGTTAGAATACTAACTGATAATACTACTGCCATGGCATATATTCGTAACATGGGTGGAACCAAATCAAAGTCTTGCAATCAGTTATCTAAACTGATTTGGAACTGGGCACAGGCTCAACAAGTCTGGCTGACTGTAGCGCATATTCCAGGGTCACAAAATACACTTGCAGATTATAAAAGTAGAAATTTCCATGACCATTTAGAGTGGTCTCTCTCTACACGTTTGTTTAACTTCGTTTGTGAAAAATGGGGTACACCTGAAGTTGACTTATTTGCATCACGAAATAATAACAAGTTACCCTGTTATGTTTCTTGGCATCCTGAACCGGATGCTTGGAAAGTAGATGCGTTTGCTATTACTTGGGAAAATAATTTTTTTTATATTTTCCCACCATTTAGCATTATCAGCCGAGTAGTGAGAAAAATCGGCTTGGAAGGGACACATGCGATACTGGTGGTGCCCGATTGGGACACGCAACCTTGGCTGCCAGCAGTTTCACAACTGGCAAAAGATCGTATACGATTCCAAAGAAAACTCGGGAATCTGACGCACCACGGACCGCTAGTGGTTCACGGCGACGTGTCAACGACGCCTCTATTGGCATTCCTTTTCTAAGGAAGCAGCTACAGAAATTTGGATTGGACAGAATTACTGAGGATAGGATAGTATCGGATGCCTGGAGGCCAGGGACTGTCAAAATGTATACAACCTATTTAAAGAAATGGGGTGTACATTGTTTGTTAATGAAAGTTAAACCAACAAATCCAAAGATTTCACAAGTAACTCGGTTTCTTCGTTCTCTAGAGGATGAAGGACTTTCCTTTGGATCGATTAATGCGGCGAGGTGTGCGTTATCAATTGTATTACCTAGAATTGATGGCGAAACAGTTGGAAAACATTATGTTATTTGTTATTTACTTCGTTCAATTTATCAAAGGAATCCTCCAAAACCAAAGTATAGTCGGTTTTGGGATGTTTCTATAGTATTTAAGTTGTTTCAGGCTTGGCCTCACAACTCGTGGTTAGATATAAAACAGTTAGGTTTTAAGGTCGCGGTCCTGTTATTGTTAGTAACTGGACACAGAGGACAGACGATTGTTGCTTTATCCTTAACTGGATTAGAAATAGACAAGCAACAAGCTACGTTTGATTTAGAAAAATTGCTTAAATCGAACACGTTAGGTGACCCTTTATCAACGGTTCACTTAGACTGTTTTCCGAATGATCGGAAATTATGTGTTGTGTCGGCCATACGGGCTTATATATACAAGACAAAGGATTTACGTGCATCACAACAACTATTAGTGAGCTTTATAAAGCCACATAAGGCGATTTCACGAGACACACTTGCCAGATGGACAATTACGGTGTTGAAATTGGCTGGAGTGGATACGAGTAAATACTCTTCCCACTCAACTAGAGGAGCCATGGTCTCCAAGGCACGGGTGCTTGGTATTTCTGTGAAAAGAATACTAGCGCATGCAGGCTGGAAGACGGCTAAGTCGTTTGCAAAACATTATAATAAACGACTAGAAAAGCCTACCGGCGTTGCAAAGCGTCTTCTCGCCAACTAACAAGAATAGGTGAGAACAAAAATTTAGAATGTTATAATAAGAAAGAATGATATTAAGGATAAAAATGAATTATGTAAAGGTCTCCCTAGCCTGAGGCTAGCCTGAGGCTGTTTACCGAGGTAAAATAGTATAGTTATACGAGTCTTACCTTGGTACAGATGATGGATAACTGTTGTTTTAACCGAGGTATAAGCCTCGGATAGATGTGGGCTAGGGCCCTCCCGCCACACCCTGCCACATCTATTCCGTTGGTGTACCTTTTCGGTAAAGTAATAGTATCCATTGTTTGAAAGTCATTTTTATCCTCAATAAGTAGGTTAAGATTGCTGGTACCGGACGTGCTTACCTCTCCCTAGCCCACATCTATCCGAGGCTTATACCTCGGTAAAACAACAGTTATCCATCATCTGTACCAAGGTAAGACTCGTATAACTATACTATATACATGTGCACATACATACATATGTACACATGTGCCTACATACATACATGTGCCTATGTACATACATACATACATACATACATACATACATACATACATACATACATACATACATACATACATACATACATACATACATACATACATACATACATACAGGCGTACATACATACGTACGTACATACATATATATATACACACACACCGGTGGTACAACGATACAGTGTCACAAAGGACCATTATAGCAAAATCTGAGCTGGGTCACCTGGTTCACACATAGTCCTCACCTGGTCCTCCCTGGCTCACACCTGGTTCACACCTGGTTTTCTTTGCTCATCTCGAGGTACTGAGAATGTATCCCGCTGCGCATGATGCTCAGTGTCTCCTTAATTCATTCATCCATCTTGTAATAAACCTTTTTCATGCATGATCTAAGACGAGGCTTCTGCAGCCTCAGCAAGATGTCACATCTCTGTGCGCAAAGCTACCTCCCGCCACCAGGAAGGAAATGTCCTGTTTGGTTTTATTCCCACACTATGGAGTTAACACCACCACCCCTTCACTACCAGTTATTGATTATAGCCATGATCATGACCCACCTACAATACTGCAGATACAAGGATCATATAATCAATTTTCTGAAGCCTGAAATAGCTAATGCTATTGAAGTATCCCCTACATACTGTGAGCTCTGGCGGAGGAATCTTTGTTGGAAGGACTACTGAGAAAGAAACAATCTAACTAATCCTTGACCGATGCTTTGTATACTTGGCCAACTAATGCTAGGTACACACCTACCGTTTTTCCGCACCCACCTACTGTATACGATCTAAAACTCCCCAAAAGTCGTGAGGTGTGCACTCCCCTAGCACACCTAGCGATGGCGATTCCCGACTAAAAACTCAGTTTTAGGGCTAAAACGGGCCGATTACGATTGCGATTCGCGATTCGAAAAATGAATCGGCCCGTTTTCAGTTTTAAGCGGGTCGGGTCGAGTCGTGATTTTTAGTGCGCGAATTGTAAACGGTAGGTGTGTACTTGGCATTATACAGCTTACTTACAATTCTTGGACAATACAGAGATGGTCCATAGTTACAATGACCACTAATCATTAACCACTCCATAACTTGTATCATGGTAAGCTGTTGTTTCTAATATATATTCTCCATGAATGCCCTCAAGCATGTATCACCTCCTGTGATTTTAGCTATGTTTTGTGAGTTAAATTTTGCTGTGAATTGACACTAATTTAACCACTTCAAAATTGTATCAGAGATAATTTTTGCTGTCATTTGACACGGTTCCGACTGTTTCGGAATTTCATGTAAATTTCAATGTAGGCATTTGAATGTGATTAACAAGACTGACAGAATAGATATCACTAGATTTTCGCAGTGAATCTAGCCATTGCTGCCGATACAGCATTAATCAATCGATCGATCAATCAATCAATCAATTGAGCATTTGACACAGGACTGCTAACTCTCTCTCAAACTTGCAATGCATTATTGAAATAATATTTAAGGATTGGTGGTTCAATTTATGTATACTAAGGCGTATCTGATTTAATGGCGATATATTTTATTCATATAATTAAGCACTGTGTAAATAATATTTGAGCCAGTAGCCTGGTTTTGCGTTCTTATCGATTGACATACTGACACTGCGGGGTTGTCTCTTTCGGGCTCATAGTGAAGGCGTGTGACGTGTCCACCAAACCCAAGGTCAGGAGTCGAGTGGTTATATTTGGTTAGAGTATGGTATGAATAATGTACATTGGAAACAGTACATTAGTTTCGTCATCCCAATGTAGTAGTAACCAACAACAACAACAAAAACTTGAAAAAGAACTACCTCGTTTCTGGAATATGCTCTTTTAAAAGAAAACTTTTCTGTTGATTTCCAAATTCTGATATTTAGATTTCTTTTTTGTTGTTGGAGCTTCATGATTTGGGATGCATCTGTTTTCATGGCTGATATTTTGGATGAGAAATGTGCTTGATAGTATGAAATTTCTTTCAGTATACTGTGTGATATGTATGCTTATGTTTGAATGCATAGAGCATAGCTTAGCACAGACTTGAGCCAGGCTTTTTCTCTCTTGGGACCAGTAGATCTTTTCCTACAGCGCATGCGCAGTGAGCTGCTTGCTATAGATCTACAACGCTAGTTCTTGCCACTGCCAACAGAGGGCAGGTTGGTGGTGGAAATCCTCTGTAAGACCTTTTCCACAGAGTATGCCGCACAGTGAGCTGCTACCCATGGCATTAGTTATCGACACTGCCGTCAGAGGGGTGGGTTGGTGGTGGAAATCGTCTATTGTTGGATCTTGAGCGTCTTTTGGAATTTGGATTGCTTCCTCATGACTTCACTGAATCCCAATTTCACCCTGCCATTTTCTACATGCGTCTTATTTTCTAGATTAATGAGAGCAAACATGGTTGCATTCGCTTTGCTTGCATAAAACCCAGTAGATGAAAAACCACTATGCTAGTACTGGCTATCATCGCGCTCAATTTCTGATATGACCATAAATGTTGCTAGGACGTAAAACAACAACCGTAATGGGCTTCCAACTTACCCCCCCCCCCTCCCGGCACCCAACACCCACACTTACAAACAAGAATAACTTAATCTTCCATTCTATTTGTAACCTTCGTTTTTATTGATCATGCGCTGGGTAGGTTCTTGTTTCTGTGTTTGGATTTGACACCCTTCTATTTAGGAGGTTACCTTGCGTTGAATTCAGTAATTACTTTTTAATTGAAAATGCTAAAGCTGCATAGTCCGATTAAAGCATGCACTTTTCTGAGCCAAAGCACTTGACCTAGATTTGATCATGCATGTATCCAACTTAGATACTCGTGCATTTATTAAGCATTTGTTGCATAGAAGGGAATAATTCAATTTAATGGAACCTGTTACTGCTGAAGCCTATGGTGTCTGAATTTTACCGTGCATGCCAAATTTTACTTTGCGTTCCTTCACTTCAAATATCTCCAAAGGTAGCCTTTAAAAAAAATAGTAACTTCAAACTAAAGTAAGGTAGATTATAATGGTCAACCTAAATATATGTATCTTTAAAAGGAATGACTGAAATTCAAAACCATCGGATTATGCAACTTTAACTGTAATATAAATAAGATGGCAGCTGGCACTACAAATCCATATTGCACCAAGAGGACGTTAGTCAATATTGCCAGTGAATGAGATGGCTTTAAGTATGTATATATGCCCATTGTAGACGATTTGGTATGTGTAAGGGGTCATCCAAAGTTTTCAACATTTTCATGGTCTTACAAAATATGCGTTTGGGGGGGGGGGGGGGTGTCAGTCAAGTACAACTTTTATCGTTTGATAAAATGTTGATATTTTTCAGTGAATTGTTTTATTTAAGAAAAATCTTTGTAGATTAGTTGATTAAGCAGGGGGATTTTCAATCGCACACAAGTGACCTTCCTCATTCCACTGCTCCTTTCCCTGTCCTAGTAATGCTGAATGCCAGGCTCTGTAGTGACGAGCATAAATTTGTAAGTCATTGGTTTGACTGGACCAGCGTTCGAAGCATCCCAATATCCATTTGAGCAGTGATACAGTTTCATAGCCAAACTGTTTTGTCAGAGCGATACTACTACATATTCAACTTGCGAAAGAATGAATATCAGAGAAATATGCCATTTGTCAGAGTTGTTGGCTAATTGCACAGGAAGTAATACGCCATCTCGCGGCAACACTGACATTAAGACTACTAGATAGTCCTGTTTTTTTTTAATAGATCAAGTAAACCGGGGGGGGGGGCGGGATTTGAATCCCATGACCTACCAACCAAAACAAGAGGCGGGCGCTCAACTTATTCAGCCACCTCGTCTGGGTCTGTTGTAAAATGTTGATGTGTACTACGTTTGTGAGGAGGGTGTGGGGATGGTGGTGGTCTGGGAAAGCAATACTCTTTGTAGTATCTTGAAAATGTTGGGAGAACTTACAGGTCACCTGTAAGTGAGTGGTGGCTAATGCTGTTCTCTGCGGTTTCCCTGCAGCCGGCCAGGTGACAGCTGAGGGGCGGGTTCGGCCACTGTCTGCTTCCATGGCTTCATCGGAGTCGTCTCGCACCGCTTCCCGACCCATGACTAGCCTGCCGCAGCGGGAGAAGCCCGACGGAGCCGGTAAGTCGTGCATCTCCTGGATGCAGCAACTGATTTGCACAGAAAGTAGTGCTAAATTGATGGGACTTCTCTCTCATACACACGCTCCTCATCTCACACTTCCAGGGTCCGTACAGGGTCTGGAATGTCCATTTGCCCAATTTCAAGGCCTTGAAAAGCTTGGAATTTAACCTATTTTGGGTAATTAAGTCTTGTAAAGCCTTGAATTCAATTAAACTGTCACCACTGATCTAAATTAGTCTGAAATCACCATTCACCATTGTTCTTTTTTCCTGAAATTCAAATGAAAATAGTCTTGAATTTCTATCAAAAACAACGTTGAAAAGCCTTGGAATAGCCTTGAATTTCATATCTCATGGACTCTACACTCCCTCCTCATAGCCCCTTTCCTCCCTTCAGTCATTGATCATTTGGAAATTTAGTGTGTTGGAAGATCTTTAAGGATGGTTCTCTGGAAGGTTTCTCAAACACACATACTCGCTCCCCTCCCTCCCTCCTTTTTCATCCCTTCAATCAATTGAAAATTTAGTTGTAAGTGTGTTCTTTAAGAATGTAAAACCTGAACACGATGGTGATTCGGTAGAGGCCAGGCTTCCCGTGCGGAAGATCAGGAGTTCGATTCCTGGTTGAGTCAAACCAATGACATACCAAATTGATACATGTCGCTTCCTATCCTGGCACTCATCACTAATAGGATAGGACAAGGACTGGTTAGCACAGTATAAGGATAATGTGACTGGGATATCGGGTCATGGTGCTGGCAGCCTTATCTCCCAGTGGGGAAGCACTATAAAGTCACCATGAGTGCACTGTCGCAGGTCAGTGCCATTCCTGATATGACCTTAGGTGTTGGAAATAAAACTGCTCGCCGTGAATATGGCCTATGCTGCCGACACGGCGTAAAGCAACCACCAATCAATCAATCAATCAAACGTAAACTGCAACAACCGATCAACCTTTTGAAGGATACTATGGCTTGGTCATGTAGCAAAGACTGACATTCATCATTACTGGGGCATGGGAAACGTTATCTACCAATTTGTGCATAATGAACCCAGAGATTCTCACCGTTTAATTTGGTGCTGATCTATTTTACTTCAGCATATATGAGAACTCAACAAGTTTGTGAATTTGCACATTGACTGGTTCTATGAACCATTTACTATCATTCATTAACTGTCCTCTTGGTTTAATTTGAATTCTCACGAAGCTGATCTTTTGTATACTGTTCGATGTGCAGACTACACACCTCACAAATTTGAATGATGTTTTGTCATCCATTAATTTTGATTAAGATGAGAGACATAAGCGAGAGGTACTTGTGTTTGTTTGGTCAGTATTCACTGTAACTGTTTTGTCCTGTGTTCAAAACAGAGCGTGGTTCCAGGTAAGACTTAAGAGCGAAATACTGCCTTCCATCGAAGCATGCGCCTTGCTGGTTGCTTGCCGGTCTCGATAGGCAGGCTTCATCTAAGGTTCACCTGGTGGAATTGCCTTATTCAAGTGTAGCCTGATGACAAGTTTGTCTTCTACTCTGTGCTCAAGCTAATTGGGACCCGCGTATGGAATTTGACAGACATTAAAGCTAACCAATATTTCCCATCAAAGGATGTGGTAGAGCTTGATCATGTAGCAGAGATTGACTGTCATTATTATGCGGGTGTGGGAAAACGCATCTTTCATACGGTGTGCTGCATAAGGAATGGTACTTGGTTTAACCCTCTAAGAACGGGAGTGCCAGTGTGTGCCTGCAAGTTCCACGTGCTTACAGCCCTGGTGCACCTGTAGTTGAATTGCTTTTCGATATATGTTTTCCTGATAATTTTAGATCATATTAGAAATAGAGTGCTACCCGATTGCAAGTACATTCCGGTGGACCCGGAGTGTAAGCACGCGAAACCCGCGGGCTCACCCGGGCGCTCCTTCCTTAAAGGGTTAAATGTACCTCATCGGTTCCTGGCTGCCATCATCAGTATTTTAACTGCTACCCACCTAACTAAATCCCAACTGAGAACATGATTCACATCTTCGATAAAATACATTGAATGGAATGGCCTAGTGATCGAGCCTCCACTCGTAGGCTGGAGGTTCTGGTTATGATCTCTGACTAACAAACCAAAGACTTATAGAATTTAGTACAGCCTAGTGGCTGACATTGCTACAATAGAGCAAGAATCCTACCCAGGTTGGTCATCAGGAAGCATGTGGTTATAGCTGAAAAGTAAGTTTCAAGTTGCATAGGCTGATGATTTAGAGTTTCTGCCACTTTCTGAGGTGAATACATTAGATTGATCGTTATAATCTAAATTATTTTAGTTTCAAGTAACTTTGCTTTAAAATGACTAACTTAGATGATATTTGAAGTGTAAGCATGCAAAATTAATTTTCGCATGCTTGTCAAAACTGTGACCCCCCATGCGCTTCAGTAGTAACAGGTTCTATTAAATTGACTTACTATGCCCTTCTATGTTGCAACACATACTTAATAAGCACACCAGTGTCTTTGATACTTTCATTGGACTATGCAATTTTCAAGCATATGGTCTAGCGTAAAAGACGGGTTGGGAGAGGCACCAACCCCACAACTTCCAGTGTGTAAACTGAAGCTGTGAGCCAGCATATTGTGTCGCAGCTTCAATCCTCTTGAATTCTCACGAAGCGGAATGCGAAGTACCTGTATTGTAGTGATTGCGGAAGTGTGAAGCTGTTTGTTGAAGTGGGAAGTTCTCGAACCATCGTTTTGTCCTTTGTTGTGGCAGCACTGCTTCCGGTCCTCTACAGCCGGTGTTATAGGAGGGCCTACCGGATAAAGGTAACCCGATACACTGGTGTTTAAACACTGCATGAGAATAGCAAACCAGATACAATGCCCAGGGCATGCTTTTTACGGCTTTGATTATGTTAATTGGCTACCTCGCTAAAAACCCACTTGAAGGCTATGTATGTATGGTGTATGCATGTTTTGCTGTTTCGCTTTAATCCTGTACTTGTATTTGCGGTGCTGATTTTAACTGGATCGACTCTTTATGCAAGTGTTTCTTTTTTTATCCTGTTACAGAATCAGTAAATATACAATATGATGAAGACGTCATAAACTCTGCCCTACATCGGTTAACACTAAAACAGCAGCAGAGACACTATACTGCTAATAATGCGTCTAACATACTCAACTCGCCAAGTGAGGCGGCTGTGGACATGGGATCTCGAAATACGAAACATTCATGGGGTTCATTGGGCCATATAGATGAGATGGGTCAGTCTAGCACACAGAGCAATGTGGTGTGCTACTACCCTGCAGATGACCTTCAGCGACCCCCGTGTAGGGTTCGTTCTACATCACGCAGTCATAGTCACGAGAAGCTGCATCAGGAAGGGCACAGCAAGTGGTACCCGTCGCAGGACATCCAGCCACCGAACAAGAGCGCAGTTCCAAGAATGCAGCCCAAGTCCAGGAAGATGGCTAGCGAACAGGAAGAAATCCGCAGTGCCAATGACACCTTTAACAGCTTTATGCATAGCAGCGGTGAAAGCAATCACCCAAATAATCAAATTAAGGTTGTCAAGAGCAGCCATCACCAGCATCAGGTGACCACCCAGTTTTACAAGCAGCAGAAAATGATGGAGGCGAGCAGATCCCTGCTTGAACAGAGCAAAGCCAAGCACCAAGCAATGGTCGCACAAGCGCACGCAGCCCAGAAGTCGAAGCTGGACGCGAGCAATGGAGGGAGCTGGGATGCACTCAATAACGTTGTGGGCCGGGACCTTTCTCCGAAGCCACCGCCCATGCCATCCTCAAGAAGGAAGAGTGCACATTCTCACAGACTGGCCAGGTATGTGTGGACGGAGGTCCGAAGGAACCTAGCCACAGCACAATTCACAACCAGTTTCTGAATGCCTATATATCATAACAGAGGCAGCAGCGCCAACTGCCATTCTTTTGACTAACCCAGTGGTAGTTTTATCCAAGAAAAAGAATTTTTAGTCAACCTGTAATTACATTACATTAACATTTTAATATTAAGCTCAGTTCAGAATTTGTTACAAGAAAGCCTCCCTCCCTCACCCACCAAGCAACCCAGGTTCCTTAGAATCACAGCTGTTGCTTCATTCAATCAATCAGCACTTTTTGCAAAGCACATTTTGGGTTAATGCTTAAATTTTTTTAAATTTGCGTCACAGTTGTATGTGGGCTTCTTGTATACATCTCAAGCATTTCAGTAATATATATATGCATATAGTTCAGTCCCTCATACCGGTCAACGTGTATGGCGGTCAGTTCACAATTATAACCACTTTGGCTTCATCCCAGATATTTCTGTCTATATACAGCCAATATGCTGCCACTAATTGTTTAGACCCACAGTTGAACTGATACACAGGGTTTTAACTGTGTATATAATGCTCAAGCTCAAGTCAGCCAATTGAAACTGAAATTTGATACTGCAGATCAGAAAAATTACGACGGGCAGGTCACTGAGAACTTCACCTGCCCGACCGAGTAAGTCCTTATTATTGTCCTACCCTGGTCACTAATAATTCCTAAAGAATGGCTGTATCGAGCTGCACCCACCTCACCATTTAAAAGGCAAGTTTACAGATAGCTGTGGCTTGAATGGGTGCAACAGGGAGCCTAGGTAGTGAAATGATCTGGAATGGCAGACAATCTATTTGAGTCCCGCAACGGGGTCTTGGTGCGCTACCTGAACCGTCATATGATACTTACCTCATTTGAAAATTGTATATATTTATTATTTTAATATTCCATATATATGTATACACACATACATATCTATATATATATATATACCGGACACGGTGGACGAATCGGTAGAGCGCCAGCCTCCCGTGCGGAAGGTCGGTTCGAATCCCAGCCGAGTCAAACCAATGACTAATAAAATTGATTCTTGTCGCTACCTAGCCTAGGATAGGGCAAGGACTGGTAGCCTCAGTAGCAGGATAATATGTGGGGGCGGGGGTATCAGGCCATGGTGCCGGCGGCATGGTCTCCCAGAGGGGCAGCACTATCAAGTCGCCATGAGTGCGCACTGTCACAAGTCGGTACTCATCCTGATATGACCTTAGATTTTGTTTGTTTGTTTGTTTGTTGTTGTTTTACGTCCTAGCAACATCTAAGGTATTAGATGTTGTTCGGACGTAAGACAACAACAAACAAAGAAACATCTATCTATATATACACAGATCTATGTAAATATATATTTTCTATTTTTAATGAAAAAATCTCTAGCCTTAAACCGTTAAAGCATTCTGGACTTTACTCAAAATTACTAATCCTTCAAGTATTTGTTATTCAGTAACAATAGAGTCCATAGGTACTATATATATATATATAGATTCTACTGGTAGTGTACAGTTTGTGTGGTGCCACCTACTCGGTAGCATCCTGTAGCTGTGTCGTCCCTGTTGCTTACAGACCCTCTACGCATGTGAGTGATTGTAGTGAAAGTAGTAGCTTTTACAACAGTCTGAAGTACGATAACAGCACGGGCACGTCCCGTCTCGTCCACAACTCCGGATATGCGACAGGTCTGTAAAACAACCCGCCCCCACCCCACCAATAGAAACCTTAATTAAATGATGGTGATATGTCTTCAGCTTAAAAAAAAAAAAAATCTGTTCAGCTTTCCAGAAACCCTAATTAAATGATGGTGTTATGTATTCAGCTTTTAAATTTTTTTTTTTTTTATATATTTGTTCAGCCTTTAAAAAAAAAATTTATTCAGCTTTTTATAAATTTACAATTTTGCACTTTATCAATTAAAAACTGAGTTTATTTGAACTGCCTGAAAGAGGAGGTGGGTCTAATCTATCTATGGTAGCACAGGAGATGGCAGGGGTGTGAGTGTGGGTGGGGGAGGCTATTTTCATAATTAAATTGGTGCCTTTTGAAAATTGTATTGCTGTTCTTAATGCCATGTGATTAACACGTTGTTTGGTTTCACAGAATACAATTGAACAAGTATATATATATATAACCCCAAGTTTTATAACCTGTCTCTCGGCCTGTTGAGGACTTTTTTTGTTTTTGCCGAATCTCCCCATACCCCTCCACGTTTCGCACACTTTGTTTTAAGGGTATATGGGACGTGTAATTAATTAATTAAATAATATTAGTAGCTGCTTATCTGAGGAAGATGACAGCTTTGTTGACGCCAAATTGATTGATGAAATATTTATAATTAAAGTTGCATAATCCGGTGGTTTTGAATTTCTGACATATATTTTAGATAAATATATTAGGGTCATGGTTATATCTACTTTGCTGTAGTTTGGAGTAACCTTTATTATAAATGGATAACTCTTTTAAGTGGAAACATACAGAATTAATTTGGTGCACACACCCAGATGCTGGACATGATAGGCTTGCACGACGTGTAGCAGTGAGAGGTTCTGTTATTATATTCAGGGATGAAAGATTTCCGCGTGTTCAGCGGACTTCTGCGATACAAAAAAATATCACCAGCTTAACTTTAAACAAAATGTCAAGGAATTGGGATGAATATGACAATTGGTTCCCATCTTATATGACTTTAGATGTTGCTAGAACATAAAACCCTAATGGGAACGAGTTAGGTATGGGCGATAATATAGGTAAAACAAGGACAGTTGAAGCCTGACTTCTGGCATTTTCCCCACGATTCCCTGACAGTGCCAATCCTATGGGGGGAAATCTGCATTTTCGCAGAAGTTTGCCATCAGTGTAATATTCTCAGCTTGATTTCCGCGTTTATTTTGCCTGAGACCACTTTCATCCCTGTATAACATGTTATACAATACATATTGAGTTGATATTTCTTCTATGCAGCAATTAATGTTTAACTGTTTAAGGCTGGGAGCACCCAATTGCGCCTGCGAATTTCATGCAGTTCAGGAGTGCCTGGATGCGCTTGTAATTGGGTAGCACTGTATTTCTGTTGTCATCAGGGATGAAAGACCTCTGCGATTTCATGGATTTCCCCAACTTTTTAATATGCACTGATTAACATTCGCAAAATGAAAATATATACGACAGGAATTGGTTAGTTTGAATCCGATTCCTATATGACCTTAGATGTTGCTAGAACAGAAAACCCAAGCAAAAGTGTTCACCATGGGCAATAATACAGTCACAACAAGGACAGTGGAGTGCTCTCCAAGATTAGTCTGTACTGACTGATGAATGTAATGGTGCTAGGATAGTGATCAGAGAGTAGCGGATGAAACCTGGCTTCCGGGAATTGTCCGTGATTCCCTGACAATGCTAATCCTATGGAGTGAAATCTGCATTTTTGTGGAAATTTGCCGTCGATGTAATAACAATGCTTAGTTCTGTCGGAACCTGTCCGATTTCCACGATTTCCACGATTTTTGCCCGCTGACCACTTTCATCCCTGTATGATCTACAAATTTTAACGAAAACATTTCTAGAAATGCAATTCTACCTACTACAGTTATATAAGTTTTGCTGTCCCCATTGCATTAATACTGTCATATTCCCATTTTTATTAACAATTGAAATCTCTTTAGAGCTGATGGGGGTTAAGCAATGCACCAGTATCTCACTTGGTGAGATACTGGTGTAGATTATGTTATAATTTCCTCAGATTATGCAACTTTAGTAAATATGGTTTAATATAGAATACATTCAATACTAATGGAGCTTTAATGAATGCAGATTGTAATGCAGGTTATAATGCTGCGAACTCATTGTTTTCTGCAGCCCTGCGACCCTTAAAGGTTAAATTACAACTTAGCAGACATGAACTGTCTCCAAGCAACATCAGGTCATGAATACACAACTTTGAGCCAGTTTTAAGCGTTTATGTAGTTGCTTAAAGTTGCATAGTCCTATGGTTTTGACTTTCTGTCATTTTTCTGAGATAAATATATCAAATTGATTGTTATAATCTATCTTATTTTAGTTTTAAGTAACTTTTATTTTAAATGGCTAACCTTTGAGATATTTGAAGTGGAAACGTGTCAAATTAGTTTTAGGCAAGCAGGCCAAAACTGACACCATAGGGTTCAACAGTAACAGGTTTTTATTAAATTGACTCAGTGTCCCCTTCTATGTGGCAACAAATGCTTAATAAGTGCATCAGGATCTAAGTCAGATATGTAGGATCAAATGTAGATAATTGTTTTGTTTTTCAAAATTTACTCCTCCATCGTACTATGCAGCTTTAATACATTACTTGCTTTGTCTGTTTACAAAAAACAAACCCATGTCATGGGCATTTAGTTTTGAGCAGACATTTTATTTCCATTCTTGGCAATAATGTTGGTGTTAATCCATCAGTAACTGACCAGGCTTTTGTGATGAACAGTTTGCACGCATGGTTTCTTGTTAGCAATGTGTACATCCACCAAAGCGTCTTTAATATTAATAATTAACGGTTTATTGTTTTAAAAAATTCTTAAAAAGAGAGAAAACTTTGCTTGAATTTAACTGATATATTTGTACGCTGCTGTTAACTATTGATGTGTGCCGGGTAGCAACACTGGTGTTTCAAAACATTTGCTAATATGTAAATTTGACATTGAATAATACACGCTGAGTCTGTTTGGTGTGGTTTTCTCTAAATTGTGGTCTAGTTACTAAACAATCCATATTTATAACCTCTTTCCTAATTGTTTAAAAATCAGATTATTTCGACACATATAATTAATGGATTCATGCATAATGGATGATAAGTTATTATATATTATTTATGCATAGTGTAATGGGTTATGGCAGTTATTATATACCAAGCTCAGTGCACTGGTCCTGGAATTTCCCTCCAGGTGGCAGCACAACCATCCTAATTCTTTAATATTCCGATAGTAGCCACTATTGGAGGTGTATACTAGATTTATACATCATAGGATGGACATAAACAAATTAAATGCATTTAACTCAGGTTGCTGAGCGATAATAAGGAAAAACACTCGTTCGTTACACTGGTTTGAAGTACTAGTGCACTGGTTGGCAATAAAGGCTTACACTGGTGAGCCAAACAAAAATTTGACACCAACTGACAACCTTTGTTTCTATTTTTCGTTCTTTCTTTCATTCTTTCTTTTGTTTTCTTTCATTCTTTTGTTCTTTCTCTCTTTTGTTCTTTCTCTTGTTCTATCTTGTTTTTTTTTCTCTTTTGTTCTTTCTCTCTTTCGTTCTTTCGTTCTTTCTCCCTTTCGTTCTTTCTCCCTTTCGTTCTTTCTCCCTTTCGTTCTTTCTCCCCTTTGTTCTTTCTCCCTTTTTGTCCTTTCTCCCTTTCGTTCTTTCTCCCTTTCGTTCTTTCTCCCTTTTGTTCTTTCTCCCTTTTGTTCTTTCTCCCTTTTGTTCTTTCTCCCCTTCGTTCTTTCTCCCCTTCGTTCTTTCTCCCTTTTTGTCCTTTCTCCCTGTCATTCTTTCTCCCTTTCGTTCTTTCTCCCTTTTGTTCTTTCTCCCTTTCGTTCTTTCTCCCTTTTGTTCTTCCTCTTTTCATCCATTGAGAAAGAAAGAGAAAGAAAGATAATTTTAAGCGAAAATAAATCGTGAGTAAACCCAATTTTAAGCCGAAATAAAATTGATTAAGCCCATGTCAACTACTCCTGGAGGCAATTCCAGGAGGCAATAGGTTATAGCTGGTAATGAGATTATAGAATAGATCCTTAGCAGTGCTGACTTTTTCCAACTCCCAATGCTTGATAACCCTGAATACCGTCTATCACACCTTCCATTTATTTAGCAATATAGCGCCCCTTATTCTTGCATATCCAGCACTCCTAGGAGTATCTGTTTTCAGGGATGAGAATTTCCTGCTGATCGGCGGCTTACCGACTTTTGGAGATTGGTTTTGACACTTGTCCATATGGGAATTTCCCACCGATCGGCAGTTTCCCGACTTTTGGGCAATGACCCGCTTTTTAGGTCTGACCTGTTCCCATCTCTGTGTTTTACAGTCATGGGCTTTGTGGTTTCCTGTTCGCTGCCATTAATATCGGTGAATTGAGTCCATAAAGTCAACTCTGACATTGATCGCTGATCTTCGTCGATTTAACTCCCCCCCCCCCCCTCTCTTCTTTTGGTCTCAATAATCATTGAAAAATCTTCATTGAAAAATTATTATTTATATTACAATAAAAAATAATATCTACCATGCACATCTACCACATCATCAGTGGATAAAGCTTTCACAAAGAATGCTGCTTATTAAATCCATTTTGTACAGTTAATTTCAAAGTTTTCTCATCTGCGCCTTTTGCTTTAAATTAGATCCCTTAGGGCTTCATTGTGAACATTGTTAAATTTGTTATTTTAGTGTATTGCCTTTTTTGACGTTACTTTTGTTTCCATTCGTTGGTCCATTCAGGCTCATTAGTGCACAGTAAGTTTCTTTGTGGAAATTTGTCAAGTGAAACAAGTCTTTATGGGGTGGATTATTATTGTATTGTTTATTGTGAGGAGTATAATCTTTAATTTAGGAATAATACAGCAATTTTGGTCAAGAATGGGATCCTCATAAATACTTGTTTCTCTTCTCAAGTATTTTCTTTTCCGCCTAGTTTAGTAATTTTATGATATGTAGAATAGTTGGCTTCATTAGCAATCAATGTAATAAAAACATCTGTTAAATTATACCTTTTTGTGAGGTGTACTCAACATTGATGTGAATACAACAATCTTGAGATTGCATGGTTCGCTGGTTTTGAGTTTTTGCCATATATATAATCTAATATAAATATATTAGGTTAATCATTATCTACTTTAATTTTGGGTAACTTATATTTTAGAGGAATAATTTTGGAGATATTTGAATTGAAAACTTGCAAAATTAATTTTGATGTGCCTGTCATAATTTTGGACATCATAGGCTTCAACATTGACAGGTTCTATTAAATAGTATTCCTTCCATGTATCGATAAATGTTTCATGAGTGCAACATTATGCAGATTGTCCTACCAGATTCTTCAATAGATCAGGTATCAGAATTTGTATGTCGATCCCTTTATTCATTAGTTTTAGTGATGGTAACTTGCCCTCTGGCTAACACTGTCTTATGCTATGTATCTATTGCCTATGTCATATTATAAAAAGTTTTTGTCTAGCTAGTTCCTTTTGTTGCAGAGTCTTGATGCGGAAACTGAAGTCCCGAAAGAACGCAGATGCCATTTTGTAGCAACATCTCTGGCGACTGGCTGAGCGGTGAAGGTGCTCTCTTGCGAAGACTTGTAATAACGCTGCTGTGCTACAATTGATTGCTGTTTGAGTTTGCCTCATGACGGCTACAAGACAACGTAAATACAATAAGCAGACTCTACCAAGACTTGGGAAGCGCTCTCTTATGAAGACTGGTAAATAGCGCTGCTGTGCTACCATTGATTTCTGTTTGAGTTTGTCTAATGACGGCTACAAGACAACGTAAATACAATAAGCAGACTCTACCAAGACTTGGGAAGCGCTCTCTTATGAAGACTGGTAATAGCGCTGCTGTGCTACCATTGATTGGTGTTTGAGTCTATCTGATGACGGCTACAAGACAACAGAAATACAATAAGCAGAGTCTACCGAGGCTTGGGAAGCACTCTTACGAAGACTGGTAATAATGCTGCTGTGCTACCATTGATTGCTGTTTGGATTTATCTGATGACAGCTACAAGACAACATAAATACAATAAGCGGACTTGGCTGCTGCACCTGGTAGATTTAATCAGGCTGTACTGCTATTGCTGCTGCTATGCAACGCTAAGATGCAAGGCCTTATTTGCTGCCTCTGAAGAACACCAAGCGATCTCTATTTATCTAGGCACCAACATGGCCATGAGTTTGTACTGCGGTGTAATTGTCGAAGATATGATGCCATGCGATTAACTGCTGTTGAAGTAGTTATCTGTGCCTTGGTTGTTCTTCAGCATAATACCACAAGATGTATTTGCGCGAATAGCAAAATGTGCATTTATGTAACAACCACAAGCATGGGCCATATCTCATGGCTACCAAATCACTTGAGTTGTAAACAACATCCAATAGTAACAGCTGTGTCGATGAGATATCCTTTACTAGCATCAATACGGTAGATGTAAGCATGTTTACTATTTTGATGGGCACAATATTTGCTGTCATTTGTATAAATGGCTTCATCATATGTGAAACGCATTTGGCAAAGTACAATAATGTTGGAACCTTACATGTGTGATAACCGAGTCAGTAGCATATTGCGGTACGATAAAGCTTTTTGTATCACATGATCATGTGATGTGATGCATGAAGTTAGCCCCATCCGTTCTGGGCATGGTCCAGACTGGAATTGCTGTTTTGTCGCTTCGTTCGAGTATATGTATGGACTGTGCAAGCTAAGTTATTGCAATTCGGCTGTGTAAGCTAAGTTATTGCATAGGACTTGGTGGATGAGCCTTACACCCTTATGCCTCTGGCCAACTTGACAGTTTCCTATCGACTTTGAAATCTTACTCGTATAGTATCATGTGATTTGCGTATTGCTGCTCTGTTCAGAATGGTTCAATGGATGACCCTTCTTCTGTGATAATGCAAGAGTGTCTGTCTGCATTGTTGGTTATTCCAAAAGAGCCGTGCTTCGTACCCTGTGAATGGAATCGGTCTATGATTAAAATGGCGCCAAATAATTCCACTGCATGTCCGATAAAAGCAACCGTATTGAAATCAGACTGTCCATTAATCCACAATAGAGATCTGGGTAATACAGTAAAACTTCTCTAACCGACCACCTCCACAGATCGACCACTCCCATATATTGATCGCTTTATTTGGGTCCCAAAAATACCATTGTAACCATATTTTAACTCCCTAAGCCGACCACCTCCCTAAATGGACCACCTAAAGTCGGCCCCAAGGTCGGTCGATTTAGAGAGGTTTTACTGTATATTCTTTTTGGTCAGGACTGTTTTGATGCGTTATCTATGATTGGTTTATTTTGTGTGTGTTTTTTTTGGGTGTGGGTGGGTGGAGAACATTGCTGTGCCCAGTAAAGCCAGGGCTGTCAATTGAATTCCAAGCTATTGAATTTGTAGCACTACGACCTGCAGACAACCACTGTTTATACGCGTACACGCAAACCTAGATCACTCTTCTACGGATTAATGCATGTGTATATAAATCTGACGCACTACTGTACATTCTCTATTTATAGCATTTGCCTAGCATACACGACAGAAAGAATTGCGTGGAGAAAATTATGGGTGTTTTAAGAAGCATGCTATTGCCATGTGGTTTGCTTTTGCCTGCGAATAACTGGTATTGATGTAATTATAGGAAATGGCCTAAACCCAGTTCCACGGGATACTTGCTTGACTCCAGTCCCTGGTGATATGTGTGATAATATAAGAACATGTATCAATTCTCAAAGCCTTATGCTAGGTCAATTGCTGTCTTTGTGAATCGCCATTTAAAAAGAACAATTGTATGTATGTTTTCTTTGAAGATTATTCCGTCCACTCATGTATGTATATTTAATGTCTTTTGTTAGCTTCTAGATGTAGAAATATTACCATACTATCATCATTGTCAGCAAGGGATCGGGGAACATTTTTTTAATATAAGTGACAAGTCCACTTGACAAGCACATGGGTGCATTCTATTCAATTCCGCTGAACCTTGGGTGAGTGGGTGGAGGGGGATTGTAAAGTGTGGGTAATACGGTGTGGGGGGTGGGGGGGGGGGGAGGAGCGGGTGCGGGGTTGAAGCCAAAATTCACACCTTTATCAGAACCTACCATTTTCAGAGATGTAATTTCTCTCATTTTCATTACCAGATATATATCTCTATTCATGTTCTGTATCTTCGCAGTTGAGCGTCCTGTCGCCATTTCTTTCCAGATAATCTAATTGGGGACGTTTGAGGGGTTAGTTGACCCAATTTGGAGCAATGAGGGAGAGGGGGTGGGGACATTTATTTCAAAGCCAGTACATATTAAGTTTGAATCCGGATATTAATTCTATCTTTTAAAACCCAACAAAGATTAGTGTAACGCCATGGACTCCTTAAGTGCGGCTGTACTTTGTAGTGTCCTCATAGTCCCCTCATAGTCTCCTCATTGTTGCCTCATAGTCTCTTGATGGGAATGGGTGCTTAAAGCGGCATAGTCCGATAAAAACATCAAAATTTCTGAAGCAAACACGTATCTAGATTTGAACCTACATATCCTACTTCAATGCTGATGCCCTTATTAAGCATTTGTTGATGCATAGGAGGGCATGCTAAGTCAACTTAATAGAACCTGTTACTGCTGAAACCTTTGGGGGTCAGAGTTCGACAAGTACGTCAAAATTAATTTAGCGTGTTTGCACAAGTACCTCTGATGTTGGTCATTTAAAATAAAAGTTACTTCAAACTAAAGTAAGGTAGATTATAACAATCAACCTACTATATTTATCTCAGAAAATGACAGAAACTCAAAGCCATCGAACTATGCAATGAGTGGTGACGCTTACAGTGGCGTGTTCACCAGATGCTTGTTCAGGGTTGGGTGCTTAATTGTGGAAAAGCCGGATGTGCTAAGCCCCAGGTTTGCCGTCTCTGCTGAATACTAACCGTTTACTAGTATCAGAGTATATCAGGAATGAAAGATCACCGCGCTTTTGCAGATTTCCGCGATTTTAAACAAATATTTGCAAAATGTCAAGGAATCAGGATGAAAATGACAATTAGTTAGGTCAAATCTCATCTTATGACCTTTCATGTTGCTAGAATATAAAACCCTAATAAGAATGATTTGGGTATGGGTGATAATATAGGAAAAACAAGGACAATTGAAGCCTGACTTCTGCATGTTTCCGCAATTCACTGACAGCGCTAATACTATGGGGGTGCGTGGGGGGTGGGGTGGGGGGGGGGGGGGAAATCAGCATTTTCATGGAACTTTGCCATTGATGTAATATTCTTGGCTTAATTTCCACATTTTTTGCCTGAGACCACTTTCATCCTTGTATATTGAAATTACCTGCCTTTTTAATTATTTTATTTTTGTGTAAGCCAATTGTAAAAGGTGTAAATAACTAAGTATGACAGCGTCAATGTAAATAGTCAATACTACATACTAAAAAAACACTAATTAAATATCTAACACAACGATCCGGTGCATATCGATTCATCCATTCAGTTATTTATAAGAAGAGAAACCTTTTACCTGGTTGTTGTAGTCAAACGGCGAGTTATAAATGATTAAAATCAATAATCATTACAATGAGAGATTATTTATGTATATGAGTGTATGCATTGATTATTGCTGTGTAGAAGATTGAACATTTGCATTCGTTTACATTGCTACAGAAATGTACTTTTATATAGACTAGAACCGAATAGCAGGCGGTTTCTAAACAGATGGCTGCCTTTGCTCTGAGGGGCGGGGGGGGGGGGGATATAGGTATTTGTTCATTTGGGGGGCAGGCCAGTTTTAGGTACTTGGGTACTGATATTTTTAAGTACGCATGCTTGTCATTTTAGGAATTGGTATAATAATTATTATAATCGTGCTGTGTCTTATTCACCATTCCTTCAATGCATCTCATTAGTGCATTCCTATTTGATCCAAGCACACATACATCAGCTTCGCGATCTATCGGAAAAGATTATGGGAATATGAATTGACTGATATTCAATTCTATGTCGGGTGGGAGGAGAGTGAGCGGAGGGAGGCGACGGGTTATTGGAATATCCCATTATTTTATGTGGGGGTGGGAATGGGAGGGTTCAACACTGGATGGCTATTCAAGTGTATGCGACATTGTGATGGATTAATAGTCCAATTTTACAGTTAGTCAATTTTGGGTAATATTATCTTGATCCCATGTACAGAGGCACCAGCAGTGTTATTGCCTCAATGATAACCGCCGCAATAGTAATCGTCTCATATATACGCTGATTAGGCCATGTGAATTAATTACATAAGCTTTTACCGGGTGTTTTTTGGTAGCTCGTGGGATTGGAACCCATGGGTTCGAACCCTGGTCAAGTCAAACCGATGACTTAAGAATTAATACTTGTCGCTTCCTAGCCAGGCGCGTGGCATTATTAGGATGGGGCAAGGACTGAGTGGCTCAGTGTCAGGATAATATGACTGAGTTGGATATCAGGTCATGGTACTAACATCCTGGTCTCAATGGGGCAGCACTAAAGTTGCCATGAGTGTGCACAAATCGGTACCCGTCCTGATATCACCTTAGATGTTACCAGGACGTAAAACTCCAACAACCAACCATTTACCGGGTTTAACGTAGGACCATGAGGTGAATGAAAGCATTTTTTCTCGTAGCTCTCCTATTGATTAATGTTGGATTTGATTCCCCCCCCCCCCCCCACCTTTTGTGTAATTATTTAGTAAACGCTTCATTCCATCCATCAATCCAGCCATCGGTTTCTGGAGATGTAGGTCGTAGCTGTGATACATATAGCTTAATCAATTTCACTTGACCCATTTAATGAATGCCTGATGAGGTTGCTAATCTACAACCCCATTACTCACATATCTACAACTTCCGGTACATAGTTTGAGTAGTGCAATCTAGAACTTCCGGTGTGTATTTTGATCAGATATATATATATATATATATACATTTTTTTTTTTACAATTTCGCGAGAGCTACATAGTCCGATGAAACATCAAACCCCAAGACACTTACATAGATTTGATTCTACATATCTAACTTAAGCCAATTTAATAGAAACTGTTACTGGAGAAGCATATGGTGTCAGAGTTTTGCCATGCTTGCCAAAACTGATTTTACATGTTCACACTTCAAATATCTCAAAAGTTAGCCATTTAAAGTAAGTTACTTCAAACTAACTAAGGTAGATTATAACAATGAATTTAATATATTTATCTAAGAAAAATGACAGAAACTGAACTATCAGACTATGCAACTTTAATTATCGATACATTTGTGCATCATGTGCAGGATTGTGAATACATTAATTATGACTGATATTTGATAGAAATGGAAGATGCCTTGGGTAGGTGATCTTCTGTAGGGGCTTTTAGCTTAATTCTTCTGTAGGGGCTTTTAGCTTAATTGCAGAGTTGATTCAATGGAATGATGCAATGTAAATGTACACGAGAAACACTCGGATATTTACTTCCTTGCTTTAAAGTTTTATTGTCTAACAGTTTACTGTGTGCATATACCATTTATACTGCTAAATCTAGAATAGCATCTGGCAGTCACTGTTTCTTCGAAGTCCCAACTTTCAAGCCTATGAAGGAGAAGTACGAAGACGCATATACACATGTTGGACATTCCAATGTTATTACGATCAATTATGTAATTATACATACTATTTAAGCAAAATAAAAGAATGCAAAGAATGAGAATTTCTGTCTTGTTTGTAAATTCATCAAGCACCACCCCCATCCTCCCATCCATCCCCTCCCCTGACCCACATGGTTATATTGATTGAGTTTTAGTGCAAGTTGCTGCGCTGCAAAGTCTAATAATTTGTTACCGTCTGCATAGTCCAACAGTTTTGAGCTTCTGCCTCTTAATATTCTTGTTAGATAAATATGTTAAGTTGTTTTAATCTACCTTAACTCTAAAATTAACACTACTTTGAAGTAAAAACATGCCAAATTAATTTGACGTACGTGTTGACATGCTGATACCATAGGCTTCAGCTACAACAGGTTATATTAAATTGACTCCGTATTCCCTTTTATGCAGCAACAAGTGATTAATTAATAAGTGTACTAGTGTTAAGTTGGATATGCAGAACCAAAGTTGAGTAAGCATTTTGGCTCCGGAAGTGTCATTTGTAATATATGCATAAAAGACATCCAGGCACCAGCAGAGAACAACGGAATATGTAAATGAGCCAATGTCAGAGGCACAGGGTGCCGGTAGTTCAAGTTCCTGGACAGTGAATAAAGCATTCAGTATCCAGAAGTCAAAGTGTTCAGCCATCATACTTTCACATGGTGTCAGATAAGGACAATGCCACCTGCAAGCATACTGCCGGGCCTCAGCCCGCCAGGTCAGCTCATCCTCTGCAACAAAGCACGATCGTACTGGAAAACATGGATCAGAGCATATAATATATATGCCACGGCTTCAGGAGTCATTACGAAAACAGAACAAGTGCAATGCTGTATCTTCCTTCACGTCGCCGGTGAAGAAACCCAGAGAGTTTTCACCAACATGGCCATCACGCTTGCCGAGCAGGACAAGATCAGGCCGTTAACGTAGGCATTTCAAGCATACTGTACCAGTAAATCAATGATAATAATACGTTACCATTTCAACTTACATAATCAAGCCAACGAAAATATGTCCACATATATCACGGCCCTCAGGGACAGAGTGAAAGATTGTGAATCGCTTTTGTGCGATCGTTTGGTTGCTGGTGTCAAGAACATGACATTGAGAAACAAGATGCTTCAAACATCCGATCTCACACTCGAAAAGTGCATTAATATGTGTGAACTCAGTGAATTTAGTGCTGACCAGTTGGAAGAAACAAAATCGAATGTGGAGGTAAAAGAAATCGATGGTCTGAACAGATATGCAAATGCACATACCAGTGCACTGGTGGTTCGCCCAGCTGGGCCGCCATCTTGGAAATCGCCATCTTGGAAATCGCCATCTTGGAAGGCCGGAAATGCCACCGGTGCAAGTGAAGTCAAGATTCAATTTCAAAACTGTGGTTACGAAAACCGACGTGGATTTTGTCCGGCGACGGGCAAGATTTGTGTTGCCTGCAAGAAGGTCGGGCACTTCTGGAAGGTTTGCCGGAGCAAACTTACCAGGGTTGATGAGTTGACCGTGGAAGAACCCGACCCTCACAACGTCGAACAAGACCCAGATCCGGCAGAAGTCAATGTGTTGACGACGGATCTGTTTGTCGGTGTTATCGAGCGCAACACCGAACAAGACACCAAGCTCTGGTATGCAACCGTCTGAGTGAACGGTCATCCAGTCAAGTTCCAGCTCGGAGGCGAACGTTCTTCCGAGGAATGTCTTCGACAGGATCGCATCGGTGCAACTGACGAACACCAGGTGTTCACTCGTGACATTCTCGGGGCATCGGATCACTCCCGATGGCGAGGCTTCGGTCGAGATCGACGGCAGAGACTTAGTATTGCAAGTTGTTTGGGACTGCCAACCTATTTTGGGTAAACAGGCTTGTGTTGTGTTGAACCTGTTGGCACGGGTTGATGAGGTGAACTCTAGCATGCCAATAAACATTTCCACCCAGAACAATATCCACAGCATGCGCACTGATGATCTGGTAAGCAAATATATGGATGTTTTTCAAGGTTTAGTTAGGCCCGATAAAATTGAAAGCTGTCATTCATACTCGTACAACCTGTTGTCGACCCACCGAGGAGGATTCCGTATGCAATACAAAATAAGGTGCATAACAAACTAAAATGCATGGTAAAAATGGGTGTAATTGTCAAACAAAATGATCCAACTAAATGGGTAAATTCCATAACCATTGTTAAAAAAACTAACAAAATAAGAATCTGTCTGGATCCAACAAAATTGAATAAAGCTATCAAAAGAGCACCATTCCCAACTAAAACTGTTGATGAAATTATCGCCAAAACGGCAAACGTGCAATATTTCTCAGTTTTAGACGCCATGACAGGGTATTCACAAATCAAACTAGACTACGAAAGTTCACTGTTGTGCACGTTTAATACTCCATGGGGCCATTACAGGTACACCCGTCTACCATTTGGCATCAAAACAGCCGGTGACATTTTCATTCAGGAAATGCACCATGTTATGGGCAATATACCCGGGATAGGTATAGTGACAGACGACATTCTGATATATGGGTCAACCGTTGAGGAACACAACGACAGACTGAAAGCAGTGCTTGACTGAGCCAGGTCGGTGAATCTAAAATTAAACGATTCAAAATCTTTTATATGCAAAACAACAGTGAAATATGTAGGTCATCAACTTACCCAAAAAGGTGTAAAAGCTGATCCATACAGAATACTGGCGATTGTAGCCATGGCAGAGCCGGGTGACAAGCAAGGTGTGCAGAGGTTCCTGGGCATGGTTGGCTATGTTCACAAGTTTATACCAAACATGTCAGAGCTCGCAAAACCACTATGCACGCTCCTTGGTAAGGAGGTCGCTTGGCACTGGCAAAACGAACAGCAAGTCACATATGACAAACTCAAAGAAAAATTGGGAACTGCTCATGTATTGTCATATTATGATGTAGAAAAGCCAATTGTCATTCAAGTGGACGCTTGTCAGTCATGTCTAGGTGCTGTTATCATGTAGGATAACAAGCCAATCGCACTCGCATCTCATCACTAGATTCAGTCCAGTGTGTCTACGTCACTATTGAAAAAGAAATGCTCGCAATATGTTTCGGCTGCCAGAGGTTTCATGACTATATCTTCGGCAAAGAAGTTCAAATTCAAACCGATCACAAACCATTAGTGGCCATCATGCAGAAGCTGATACATAAGCTGTCATCGCATATGCAAAGAATGCGAATGCGATTGCAAAATTACAACATACAACTGTGTCATGTTAAGGGGTCCTTAATGTCCTTTGCAGACACGCTGTCCAGAGCACACAGTGCTGAATTAGGTCACACTGACCTATTTGATGACATACTCAGCGTCGCTGCAGTGGACATGCAATCATCCAGTCTGTTATGTAAAATTGTCAAAGAGTATGAAGACGATATATCCATGTCCATGTTAATAACGCATATCGAAAATGGGTGGGACACTACATGTGCACAAACACTGCAATGTCTATGACAGTACATTCCATGCAAAGAAGAACTCGCAGTAGAAAACAACTTGGTAATGAAGGGCAATTGTGTCAGTACCTCCAAAGCTCCGTGGTGAACTGATTGAAGCGTTGCACGAGATGCACTTAGGTATCATCAAGTCCAAGCAGCTAGCCCGTAATTGCATGTTCTGGCCCAACATTAATAAACAAATCGAAGAAAAAGTCAGTCGTTGTGACACATGCCAAAATAAACGGATGACAAGTCCCCAATAACATGTTAACCTTATGAAAAGATAGGCGCAGATCTATTCGAAATAAATCACGCAAACTACATAATAACGGTAGATTATACAGAAGTCACTTTGTTGAAGGATAAGTCATCCGCCACGGGGATTGAAGCTATGAAGGATAACTTCGCAAGGCATGGGATCCCAAGCCAGGTATTTTCGGACAATGGTCCGCAGTTTATGAGCCATGAATACAAAGAAATTACACAACATTACGGATTCATAGCCACATACTCGAGTCCCCAGTATCCCCGCAGTAACGGCCAAATTAAAAGATTTGTCCAAACAATAAAAAACATGCTAAAAAAATGCTTAGACATGATAACAGATTTTCAGCTGGCATTGCTCAACTATAGGAATACTCCCTTGCCCGTGCTTAATGCATCTTCAGCTCAATTGCTCATGAGCAGGAGGCTAAGAGGAAGACTGCCTATGTCAGAAGATAATTTGATATCCAAAACACAAAATCCTAAGAAATTATAAATGACGAAACATCAACAGAGTCAAAAAGGTTTCATGACAAAAAGTGTGGCAAAGCACACAAGCCATTGAGAACTGGTGATAATGTCAAATACAAAAACCATGTGGGGGAATGGAAAAAAGGGGTGATTTTGGGGTGTACAGGAGTTTCAGGAAGAGAATACCAAATTCTGAACGAGTCGGGTAACATGTTGTATAGAAATCATAAGGGCACTCGAAGCCATTCAGCCCGAACCAGTCAGACAGGCACAGAACATGTCAACGAGTCAGAGAGATGTAAACAACGCAGCTAATCTAACTAGGTCAGGTCAAGTGATTAGGCCGGCTTACAGGCTAGACCTCTAAAGGTTAGACAGCTGCCAGCTGTAATGACACACTGAAACTATGTGCATGTTAGCATCAAGATTTATTTTCAGAAAATATGTTGATTGTTTATTTCAAAGTTTACACTATGTCATAGGGAGGCTACGTAGCCAGACAATAAGCCAAAGGACATGAGTGAATGGGTACACACGGACATTGGCTAAACATGGTCAAAGACTATAAGACATTACAGCATTATGTCACTATGTGTTGTTTTCATATTGTGCTTTAACCTGTAAACCCAATGTACATGTAACCATTTTTAGGTATATATGTTTATATCTCAAAAATACTTGTGAAGGGGGGATATGTGTAAAAAAACATCCAGGCATGAGAAGGGAACAAAGGAATATGTAAATGAGATGACATCAGAGGCACAGGGTGCCAGTGGTTCAGGGCCCTGGACAGTGAATAAAGCATTCAGTATCCAGAAGTCAAAGTGTTCAGACATCATACTTTCACATCATTGGACTGCATCAACTGTTTCATCGCCATAGGTCCTGACATTGAATTGTCCCTTTACCTTAGAACATCCGTGTTTTAGAAATATTGAGATTGGTTACTAGGATAAAGCGAAAAGCTACGGGATGAGGAAGACTAATTACCAACAAATGAAATTTAAATGTAACAAAACAAAAACCAATCGATCTTTAACGTTGGATCGTCCGATATGGTTCTGAGATATGCCTACATTAGATTAATCGGTATATTCTACTTTACTTTAGGTTCAAATGACTTTTACATTAAATGGCGAACTTCTGAGATATTTGACGTGCAAACATGCAAATTTAATCTTGGTAAGCATGCCAAAACTCTGGTTCCACTGGCTTCAGCAGTAATAATAGGTTCTATTAAATTTACTTAGTAGGCATATTCCCTTAGAATATGCAGCAACAAAATAATGTTTAATAAGTGCCCCAGTATCTAAAGCCCCGTTCACACAGCACAACTTTAGGCCGAACTAGATAAGGCGAACTAGATGAGGCGAACTAGTGTCGTGTCCACACACGGAGCGGTTTAATGGAGCAGTCACACTACGACGTGTTAGCCCGGCGTTGGACAACACGTGCCAACGTGTTGTGTTTTTGGTCGAAACGTCGGAACGCGCCGGCAACGCGTTAGCAACGCGTTGCCGGCGCGTCGGTACACGTTGGTACACTATGATTGACAGGTCGCTTTGATACAACGCGTCGGCGCGCGTCGCCCAGCGCCGAAAGTTTTGTGCTTGCACAAAACCTTCGGCGCTGCCCAACGCGCGGCGACGTGTTGCGGGCCGCCGATAACACGTCCACAACACGTTGATAACACGCTTGCAACTCGCCGACTTGGTTTAACGCGCTGGCGACACGCCGATAACGCGTTGAAAACACGCTTGCAACCCGCCAACTTGGTTTAACGCGCTGGCGACACGTGGATAACACGGCGATAACGCGTCGATAAGACCGTGGGAACGCGGCGCAACTTTTTAGAATAACATGCCAGGAACGTGCTGCCAACACGCTGCGCTGTGTCGAGTTTTTCGCAAAACATGCCGAAAAGTTTGACGTTTCTCGACGCGTTATACGCGTTGGCGGCACGCCGGGCCAACACGTCGTAGTGTGACTGCTCCATAAGGCGGAAGTGGATATCTGCGCATGAGCAAGTCCAGACCAACCAGTGCCAGTTTGGGTTCGTCGACGTCGCATGAGAGAGTGTGGGTTCGTCCTAGATATGTATTAACTGAATCGTATTGTTTTGGAACAGTCAAAACTTCTGCTGGGCAGTGAAACCCTAAAAATAAATGATGAAAAAAATATCTGTGCACAGCTAGCGGTTTCATAAGCCGTGTTCACACGGGCAATGTAAATCGATTCGTAGAAAGCGACTTGCCTAGTTCGCCTCACATTTCGCGTGTGAACGCACGTCTGAGGCGGATTAGGGCTGATTCGACTCACGTGATGCGCATCGTGTAGACCACCTCAGCGAGGTAGTCTACGTGAATCGATTCCTGTGATGCGGATAATTTTGCCCGTGTGGACGCTCTGAGGCGGATTAAGCACCTCACACGCATGCGCAGTCGACACCTCAGGTTGTTGACTTTCCGGTCGATCAAAAGCGCATATTATATAATTTAATTAATGAAACCGCTATCTAAGCACAGATATTTTTTTCATCATTTATTTGTATGGTTTCACTGCCCAGCAGAAGTTTTGACCGTTCCAAACCAATACGATTCAGTAATTACATATCTAGGTCGAACCCACACTCTCTGGTGCCAGCATCGTCGAACCCAAAATGGCGCTGGTTAGCCTGGACTTGCTCATGCGCAGCATTCGATTTCCGGCCTCAGTACTGCCCGTGTGAACGGGCGCTAATTCGCCTCACCTGATTCGATTTGCCTGATTCGCCTCACATTTTGCCCGTGTGAACAAGGCTATAGATCAAATTATATTATATAGTGTGACGTCCTTAATCCGCCTCAAGTAAGTCGGTTGGGTTCACACGGGCGATATAAGTCGAATCATACAATTTGGTTCATATAAACCACCTGCTTAGGTGGTTTATCAAATCCGATTTATATGAATCGATTCAGCCCTAAATCGCTTTAGCGTAGCGTCCACACGGCGAATGTGAAGCGAACTAGACAAGTCGATTCATATGAATTGAATTAACTGCCCAGTGTGAACGGGGCTTAAGTAGGTTCAAATCTAGATAAAGGTTTTTGGTTTTGAAAATTTGATGATTTCATCGGACTATCATCAGATCATTAAACTTTAATTTAAAGCTGCATAGTAGTCACTATGCAGCCTTTATCATCTTGATATTTTCAGTTTGATTAAAACTTAAACCCAGTAGGCCTACGCCAAGTTTGCATATATTACTCTACATTTCAGACAGCCAGCACTCATTCCTGTTCCTCATAACTTATGCAGGTTTGATCGGCCATTCGACAGGTGTATTTATTGATTTGATTGTTTGCCTCCGTTGCTACGTAGCGCGGTGACCCTGTGTTTGTAAATAAAGCCTACTCAGGCCCGACCTGTTTCTCGCTACCTACAGGTGGCTTACTCATTACTGTCAATTATACACACATTCTGTGCACAACCCAGGACTATATATTATTTTGCAACATAGATGTCTGACTTCACAGAGTGCTAACACGACGAACAAGGTAGGTCTCAGAGTTTGAATAAACCTAGAACGTACTGTCTTGGATTATTGCTCACGGTCTAACTGCTGTCAAAGTGGACGTAGCCGACCTGTGTTTAACAATTTTTTTAACCGGCCCGACATACACTATATGGATGTAGCAGTCCCTCGGCCACTCTCTGGCATGGCACGTTGTGTTATTCTCGATATATCATAACCTCTTTAGATCTTACCAATTTGGAACGCTATTATCAAATTGCCGACACGCGTTACCTTTTGAAATAGGTTACACACGATGTCACCGTTATTCATATTAATATTATGTAAAAACTCAAGTGTTAGGCCTACTGTCTTTATCATCACCATCACCACCATCACCATCATTTATCATCACCAGAAGAGCGTGATGAGTCAATTTATTAGAACCAGTTACTACTGAATGAAGCCTATGGTCAACCTTTGACGTGCTTGCCAAAATTAATTTGGCATGTTTTCACTTGAAACATCTCCAAAGTTGGCCATTTAAAATAAAGGTTACTCCAAACTAAAGTAGATTATAATGATTAATCTAGTGTAGGCCTAGGCTTATTTATCTCAGAAATGACCAAAACTCAAAATCATGGAACAATGCAACTTTAACATCAGTGTAGGTCTAATTATTAATATTGATTTATTATCATCAGTATTATTAATGTCGGTATCTTCATCATCATCATTTATTTTTTATTTTGGTAGAGAGTTTATTCATCAGCAGATACAGGCATTGGTCTACTGGCCATGTAGCCTACATTACATTGTAGATAGGTAGCTCTGCAGGTACAAATAGCTAGGCCTACGGTATATTAGGTTTATTGGGTAAGCTATCAGAGGGGGTAACTTCAGTATTGTGGGCTAAGGTGGGTTGGTGGCTGTGCTGTTATCATGAGTGAGGGGGTGGGGAGTGGAACCTTCTCTTATAAGTTCCTATACTCAATTTGGTCTGGTCTGATACCTGATATATAAAGGATGACAAGTTGCCTCTAGCAGCCTACACGTATCAGAGGGGGACCATTGGTCATCACTGTTAAAGTATGACGTCTGAACACTTTGACTTCTTGATACTGAATGCTTTATTCACTGTCCAGGGACCTGAACCGCCGCCGCCCTGTGCCTCTGATGCCATCTTATTTACATATTCCTTTGTTCTCCGCTCGTGCCTGGATGTATTTTACGCATATATTACAATCACCATCATCAGCATCATCGTCATTATTTGCATCGTATAGCTGAATGAGTAGAGCGCACGCTTGCCATGTGGGATCTCGTCGGTTAGATCAAGAGTCAAGTAAGACATTTTAGATTCATAGCATGCCTGTTCACACTGCCAGATCTAAACAGTTAATTCTATTTGTGTGTGGACCTTTTCCCCCACAGAGCATGCACAACGAGCTGCTACCCACGCCTCTAGTTATTCCCACTGCCATCAGAGGGTAGTGCGTTAATTAGTGGTGGAAATCTCCTATAAGCCCTTACCACAGAACATGCCGGTCTGTTACTCACAACAATACTTCTTTCCAATGCTATCAGAGGGCAGCAAGTTGGTGAACACCCTTTTCCAAAAAGCATGCCGAGCTTATACCCACATCATTAGCTGTTAGTCACAACAATAGTTCTTTCGAGTGCCATTAGAGGGCAGCAGGTTGGTGCTGAACTTCCCCTATAACTTAGAAGACCTTTTTCACGGAGCATGTCGAGCTTACCCACACCATAAGCTGTTCCACCAATAGCAGAGGCCGGGTTGGTGGTGGAAATGGTTTACTAGCTGCATTCGAAATAAGAGCATGTCCGCTTGTCTGGGACAAGTCAGAATAGGAACGGACAAGCAGACTATGTCTTGAGCTTGTCCATTGGACAAGTGAAAATTCTGCTTGCAATTTTGCTTGCTTTCCGTTGTCAATTTTGTTTTCTAATAGTGTGCATATATATATATATATATATATTATATATATATATATATACATGTGTATATATGGGTCAGGATCACGAAAAGAGGCCAATTGGTGGAAGTTGTCGGCGTCGAGCATGGATGTTGCCATCGATCGGTATAATTATAATTTAGCATTGACAGAGGTGTTGGAAAGTCTTTAAATTTATCCTGAATGTAAAGGTCGAGAAAATACAACAACCTGATTTGTTTCTAGGATATTTTAATATAAAACAAAGAAATGCACAAGATTTTAAGAATTGCGATGCCGACATCTGTTAAAGTTGTCGTCGTCGATCATTGGATGTTGGCGTCGATCGGTATAATTATAGTTTAGCATTCACAGAGATGTTGGAAAGTCCTTAAATTTATACTGAATGTAAAGGTCGAGAAAATAAAACAACCTTATTTGTTTCTAGGATAATTTAATATGAAACAAAGAAATGCACTACACTTTTAAGAATTGCGACGCCAACATCTTCACTTGACCACCGATTGGCCCGTTTTCGTGAGGCTGACTCATATATATATATATATATATATATATATATATATATATATATAATATATATAATATATATACGGTAAGTACTCTGGACAAGTGAAAATTCAGACGGACAAGTGCAAATCAAACAAAACTTGTCCAGTGGACAGTTGAAAATTGTTGCTTATTTCTATCAATGATCTATCTGGGCACACCTTTGAGTGAATCACTGCATGGCGTTTACAGGTAATCTTAACACACCCACAAGATGTCTCGGCACAAGCCAAACCGCATGATCGTGCCGAAGCTAAATGTAACCCTACCGCCCACTTTCACGACAGATCCTGTCTACAGGAGGCACGGTAAGATGGAATGCAATTTAAATTTGTTGTTGTTGCCACAACGGCCATTCTCTGAAACGGGGCACTAAAATGTGACTGGGTGAGCGGGAGGTAGTTCAGGCGGTAGAGTGTCCACCTGTGAAGGTGTCGATCATCCTGTCAATCCTGTTCAGTGGATTTATTTGCAGTTTGGGCTATTTTCCGTTCCAACCAGTGGTCCACAACTGGTTCATCAAAGGCTGTGGTATGCATTATCCTGTCTATGGAAAGTGCATATAAAAGACCCCTTGCTGCTTATTGTAAAGATTAGCCTATTTCTAAGTGTAAACATGCCAAAAGAATATTGGTGTGCTTGTCAAAACTCTGGCAGCAGTGGGTTTCCTCCAAATAAATATGTCAGAATTACCATATGTTTGACGCCCAATAGCTGATGATACAAAAGTCAATGTGCTCTAAAGGCATCGTTAAATAAAATAAGCTTTACTTTCTAAAGTGTGACATGGAAACCAAAAGTGAACATCTTCCAAATAATACTAGAAAACATTCCAAATAGTAGCAGGATCCATGTTGTTATGAGGGGTTACAATACATGTTGTGCATGTGTCAGAGTTTAAAAGAAAGAAGCTATTTCACTTTTTGATGTTGATCTCATACAAATTGAGCAATATGTTAATATCACTTGTGCAATATGGAAATCAAACACACATCCAGAACATCATTTGAACAGATACAACAAATTCAAAAACGATTTTTATTGATTACAGTTAAGCAAACAAGATTATGTCTGACAATAATCTTTTTTTCTTTTTTTTAAAAGTTTGGGTAAATGCATGGTGTCAATGTGTAAAATTTAACATTTGCATTTAAGCACAACATGATATAAGCATACTTTTGATATATTTTGTTGGATAGATTAAATACATGTAGTATTTCTAACATACTTAACACACCGAGGCAACAATAACTATTTAACTTGACAAAAAAAAGAATAATTAATTATCACCACCTTAACGTGCAAACCAAATATTATATGTGGTACCCAGTTTCAGAGTGCAGCCCATAACTGATTTCCTTTGTTCGTTTTGAAACTGCTAATAGTTGTTACTCATGACTACCTTAGAATTACTATTATTTTTAAACTGCATACTCCGATGAAAGCCTCAAATTTTGAAATCGAAAATAATTGCCTAGATCTTATATAATCCTTAATATCGGATGTAAGTACATTCGATTCCAGTGTCAATTTTGATTTTGTTTAAATCCAATATATTTAATAAAGATTACATTAAACAAAAATTGGATACCACTGAAAGGGAAATGAATTAGGAAAATCCACGACAGTTGAACCACCACACCAACTATGAACACTCCTTGGTTATGAATGCAATATATATTCATATTATATAATGAATATACAATAAATATAATAAATATAATATAATAAATATACAATATATATTACATGATATATATTACATGATATATATTACATGATACATATCATATAAATATATATGGCAAAAAGGCAACAGTGACTACCTTAAGTTATATTATATATATATCCTGACGAATCTAAAGGTTTCTCTCTTTCAGACATTCCGTATGTGACGATCATCGGCAAACTCCCCCCGCTGAAGGTGGTGGTCAAGAAGATTAAATGCAAGCCTAAGAAGCGCCGGAGGCCGCAACGGGAGCAGCCGAGCGACCAATCAGCGGCGAGCATGGCGTACGTGCGGGTAGTGCGCGAGGCGTTCCGTGAGCAACCGGAAGTGTTCCACGAGTTTGCGCAGATCATGGGCCAGATCAACCGCCCCGGCGCCAATCTGCTCGAGCTGATAAACCGGATCGTGGCGTTGTTTAATGGGCACCCAGACCTCATCTACAACTTTGACGCCTTCCTGCCCAAGGGCTACGAGATGGAGCTGCAGGATGATGCTGTCGTCGTCAGGGTCTTTGAGGAGGACGACCCGGATCCGGACCAAGACCAGCTCCAAGATCCTTGTGTCTTCCCAATGGGTACCGACCCTGAATCCGACAAGAGGCCGGGAACCGCAAACACAAGGAAGGCCTACATCGATGAATCAATGGCGTTTATCAGAGAGGTTAAAAGGACCTTCCCACTTGACCAGACGGCATACAGGGAGTTCATGGACCTCCTCTGGGCATTTCAATCAAAGAGCCGCAGCGAACTGGACACCATCAAACAAGTGGTCAGGCTCTTCCGGGGACATCCTCATCTGGTGCTGGGATTCAATGATTTCCTGTCGCCAAGGTTTAGCATACGGATGTACGATACGAAGAAGTACTCCATACAGATCTTGAATGAGGATGGTGACTTCGGAACCATCACTGTCAGTGCCTAATTGTGATAGTGGGCTCTGTCCGAGGGTCTATGGTTGTGTTATTGCTATATTCGATTTAGCAGTGTTGCCAACTCTCACGAAATTCCCATGAGGATCATGGAAATTGAAGGTTAATTGAGTCATAGGTCGACCCCCAAATCCCATGAATTTCTGTACTTTTGTACAAAATCACACAAATTTCTGTACTTTTGTATGAATTTCTGTACCCTTGATTAAATACAAGTTAATATGTTATATAAATATATACTAAAATATCAACCTATAACCCTTTGGAAATAACCATTTTAAAGTCATTAAAAAGAAAATTCTGGATGGGCATGCCCATGGTCCCCCTAGCAAACTCACAGCTGCCACCTCTCCGGTTCCATGCCCGAAACACAAAACCTCAAGGATTCTCAGTACCTCCAGGTTGGCAACACTGATGTAGTTATTGTGTGGCATGTCTGTCCTGGGTGTGCCGCTGTGAACGTGACCTTTGTTGTTGACACGACGTGAGATTACCATCACTCATCAATGGTGTACATTTATATATCTTTTTATTCATATTCATAAATATAAAAACTCCCACACTTGTATAGGTAGCAGGTTTCTATATTTGCATATATTTTATGTATGTATTCATAGTTATAAATATTGTCATGGGGTGATGAAAATGGGAAATATTGCGCCTAGAGCGGGACTCGAACCCACATCTCTTTGCATTCCGGGCCAGTGTGCTAACCATTACACCACCTAGGCTCCCTGATATCACCACACTACCCACGCCTACCTGTCTATGTGGTTACTTGCCTGAGAGGTCAGTGCAGACTACTACACTCGTCCCCCTGGAATTGTAAGTCTTGTAATGCTTACAATTACATACATACAGGCAATTCACTAACACATCATACACAGGGTAGGTTCAACAACCATACAGCGCAAAGCTTGTACAGGATCCTGATCACGGCAACCAGTGTCATGGGGGTGATGAAAATGGGAAATATTGCGCCTAGAGCGGGACTCGAACCCACATCTCTTTGCATTCCGGGCCAGTGTGCTAACCATTACACCACCTAGGCTCCCTGATATCACCACACTACCCACGCCTACCTGTCTATGTGGTTACTTGCCTGAGAGGTCAGTGCAGACTACTACAATATCAACAAGCAATTTATACATAGCTGTTTTCTTTTACTAACAATAATGATAATAATTATCATACAGCTGTTTTGGGACATATACATGTGTATAGAAGTAAGCATAATACTATCAAAGTACTATGTCGATGGTTTTTATATATATTTATGTCATCCAATTACTACTGGTGAATAATTATTGATATTGGCATCTATATTGTAAGGTATGTAAAGCATGCGTTTACTACATATATAACTAAGGGAGCTCCAGTGACATTTACACTCAATGTCCCCGCCATCTAGAATTTAATATTTGTAGCATACTACCGTTTAGTAGTGATCTGATTTAATGTATATTGACCAAACTAGTAACGTTTGTTTTAACAGAGCAATGGAGGAAATGTTTCTCCTCAGTACTACACAAAACAGCAGTAGGACTTCCAATGCAGTCTATTGATCCTCGATTTAGATGTATAAATATATGTACAGTGCGACCCCATTATAATGCCATCATTGGGGTCCATAAAATGTCATCGTTGAAAAAAGAAATCGGGGTTCAGTTTACTGAATCACCTTTGAATTTAACAAAATTATGTCCAATGACTCATTGCATTATATCCAAATTCGCGTAAAATCGGGGTTCTACCCCACTCTATATATATATATCATTTTTATGTATTTGTATATTTAAGTTGACATAGAAATACTATTTTTAGTATATATATATATTTATATTACATACAGGTTTGTATCTAAGTGTTAAAATATATATTTAAAATATATATAAAGATATTAAAATACATAAATATACCCCTGTATAGTGATTTCAAAAGGCGGCGTATGTCTTTTTGTAAATAAAGAGCTACGACTAAATATGGTATGTGCTATATTTATTTTTAGCAGTAATAATCTTTTTAATGACAGTTTGTAAAGTAAAGTAAATTATTATCCTAATTTTCCCCCGGAGTACATTCGTATATATATAGGTATCATCAGACAACAGACTAATCACCAAGTAGTAGTAGAAACAACTTTATTTTGCGAATTCAGAGAAAATACTGATATAATAGTGAGGCAGACCTGTAAACCTTGTAGAACTGATGTATACAAAGACACTGGAGTTTGGCCTCTTGTTTATTTTTATATATATATCAGCTGTCACACATGGAGAATTGAAGCTGAATAACCCATATGAATCTACACATATAACTATCATTATTTGGAAAATCCACCCCTCCAGAAATTACCATATAATCTTTTTAATCTACAATAGGTTATTAGACACAAACATCTTTTTGATATAACTGATAGCATTATCTTTATAGTTTAAAATCATATCTCATAGACATATGTTATTTTAATGTACATACATTTGGTATATGACTAGCTGATAAATACACTTGGGAGTAACGAAGTGCATTTTTGGTGTTGCTGTTGTCATGTTTAATTAATTGCCTCAACCCAATTGACAACATTCACCAAGTGAGTGTGGAATGTGCAAAATATGTGGAATTTGGTGATTCAGTGTTGAATATAAATAGGAATGCTATAGTTTGAGTATAATGACAGAGATATGCCAGGTCTTCTTGACTGAATTGGTTCATTCTTTTGTTAGTAATACTAGTATTCCCTGTCATAAATATACCCCTCCCCCCATCCTCATCTCGTCCTTCCTGTTAATAGTAAGATGGCCTGCCACCTGCCATATCATCCGGTTTGGTTTACAATTTCTTTTTTTACTAGATCAGACCATATAAGTATATATATATATAGTCAAACTAAATATTAGTAAGGTAATCAGGAAGCTTGTCACAATAGACTTGATGTTGCAGCCCACTGCACATCGAGGAGGGGGGAGATGGAGGAGGGGTTAGAGGAAGGGGCGGAGGATGGGGTGGAGGAGAGCTGGAGGAGGGAGTAGAGGACGGAGGAAGGGGTAGAGGGTAGCTGAAGGAGTGGGGAGAGGAGGGAGTGGAGGAGAGGGTGGAGAAGGATATGGAGGAGGGGGTAGAGGAAAGGTAGAGGAGAGGGTGGGGTTGAGGAGAGGGTGGGGTGGAGGAGCGGGTAGAGGATAGGATGGAGGGGGTGGATGAGGGATGGCTGACGAGGGGATGGTAGGTGGAGAGGATGGAGAAGCGGTGGAAGGGGTGTAGGGGTTAGACGGAAGTTGGGGTGCATGGGATTTTGGAATTTCAACCAGAAAACAAGATCTATATAATTCCAATGTTGGTTCACTCTGTACATGGCTTGGTGGTAGTTTATTATAACAGGCTGTTTAAAGCTATAGACTAGTTGACAACTACATTGCAGAGATTTATATGACGGATATAAAGGCATCACCGCTACACCATGGACATGCCCAGTGCATCTACACCACTGCACCAGGTTTCTATACAATAAATATAACATTCATCTTCTCAGAAAATATACGCATGTAGTTGAGTATCTACACAGATCATGCTAATACGGTCTATAACATATAAATAGTTCATATGCACTATAATTGTGAAGGAAGCCCAGCGCCTTGATGATGAAGAAGATTGTTATTCAAACGGAATAACAATTTTGAAGAACCACCTCTCCAAACAAAAATAGATAACTGATGAAACTATTCCTATTGAGTCAATGAAGATGTCGATTTTCCCATTAAAGTTGCATAGTCCGATGGTTTTGAGCTTGTTATTTTCTAAGATAAATATATTAGGTTGATTGCTATAATCTATCTTACTTTAGTTTGACGTAACTGTTTTAAAATGACTAACTTGAGAAATATTTGAAGTGCAAACATGTAAAATTAATTTTAACGTGCTTGTCAAACCACTGAACCCCATCAGCTTAAGCAGTAACAGGTTCTATTAAATTGACAAATACTTAAGAACTGCACCAGTAAGTTAGATATGTAGGTTCAAATCTACATAAGTGTTTTGCTTTCGAAGATTTGATGCTTTCATCGGACTGTGCAGTTTTTATAGGTTAGTGATTGAGCAGAGCAGAGGGTTCACTCCGCAGTTAATTATAGGTATTGCTGGTCCCTCAGGAAGGACTGAAGCTGCGACCCAGTGTGTAAACACCGGGTCACGTGATTTCAACATATATTCCTTCAATGTATTTAAATGAAAGATCACACCTAGATTGAGCTATATGAACTCGAACACAGTAGGTCAGGATTGTTGTGCTCAGCACCATTAGACTAATCTCTTCATGGCTATTACTATTAATATTATTAGTGGTTCTGTGACGTCACACAGGGAAGGGCAAGACGCACACCATAGGTTATTAGACACACACACATATATACATTGCCCCCTCTGTGTTCAATGTAGCAGCGGAAGCCGACGCAGATGAGCATGCCATCTGGCGTGAAGGCGTCGTACAACAGCGCCATTAGGAAGTGCAGCAACAAAGTGAGCACAGTCTGCAGAAGAGTGAGGATGCCCCAGCTGGCCGGGAACGTGGCGGCACTGAAGAACTTGAGATGGAGACTAAGACCAAGTGTCTGCACTCAAGAAGCGGACAGCTGCCACCAGACCAGTGTCAACACGATCACAGGGAACATGCCGCCAAACCCCAGGTTTTTCATGATGAGGCCGAAACCCAAACATCTTGTTTGTGTGCTTAATTGTTGTTTGTTTCTTGTTTTACGTCCTAGCAACAAGGTCATATTAGGACGGAGTGTGTGCTTAATAATATATATATGCCCACAACGTAAGACGGCTAGAATACCAATGACCGGCAGTGAGAGTAGAATTGTTCAGATAAATTAAATTATATATTAACCCCAACCATTTCTACAAATAAACAATATTGATACTGTACATGACACTATAAAGTGGTGTCGCCATTCAAATTTGTTGTCCTGCACTGAGAGTAGAATTTTGCAGATGAATAAATTATATTATATTAACCTCCAACCATGTCTACAAATAAACAATATTGATACTGTACATGCATCAACACCTACACTATAAAGTGGTGTATCCATCTATATTTGGTTCATATCATAGGATTGAAGGCACTCGAAACCCAAATAGCTGAACAGAAGTTTGTTTCCGGATTCGAAATTGCAGTCAGATGGTTACAAGTTTCTACCACATTATTTTTTAGAGATGAATATATAAAGTTGATCAATGCTAAAGAGCATGTGCACACCTAAATTAATTGTGCTTGTTTTCACTTCAAATACCTCGCTAAATTAAAGCTGCATAGTCTGAGGAAATATCAAATTTTCAAAACCAAACCAAGTATCTAGTTTCTATTTAACATATCTACCTTAGATACTGATGCACTTATTAAGCATTTGTTTCTGCGTAGAATACTGAGTCAATTTAACAGAACCTGTTACTGCAGAAGTCTATGGTGTCAGAGTTTTGGCAAGCTTAACTAATTTTCCATGTTTGCACTCAAAATATCTCAGAAGTTTACCATTTAACATAAAAGTAACTTTGAACTAATGTAAAGTAGATACTAGTGATCGATCTAATATATTGATCTCAGAAAAAATACTGAAATTCAAATCCATCGGACTATGCAACTTTAACCATGGGTATCATCAGCAGTGACAACTTTGATTAAAGTGACTTAGTATTATTCATATGCATCAATACATGATTAATGAGTACACATTTTTAAATTGGATATTTAGAATCAAATCTAGATGTTTTGGTTGAGACAATGTGTTGCTTTCCTCGGACTGTGCAGCTATAATCTGTTATTGCTATTCATATATATATATATATATATATATATATATATATATATATATATATATATATATATATAGTATAGTTATACGAGTCTTACCTTGGTACAGATGATGGATAACTGTTGTTTTACCGAGGTATAAGCCTCGGATAGATGTGGGCTAGGGAGAGGTAAGCACGTCCGGTACCAGCAATCTTAACCTACTTATTGAGGATAAAAATGACTTTCAAACAATGGATACTATTACTTTACCGAAAAGGTACACCAACGGAATAGATGTGGCAGGGTGTGTGGCGGGAGGGCCCTAGCCCACATCTATCCGAGGCTTATACCTCGGTAAAACAACAGTTATCCATCATCTGTACCAAGGTAAGACTCGTATAACTATACTATTTTACCTCGGTAAACAGCCTCAGGCTAGCCTCAGGCTAGGGAGACCTTTACATAATTCATTTTTATCCTTAATATCATTCTTTCTTATTATTATAACATTCTAAATTTTTGTTCTCACCTATTCTTGTTAGTTGGCGAGAAGACGCTTTGCAACGCCGGTAGGCTTTTCTAGTCGTTTATTATAATGTTTTGCAAACGACTTAGCCGTCTTCCAGCCTGCATGCGCTAGTATTCTTTTCACAGAAATACCAAGCACCCGTGCCTTGGAGACCATGGCTCCTCTAGTTGAGTGGGAAGAGTATTTACTCGTATCCACTCCAGCCAATTTCAACACCGTAATTGTCCATCTGGCAAGTGTGTCTCGTGAAATCGCCTTATGTGGCTTTATAAAGCTCACTAATAGTTGTTGTGATGCACGTAAATCCTTTGTCTTGTATATATAAGCCCGTATGGCCGACACAACACATAATTTCCGATCATTCGGAAAACAGTCTAAGTGAACCGTTGATAAAGGGTCACCTAACGTGTTCGATTTGAGCAATTTTTCTAAATCAAACGTAGCTTGTTGCTTGTCTATTTCTAATCCAGTTAAGGATAAAGCAACAATCGTCTGTCCTCTGTGTCCGGTTACTAACAATAACAGGACCGCGACCTTAAAACCTAACTGTTTTATATCTAACCGCGAGTTGTGAGGCCAAGCCTGAAACAACTTAAATACTATAGAAACATCCCAAAACCGACTATACTTTGGTTTTGGAGGATTCCTTTGATAAATTGAACGAAGTAAATAACAAATAACATAATGTTTTCCAACTGTTTCGCCATCAATTCTAGGTAATATAATTGATAACGCACACCTCGCCGCATTAATCGATCCAAAGGAAAGTCCTTCATCCTCTAGAGAACGAAGAAACCGAGCTACTTGTGAAATCTTTGGATTTGTTGGTTTAACTTTCATTAACAAACAATGTACACCCCATTTCTTTAAATAGGTTGTATACATTTTGACAGTTCCTGGCCTCCAGGCATCCGATACTATCCTATCCTCAGTAATTCTGTCCAATCCAAATTGCTGTAGCTGCTTCCTTAGAAAAGGAATGCCAATAGGGGCGTCGTTGACACGTCGCCGTGAACCACTAGCGGTCCGTGGTGCGTCAGATTCCCGAGTTTTCTTGGCGAATCGTATATGATCTTTTGCCAGTTGTGAAACTGCTGGCAGCCAAGGTTGCGTGTCCCAATCGGGCACCACCAGTATCGCATGTGTCCCTTCCAAGCCGATTTTTCTCACTACTCGGCTGATAATGCTAAATGGTGGGAAAATATAAAAATAATTATTTTCCCAAGTAATAGCAAACGCATCTACTTTCCAAGCATCCGGTTCAGGATGCCAAGAAACATAACAGGGTAACTTGTTATTATTTCGTGATGCAAATAAGTCAACTTCAGGTGTACCCCATTTTTCACAAACGAAGTTAAACAAATGTGTAGAGAGAGACCACTCTAAATGGTCATGGAAATTTCTACTTTTATAATCTGCAAGTGTATTTTGTGACCCTGGAATATGCGCTACAGTCAGCCAGACTTGTTGAGCCTGTGCCCAGTTCCAAATCAGTTTAGATAACTGATTGCAAGACTTTGATTTGGTTCCACCCATGTTACGAATATATGCCATGGCAGTAGTATTATCAGTTAGTATTCTAACCTGTGATTTATTTATCTTTACTAAACTACGTAAGCCCAGATAAATAGCACGCAATTCTAGTGCATTAATATAGTCTGATTTTTCATCATCAAGCCATCTACCTCCTGTTGTGACCCCATCTCGATGAGCTCCCCAACCTTCTAACGAAGCATCAGTAGTAATTACTGTATTAGGTTCCGCCATGCGGATTGGATTTGGTGAACTTGCTATATGTTGCATCCACCATCCAATATCCTGTAACCCTTCTTGCGAAATAAACATCTTTCGCTCAAAATTGCCTTTAGTTCGTGTTAACGCTAAATCTTTATCTATTTCTAGCGACTTAATATGGGCCTTCCCATATAACACAGCAGGTGCATATGAGGTCATTATGCCAATAAGAACAGCAACCTGTCTAATTTTTGGCTTTGATAACTTAATAAGCTGAGTCGCTGTAGTCATAAACTTAATTAGTTTTTGTTCTGTTATCGACACTGTAAGGGACTGTGTATCCAGAATAAACCCTAAACATTTGAGTTGTTTTGTTGGTTTAAACACTGACTTTTGTTGATGTACATAAAACCCCAATTTAGTGAGTAATGCACATAAATCCAAAACTGCATTCACACAACCAATTTGTGTTGATGCTATAATAAAAGAATCATCTATGTATGGAAACATTATGTGACCCTTCCTCGCCATTACCGAGAAAACAGGTTTAAGCAATTTAGTAAATAAACGTGGCGCACAAGCTAAGCCATTCGGCATGCAGGTAAACTCATAGAGTTGGTTATCCCAAATAAATCGAAGAAATTTTCGGTATTGTTCCATTATGGGAAGCGTATAATATGCATCCTGTAAATCAACACTAGCCATCCACGCATCTGGTGTAATCAGATCTCGTGCCGTATCTAGAGAGAACATTTTAAAATGTCGATATTCCACCCTTTTATTAAGGATTGTTAAATCCAGGATCATTCGAACATCACCATTAGGCTTCGGTCTCGAGAAAATGTTTGAAATAAACTGTCCTGAACAGTGTGTCACTTTTTGTATAATTCCTTTCTCAAAGAATTTATGTACCTGTTTAGTTAGTGCGTCTCGTTCAACTGGTTGAATGTTATATGGAAAAGGTATTATACTTTGTACAGGAATTTGTGTAAAGGGAATGTGAACACCCCTAACTATTTCTATAATTTCTTGGTCACTAGTAATTTTGTGCCACTCAGAAATATGATTACTAATATTACCAGCCACAAAGTTGCTTACAGTTTGTGTGTTTTTAGAGGCTGCAGGGACTTGTAAAGTTTGTGTTTGGACCTCTACTTGGACCCACCCCTGGGGAAAGGTCTCGACGAGTTGAACCCTCGGCCTATTGGCCGTGCGGTGTTGTCGGTCCAGCCTGGGCGAGCGCCCCGGCCCCGAAACCCTTGACCGAAGTTTGAACTCGGTCTGGTTCCTCTGGTGAACCGTCGTGGACGAAAATCCCCTCGTGACTTTTTGAAACGAGGAGCTTCCTGTTTCTTCTTGCCATCCATGTTTTTGCCACTCTTGGCTGCAGTCTCTACCTCTTTATAGAGGTATTGTAGTTGACCGCCAAACATCTTGGTGTTATCTAAAGGTTTCCCTTTAATCGGCTCTGGAGCAAGATAAAGCGTAAACTCCTTCCCCTCATTATCGGTAACCTTCTTAGAGCGAGCCACTTCTTTGCCAGCATCTGTGCAAACTGACTTGAAGACATTTTCATATCTTCGAAACGACAGGTAATTACCTGCCGCCGCTAGCACTGCAATGCCTTTGTCCATTGTCTTAGCCAAAGACGAGAACTTATTTTCACTCTGCATCCTATTAGCCACAGGAACAATAGCTGTTAGGGTAGCCAACACTGCCTTATGCACTGTGTGCAACACATCCTCAAACTTCTTACGGTCATCCGTCATATTGACATCCCGATCCATTTCTTTAATGATGGAGTTGGGAACACCCTTTATGCCTGTTAACTCATCTCCTAACTTGGAGATAACCTCCGCCGGTTTGAACGTGCGAAAATGACCATTCACGGTCTCGCGCATAAGCGTAGTGGTTTTAACCCGCTTAGCCTTTGGCTTCTCCACCTTCTTAGCCACTTTAGTGCCAATGTCCGCATAGACCCCTTCATATATGGTGTCTGAGTCTGATTCCGTAGAAGTAGACTCAGTGGACGACTCAGAAGAAGAATATTTCCTCTTCCTCTTCTTCTTTTTGGACTTAGTCTTCCGCTTTTTGCGAAAACCAGTCTCTGCCCGCTCCTTGGTGAATTCATCACCCGAAGAAATCACCTGTTTCTTCTTCTTCCTCCGTTTAGGAGAAGGAGGAGGAGGAGCGTTAAGCTCCACCGCCGAGTCTGTGTCCAAGAAATCCTCAAACGAATCCTCTTGGACACTCGGCCTACGCCGCTTCCGAGACACAGGCGATTTGGCAGTCAAGATGTGGCTTTCCAATCTTGCAAAGCGAGCCTCCCAATCTGGAGGCGCAGGCACATCAGGCACTGCGTCCTCGTCCGGGTCGGAGAGAATATGCACCCGGGGCTGTGTCGACGGCCCTGCCGACAACACAGGTGAGGAGTCGTACTCCTCGTCCACTCCACTCGGAACACGCCCCTCGGCTGCTGCTGCACCGCGCTTACTCCGCTTCGTGGCCATCGGGAGCTGAAACAAAAATTTTTGGTCAGTCCCGGTATATATATATGTCACAATATGGTTGTTTCAAACTCATTTGGACATCTATTGGTGTTAAAGAACGTGTTTATACCGTTATAACACAGGCGTAATAAGCTAAATTTGTGCGTGGGTTGTGGGTCAAGCCCAAACCTTACGCGGGGTCGGGACCAGTGTATCGGCCCGCCCATCCCTCTGTTCCGCACACTTCTCCCACCTGTGACTACTACGTCAACAAGTTGGAGAAAATGCTACGAAACTCGGAGAAACGCCTGAAAAAGTTTTGTCTAGGGGAGTCTATAAAAGAAACCCAGGAGCATCTCCAACATTACTCTCTATTAGAGTACGAGAGAATTTCCACATGAGATAGGGCGAAACCCACATCTCTACCCATAGTCACACGGTGACCCGGGTGTTGACATAACCGCTAATGACCGGTTTGGTTCCTTCGAGAAACCCACTCGAGTGTTCTATCCTTGGTTGTTTATAACCAAATAACTCGTCCAAATTGGACCAACGAAAGTCTAAACTTTCCATAATGATGCTCTAATGCATCATAATTAAGCTAACCACAGTTTTTATTATACTTACTGCGTATTTGCTTGTATGTAGACTAATTTTGCCGGAGCAACCCAACGACACGTTATCCAGTCGTGAGTTGTATATGCTAATTGCTGGTACCGGACGTGCTTACCTCTCCCTAGTCTGAGGCTAGCCTGAGGCTGTTTACCGAGGTAAAATATATATATATATATATATATATATTTATATATATATATATATATATATACACTGTGGCGGGGTGATGAAAATGAGAAATATTGCACAGAGCAGGATTTGAACCCACAATTGAGTGATTCCGGGGCTAGCGTGCTCACCATTACACTATCTAGGCTCTATGATGCAATCACTTTATCAACATCTACCTGTCTATGAGGATCCTTGCCTGGGAGATGAGTGCAATCTACTGCAGTAGGCCTACTATTAGAACCAAACACGTGACCTTTAAACAAAACAAAGAGAAACCAAAAAATTAGGAAGAATTTCACTTTGGGTTCACCGAAAACTGGAAACTAATCGATTTTCCATCTCATATCGCACCACGAAAAAGAGACAGCCTACGCTGACGTAGGCGAGCAGCGCGCAGAACAGGAAGTACACAATGTAGCAGCGGAAGCCGACGCAGATGAGCACGCCATCTGGCGTGAAGGCGTCGTACAACAGCGCCATGAGGAAGTGCAGCAACAAAGTGAGCACAGTCTGCAGAAGAGTGAGGATGCCCCAGCTGGCCGGGAACGTGGCGGCACTGAAGAACTTGAGATGGAGACTGGGACCGAGCGTCTGCACGCAAGAAGCGGACAGCTGCGACCAGACCAGCGTCAACACGATCACAGGGAACACGCCGGCAAACCCCATATTGGTGAGGTTTATCATGATGAGGCCGAACGCCAGCAGAAAATAATAAAGCGATCGGGGCACCCGGTGTCCGAACAAGTCGGCGAGCAACCCAATGATCGGCGTGGTTGTGACGCCGACGATCGGTACAGCATACACGACCCATCGGTAGTCGCCGGCCAGCCGGAAGCTCGCCATTATCACCGAGAGGTTCGTCACGTACGTGTTGCGCAGCGCGAACAGGAAGACGGACGGCCATAGAAGCTGGTGGAAGAGGCGTGTTTTTAGCAGTTGCCGCCAGGTGGCCAACTCGTCGTGCTCGGTACTGGCCGGCGGCTCTGAAACCAGGTCGGCAGTTTCCGAAGTGATGCTCGGCACCTCCAGGTTGTTCTTCCTCACCGAGCCGCAGTTATCTCCGCCGCCCGCCGCCAAGTGCGCCGCGTCACCACTTGGCACGTCGACGTCACCCACGTCGCGACTCGGCGTATCGACGTCGACGTCAGCCGCGTCTCGACTTTGGCCGTCGCGACTCTGAGCGTCGACCTCATGCGCGTGAGTTGGATAGGGCTCAGTCGTCTGCGTGCCGTAATGAATGGGCGCCGCAGTGCGAATCGGCATCAGTTCATTCTCCGTGCCGTCGTCGCAGCAATTGTTGTTGTTGGCGCCCTCGGCAAGGTCGCTGTACCGGCCGTAGAAAATACACGCCAGGAAGTTCACACCGCCGTACACCAGCAGCATGCACTGGAACAGATTCTGCAGGAAGTGGATGTCGGCCAACGACCCGCGGCTGTTTGTGGCGCCCCCTCGCGTGTCTGTAGCGTTGCCGGTTATTACACCAGATGGAGACACCCCTGCTGCTGCTGCTGCTGCTGTGGGCGGCCCGGCGTCGAACCGCCCGTTCATGTAGTCGGCGAGCAGCAGGAGGATACCGAAGACGACACTGCGCATGGCGTGGATGACGCCGCTCACGATGCCCGAATGGGACCGGTTGAAGTTGAGCAGGTTCACACTCAGGGCCAGCATGTACATGAAGCCTCCCGAACAGCCTGCAAAACAACACGCGCATACTGTCAGTAGACAAGGCAAGGACAATAACTCTAACGCTGCATAGTCCGATGAATCATCAAATTTTCAAAACCAAAACAAGTATCTCAATTTGATTCTACATATCTAACTTAAATACTGGTGCACTTGTTAAACATTTGTCCCCACATAGAAGGGAATACTGAGGCAATTTAATAGAACCTATTAATGTAGAAACCTATGGTGTCAGAGGTTTGGCAAGCTTGCCAAAACTAATTTTGCTTGTTTGCACTTCAAATATCTAAAAAGTTATCTATTTAAAATAAAAGTTACTTCAAGTGAAAGTAGGGTAGATTATAACGATCACCCTAATATGTTTATCTCAGAAAATGACAAACTCAAAACCCATCGGACTACGCCATTGGTTTGACTCGATCATGGGTTCAAACCCACGACCTCCCGCGCTCTTTACTGACTTGGCCATCGCGTCCGGTCGTGGCGGTGGTGGGAAGGGGTTGGATGGGGTTGTATTGCTGGTTCATTGACAGTAAAAGGTATGGACATTTCCATATACTACTGTACTTCCTAAGTCTGATTATTGACATTACAATATAGGCCTATATATTAAAGTTACACATTCCGATTCTTTGAGCCTTAATATTTTTTAGAAGGTAAGTAGGCCTACATTAACTTGATCGCTATGGACTACTTTACTTTAACTTGAAATAATTTTAATTATAGAATTAGAAGGTTGACTGAAATGCTTGAAGTGAAAACATGAAAGGTGATAATGGTGTATGTCAAAATACTTGACCCATCGGCTTCAATGCTAGCAAGTTCTATTAAATTAACTTAGTATTCTCTTCTATGCAGAATCACATCTTTAATAAGTAAACATGGGTCCAAGTTAGATATGTAGGATCACATCTAAGGAATTGTTTTGGTTGAAAAGATCTGATGCTTCCAACGGACTATGCAATTTTATAGGGACCCCGTATAGGCCACAGAGACGGGAACCGTACTCTGACAAGTGTCCTACAAGCACATGTTTGCATAGTTTTTCATTTTGTGCAACTGGGTATGTGGAGGGGCGGGGGGAGGAGTGCTGAGGTTGGTTGCTTCTACTGTGGTGTAGTTAGTGCAGTATCAGACTATCACTGACAGGGTACTAGTCCACTAGAAAAGAAATGTCAGAATTTGCAAACTAAGGTGTGAAATATATAGTTATCACAACCAGCTACCTTTAGGGTGAATAAATGATGTAATCATGTGTATTAATAGACTTTGAAAGTGGAATCCCAGGCTTTCTGTGGCTGAAATCTTGGTTTCCCTGTCTGTGGGGATGAACTTGTCAATGACCGATGAGTCCAATTTGTGTTTGGAATGTACAATGGCAAGTTGGGACACGTGTGTAGCTGCAGTCAGAATCTGGTAGGTGAAAATGCCGATCTTTTATCTGCTGACGCTTTTGTTTAGCTTGAGATATATGATCAGTTTACAAACTTCTGGATAATGTATGAATGACGTCACGGGTGGGATTCCCTCATCACATGACCTAGACGGGTTCCCCAACATACAGGAGAACCACCTGTAGCACACATTAGAACTATTCGGAGTTTGATTGTCTCTCAGGGCATAATCGAGGTCACCCGAGGCACATTTTGGCGCATGGGCACATCCTACAGACTCGGGTCGAATAATCGAATACGCTTCTCCACGCTCGGGGTGGAAAAAATGGTGGCTTAATCCAAAACCTTTTTCTTTTGTATAACCTACAACAAAATAGGATTTAAAGTATTTTATGATGGCATCGTTTAGTTATATTTCCATTTCACGAATCTAGGTTATTACCAAAAAGAAAGATGTATGACTGGTACCGGTTGCTGTTATCCTGCAGGATGGTACCAGCGCAAATTGGACGTCATCGCTCCTAGCAAACCCCAGCCAAGAAGTGGGTTACTGGAGTCTGGTGGTTTTGCACACAGCACGTGTATTTGTCGACTCCACTCGCGGTGTTCAATTTGAAATTCTGATGACTCAAGTGACCCGAGTCACCCGGGTCGTGTTAATCGATTACGGCCTCAGTGAGCTATACGGGGCGGGGAGTCTTTAACAACTGGAAGTGTGATTATATTAGGTCTACTAGAAGTATCGTACAGGGGGCTCTATTAGCAGTCATCACACGCGACTTGGCACTACTCTCAAGAAGGTATTGAAGACCACCACTCACCTAGGAAGAAATAGAAGATGGCCAACACGTAGAAGTACTCCCTGTAGAAGGCCACGTGGTAGGTGGTCCCCCATATCAGCAGGCAACTTGTGGTGGAGAGGATGAAGGCTCCGCCAGAGAGCCACCTGGGGTCGTACTTCTGAACTAGAATGCCCGCCGGTAGAGCCGAGATCATCCCAAGATTAGTCGCCGAAATGATCAGAGCCACTGGAGGAGGGAAGGTAAGGTGGTGAAATCAGAATATAATCTTTGCTGAGAACAATTAGTTATATGGGTCATTCTCAGAAACTGTACACCACAATTTTAGTTTCTATGTTACATTGTTAATGACTTTGCTTTTCTTTGGGGGAAAGCAAGTCAAATAGTTATTGCTTACTGTGTATTAAGTATGCTAGCAATACTACATATATTTAATCTATCTCACAAAATGTATCCACAATATGCTCATATGATTTTGTGCTAAATTGAAAGTATGAAAATTTGCATATCGACACCAAACATCTACCCAAACAGGTTTTTTCAACTTTATTTTCTTGTAAGACACAATCTCAGACACAAATACTTATCTATTATATTTATAGCCCACTACTTTTGGGGTGAATAGTTGATGAAAGCGCGTGTATTAATCTACTTTAAAAGTCAAATCGCGAGCTTCTGTGGCTGCCATCTTGTTTGTTTTGCATTGTCTCCCAATTTCTCAAACTCTCAATATAGACATAGACTGCAACTCTCCACAGCAGCTTCTTTATAAATACAGTAAAACCTCTCCATACCGACCCCTCCACAGATCGACCCCTCCCCTATATCGATCGCTTTATTTGGGTCCCAACAATACCATTGTAAGGATATTCTAACTCTCTAAACCGACTACCTCCCTAAATGGCCCACTTAAAGTCGGTCCCATGGTCAGGCGATTTAGAGAGGTTTTACTGTAGTTCATTCCTACTGAAGCAGTTTTAGTTGGATTTAGGCAATGTTTAATAAGTGCACGAGTGTATGTGATGTGCAAGCATTATGCGAGTAAAAAGCCGTGGAAGGGATTGTTCTATATATTATTATATTACATTATACTATTCTGATATTATATTATTAGCCAATGGGCTCTCTGCATGTACTTGCTCCTTACTCATACGGGGACTGGTGGCTCCACCACCGCCCGACCTAACTTCCGGCGTTACCACTGTCACATGCGCCCAGAACTTTGTTGTGGAATTTTATGTAGAATACAATCTAGAAAATTGTTTTGGTTATGACAAAATCTGATGTTTTCATCGGACTAAGCAGCAGCTTTGAATCCACCAACTACTTGTACTAATCTCCCACTAAGCACGTACGCGTCTTCTGCGAGAATCCGAAGGCGAGCTTGAGAGTTTCTCCGTACACAGCGAAGAGATCAAAGCAGAAGGCGACGCCTACCGACAGACACCCAACCACCAGCGCCACATAGCGGAGGACGGCGCGCACCGGGCGCAGGTCGAAGCAAGCCAGGTGTAACTCATCGTCCTCAGCCATCTGCAAGGTCAAATTCAAGGTCATAAATGAAACCGGGATGAAAGTGGTCTCCGGCAAAAAAACCGCGGAAATCAAGAAGAGATTAACGTTGCATATTCCGATGGTTTTAAGTTTCTGTCATCCTTCTGAGACAGATATTAAATTGATTGTTATAGTCTACCTTACTTTTTAAATAACTTTCATTTTAAATGGTTAACTTTTTGAGATATTTGAAGTGCAAACATCCTACATTAATTTAGGCAAGCACACCAAGACTCTGACACCATAGGCTTCTGCAGTGGCAGGTTCTATTAAATTGCCTCAGTATTCCCTTCTATGTGCTGAAAAAAGCTTAATGAATGCACCAGTATCTAAGTTAGATATGTAGAATCAAAATTGAGATAATTGTTCTAGTTTTAGAAATTTCATGTTTTCATTGGACTATGCAGCTTTAAATATCTCCCAGTCGAGTCGAACCAAACGCTTACAAAACTGATACCGTCTTGACACCTAGCATCACTCTTTGTTGGGGTTATACGTCCTGACAACAGCTAAGGTCATTTTAGGACAATAACCGACTTGCAATAGTGCGCACTCATGGCGAGTTTATAGTGCTGCCCCACTGGGAGACCAGGCCGTCAGCACCATGACCAGAGTTCCCACTCAATCACATAACATTACTGAGCGCCAGGCTAGGTAGTGACAAGTATCAAATTTGTAATTCATGTGTTTGACTCGGTCGGGATTCGACCTCCAGACCGTCCGCACAGCAAGCCCTTTCCGATTTGGCTCCAACCAACCAACCAAGATGCTTCTGGGCATGTGTCACACCGATTAATCTATGCCCGCATGTGCAGGGTAATGCTAGGCTTTCAATTAAAGCACACAGGCAGGCTCATTTGTCTCAGATCCTACACATTCCCATGTGGGATAATATATACAAACAATTGGCCCCTGGTGAACAGAATAATAAAAGACTGGAATGGTTGAGAAAGAGTATAAATTCTCTGGGGGGAATATATTAATTTCACACCAACAATTTAAAATCTGACTGTCAGTGCTGGTTTGGAGGAGGCAGTGATCAGACGCGAGCTGGTATGAGGGTCGCTAGGAGGCACTGCAGGTGGCGTTGGTGTGGCCGCAGCTGTAACTAAGCCCTGGAGTAGTAGATAGTAGGTAATAATGCAATGGTCAGTAGAAGAGGGAACTGAGATGGTATCGTGTCCTTATTTATATTCTCATAATAGATTATAGAGCACATATATATATGCGTATGTGTATTTGAAATATAGACCATTGCTGAAATGCGGGTTGTGCATCCTAGCAACATACAGAGTCATATCAGGATTGGTACTGACTTGCAACAGTGCACACACGTGGTGACTTTATAGTGCTGCCCAACTGGGAGACCAGGCCAGCAGCACTATGACCTGACATTCCACTCAGGTTACATTATCCGGATACTGAGCAAACCAGTCCTTGCCCTATCCTAACAATGCTGAGTGCCTGGCTAGGAAGTGACAAATATCAATTTTGCAAGTCATTGGTTTGACTCGGCCACGATTCAAATCCCCGATATTCTGCAATGGAAGCCAGTGCGCTCACACAATCAGTCACCACATCCGGTCCAGTGGAACTCGGAGCACATGTATTACTGAAGAATGGCAAACAGTTAGCTACTGCTTGAAACCTCGCATTCTACTTTCTATTGGGGTTTTATTTCCTAAGAAAATCTAAGGTCATATCAATCAGGACGGCTGCCATTAATTTGTTTGCAGCACAGACAAAAATAGCATATTAGGCATCTTAATATTGCCTTTACATAAGAATGGTGAAGACTTAAATTGCATTAGCTCCTCAAGCTAACTTACCCAAATTTAACCATTTGTTATCGTTTGCAGCACAAATAAATATATTATGCATCTTAATATTGCCTTTACATAAGAATGGTGCAGACTTAAATTGTATTAGCTCCTCAAGCTAACTTACCCAAATTTAACCATTTGTTATTGTTTGCAGCACAAATAAATATATTAGAAATCTTAATATTGTCTTTACATAAGTATGGTGCAGGTTTACATTGTATTAACTCCTCAAGGTAACTTACCCAAATTTAAACAACGTTTGTTATTGTTTGCAGCCCAAATAAATATATTATTAAGCATCTTAATATTCCCTTTACATAAATATGATGCAGGTTTAAATTGTATTAGCCACTCAAGCTAACTTACCCAAATTTAAGCAAAATGTATACATGCTTACTATTGATTCTAGATTCCGTGAACGAATTATACATGGGTCAGAGAGCCTGGGTTCTACTACTCCTAACCTGGCTGAGGGCCAACTGGTAGCGGGACCTATACCTCCGACTGCCACCAGGGTTTCGGAATAACACCATGTGTACATGTCACCCGGTTAACGTTGCATAATCTAATGGATTTTGAATTTCTGCCATTTGTTTTGTAATAACTAAATAAAAGTTAATAATTATTACCAATGACTTACAAATTGATACTTGTCGCTACCTATGGGGATATCAATTCTACCGGCACTATGACCCGATATCCCACTTAGTCTTGCATATTTGACATACTTACCAGGCGGGATGGCTGAATGAGTTAAGCATCCATCTCCCATTTTGGTAGATCGTGGGATTTGATCCCACGTCGAGTCAAACCAATTACTTAAGACTTGATACTTGTCGCTTCCTAGCCAGGCGCTCAGCATTATTAGGATAGGGGAAGGACTGGTTAGCTCGGGTCAGGATAATGGGACTGAGTGGGATATCAGGTCATGGTGCGGGTGGCCTAATTTCCTAGTGGGACAGCACTATAAAGTCGTCATGAGTGTCCACTGTCACAAGTCGGTATCCATCCTGATGTGACCTTGGATGTTGCCTGGACGTGAAACTCCAACAATCAACTATATGACATAATTGCTTAATTTAAATTTTTTTTTTATTAGAGGCAGACACCTGGTTATATATATGATATATATATATATAATATATATAATATATATGATACAATGTCTATATACTTTGTGGGGGGGGGTACATTAGTTGTTTAAGCAGGGGAAATTTCAATCGTGTATGATTGGCATTCCTCATTCCACTGCTCTTTGCCCTATCCTAAATAATAATGCCGAGCGCCAGGCCAGGTAGCGACAAATATCAAGTTTTAAGTCATTGGTGTGACTCGACCCGTGTTCGAACCCACGATCTACCATCACGGGAGACGGATGCTCTAACTCATTCGCCCATCCCATCTGATTATGATATATATGATATATATCTCGTATATATGATATATAGGAGATATATCATATATATCATATATATATATGATATATATGTATAATATATATCATATATAATAACACTATATACATGTATGCATATATATATATCTAACACAATAACCAGATTATAGAGTTGTTTCGTGTTTTTGTGGTTTTTTCCCCACATATAATTGATTGAATACAGTTGTTCAGTCAGCACAACTGTCCTGGGACAATACAGTAATTTACATATGGTACAGTTCGAAAACTTATGTCACCCATATATCCCACTCAGTCACATAATCCTCACACACATACAATCCTCACATACACACAGATGCACAGACAATCCTCACACACATACACACATATTATATACATGTATATAGAGACACACACACACAGACACTACACATCACCCATGTCACGTGTGGATTGTTTGGTTCGGTATGAGGATAATGTGACTGAGTGTGATATAAAGCTATGGTGCCGGCGGCATTGTATTCTAGATTATATTATATCAGATGCATGGTTTGGCATTTTCAGGTGGTATGCAGATCGAATAAAATGCTGGTGGAATAAAACGTGATAGAATAAAGTGCTATAAATTAATTTATTAATATATTTAATTTAAAAAATGTGTAATCTCAGATGGAACGCAGCTGCGCACTCGCATATATGGAAGCTAGGCCCATAGATATATATATATATATATATATATATATATATATATATATATATATATGTGTGTATATATATGTATATATACATACACATAAATAGACCAGCATGTTATTTAGCTCACCCCAAGTCTGATAATAGAAATGTGGGTCAGGTTCTATGCCCTATCTGACAATGACAATTTCTAGTTGTACACACACCGAGACCGAGTGCATGCATGTTTACTACTATAGGGGAACGGGACGTAGCTTAGGTGGTAGAGTGTCCCCCTGTGAAGCGGTTGGTCATCAGATTGATCCTTGTCAGTGGACCCATTTGCAGTTTGCGCTATTTTCCGTTCCAACCAATGGTCCACAACTGGTTCATCAAAGGCTATGGTATATGCAGTCCTGTCTGTGGGAAAGTGCATGTATATAAAAGACCCCTTACTGCTTATCGGAAAGAGTAGCCTATGTGGCAGCAGCAGGTTTGCTCCAAAGAAATATGTCAGAATGACCATATGTTTGACGTCCAATAGCCAATGATATGATAACAAAAATCAATGTGCTCTAGAGGCGTCATTAAATAAAACCAGCTTTACATTTTTTCTATACTACTATAGTGACGTGCAATACTGCTGTGTTAAACCGTGGAACTCCATGTACACAACAACAACAAAACCTAACTTTTCAACTTCGACCATGTCTTATATAATATATACTATAAGTTATATGACTCACCTTCCCTGAATGACTGTCGCCCGCAGTCACGATGCATTCATTGTTGGCTGTCTGTTATATATACAAGTGAATATATAACTGCTGGTGTTGGCTAGATATATCTACATAAATATGTATATGTATGCAGAACACGCTACTGTCGACGGCCGTCCCTCTATCCTAGTCACGGGATCCAACAGATTGACGTGCCGGGCTGGGCCGGGCAGAGTCGGGGGCCTGGCCGGGGGTCTGGCCTGGCCGGGCAGAGTCGGGGGTCTGGCTGGGCAGGGCGTCGTGGGATTATGTCCTGTCTTCTACTTTCTGTAGTCGATACAGTGTCTATTCCCAGCATATAATACGTACAGTGTAGCAAGGCATCAACACAACACACCACACCCCACAACGCCACACAACTGCAAAGTAGGTCTCGAGTCCGTCCCGCCGTGCGTGGTGTAAAAGTGACACAGTAGGTACACACACACAGTGACCCCCCCACCCCCCACACACACACCCACCCACACCCACACACACACACACAGTCTGCACGCCCGGTTGTGTGTGTATCACTCTCAGACTGCCACCACAACAGGTGACAATTAGATCAATGTTTGAGGCAACAGATCGCGCTGAATGCAAACCGACACTGGAATCCGACGGTGAACATATTGTTGTTATGTGCTCGTCGGTTCGTGTCCGCCCGTATGTGTGCGCGTGGTGTATGTGTGTATGTGTGTATGTGTGTATGTGTGTATGTGTGTATGTGTGTATGTGTGTATGTGTGGATGTGTGGATGTGTGGATGTGTGGATGTGTGGATGTGTGGATGTGCGGATGTGCGGATGTGCGGATGTGCGTGCGTATGTGCGTGGTATGTGCGTGGTATGTGCGTGGTATGTGCGTGGTATGTACGTGGTATGTGCGTGGTATGTGCGTGGTATGTGCGTGGTATGTGCGTGGTATGTGCGTGGTATGTGTGTGGGTGGTATATGTGTGTGTGGTGTGTGTGAATGGATACGTATAAATATGGCCAGGCCCCGAGCTAATCGCTAACTCTGGAGTCAGAGGTTTTTAAAGTTGCCGAGTCCGACGGTTTAGAATTTGTTGTTGTTGCAATTTTTCTGAGATAACTCCTAATATTAAGTCCATCATTATATAATCTACATGACCAGACGGGATGGCCGAATGAGTTGAGCGTCCGTCTCCCGTTTTGGTAGATCGTAGGATTCAAACCCACTGGTTCGAACCCTGGTCGAGTCAAACCAAATGGCAATGATTTAAAAATTGATACTTGTTGCTACCTAGATAAAGGATTCACCCGGTACTTGTAGTACACGGGTGAAGGACAACGTAGTCTAAATACGGGCGAAAATAGGATTAGTATGGAACATGAACTAGAAACTGTGGCTCCAGTATCAAATGGCTACTAAAATCGGCACAGATTTGGTGAAATGGGAGAGAATGCAAAAAGACAAGATGGTGGCTGCAGAACGCCGTCGATTTCACTTTTAAATCTTATTAAACTAGATATTATATTATATTTTTCAACTCAAAGGTAGCGGGCTATCAATAAGATATATGTAAAGAATAATTGTTGCTTCTTAGATTGTGAAATTAGGCTCTCAATTCTTTGACCCGCATTTTCGACAGCTTTTACATAGGGTTGGTTTGCACCCCTACTGCAGCAGTACGGGGTGAATCTTGTATCTAGTTGCTACCTAGTCCAGCCCTGAGCATTAATAGGATAGGGCAAGGACTGGTTAGCACAGTATCAGGATAATGTAACTGTGTGGGATATCAGGTCATGGTGCCGGTGGCCTGGTCTCGCAGTGTGGCAGCCCTATAATGTCACTATGAGTGCACAAGGTCACAAGTCAGGATCCGTCCTGATATGACCGTAGATGTTGCTAGGACATAAAAGAACAATCAATCAATCAATCAATCACAGTGCCTTCTTTAGGTAGTAGCATGTGCTATATATATATATATGGGTACATATATATATATATGCTGTATAAGAATTATACGAGTATAATAACACAGAATATTCCTCCTCTCCCTCAGGTTGCCCAGCCCCCGGGACTCTGGAGCCTCTCATAGTCATCTACTACTCCAGCCATTATAAAACCAGCGGTTAATGTTGCAGTCACACTACGACGACAAGCAGCGGTGACAGCCCTGCGACAGCGACTTCCGGTCTGTCGTCGATTGTCGCCGATTGTCGCGCAGCTGTCGCGCAGCTGTCGCCGCGTCACCTCCGCGACAGCTCCAGTTTCTCCACTGTTTCTCGACTGTCACCGAGTTGTCGCGGGGATTTTGGACATGTTGAAAAACTTCGGCGACAGCGGACGACAGCCGAGGTTGCGGCACTGTGGCGGCACTGTCGTGGCACTGTCGCACTGTGGTGGCACTGTGGCGGCACTGTCGTCTTGTCGTTAAGCTGTAGTTACTTCTCTCTCCATGTATGTGTCTCTGTGTGTCTATGTGTGTGTCTGTGTCTATGTGTGTCTATGTGTGTACATGTGTGTGTCTGTGTGTGTGTCTGTGTGTGTCTGTGTGTGTGTCTGTGTCTGTGTGTGTGTCTGTGTGTGTATGTGTGTGTCTCTGTGTGTCTGTGTCTATGTGTGTGTCTGTGTCTATGTGTGTCTATGTGTGTGTATGTGTGTCTATGTGTGTCTATGTGTGTCTATGTGTGTGTCTGTGTGTGTGTGGGTCTGTGTGTGTATGTGTGTGTGTCTGTGTCTCTGTGTGTATGTGTCTCTGCGTGTGTCTGTGTCTGTGTGTGTCTATGTGTGTGTGTGTCTGTGTGTGTGTCTGTGTGTGTCTGTGTGTGTCTGTGTGTCTGTGTCTCTGTGTGTGTATGTGTCTATGTGTGTCTATGTGTGTATATGTGTGTGTCTGTGTATCTGTGTGTCTGTGTCTCTGTGTGTGTATGTGTATATGTGTGTATATGTGTGTCTATGTGTGTGTCTGTGTGTGTCTGTGTGTGTCTGTGTGTGTTGGGGTCTGTGTGTGTATGTGTGTGTATGTGTGTGTGTCTGTGTGTCTGTGTCTCTGTGTGTGTGTCTATGTGTGTCTGTGTGTGTCTATGTGTGTGTCTGTGTGTCTGTGTGTGTGTCTCTGTGTGTCTGTGTCTCTGTGTGTGTATGTGTCTATGTGTGTCTATGTGTGTATATGTGTGTGTCTGTGTGTGTGTGTGTCTCTGTGTGTCTGTGTCTCTGTGTGTGTATGTGTATATGTGTGTATATGTGTGTCTATGTGTGTGTGTCTGTGTGTGTCTGTGTGTGTGTCTGTGTCTCTGTGTGTCTGTGTCTATGTGTATATGTGTGTGTCTGTGTGTGTATGTGTCTGTGTGTGTCTGTGTGTGTCTGTGTGTGTCTGTGTCTGTGTGTGTGCCTCAGACACACAGAGACACACATAGAGACACTCACAGAGACACAGAGTCACACACACACAGAAACACAGACACACACACAGACACAGACACACACAGAGACACAGACACACACACATACACACACATAGACACAGACACACAGAGACACAGACACACACATAGAGACACACACAGAGACACAGAGTCACACACACACAGAGACACAGACACACACACACAGACACACACAGACACACACACATACACACACATACACACACAGAGACACAGACACACACATACACACACATAGACACACATAGACACAGACACACACATATGCACAGACACACAGAGACACAGACACACACATAGAGACACACACAGAGACACAGAGTCACACACACACAGACACAGACACAGACACACACACACAGACACAGACACACACAGAGACACAGACACACACAGACACACACATAGACACACATAGACACAGACACACACATAGACACAGACACACAGAGACACATACACACACATAGAGACACACACATAGAGACACACACAGAGACACAGAGTCACACACACTCAGACACAGACACACAGACACTGTCCGTCCCGCTGTCGTCCCGTCTGTTGTCCCGATGTCGTCCGGATGTCGTCCGATTGTCGTCCAACTTAGCCCGAATTTGCATAGGTCGTCGGGATTTCACAAAATCCCAGCCGCCGGGCTGTCGTCCCTAACTTGTCGTCGTAGTGTGACTGCTACATAAGACCGAAACCAAACAGGAACGTTAGACTAATTTTAGACCTAAGTTTATTTAACAAATTTGTAGAATACAAACATTTAAAAATGTTTTCGTTAGAAACAGTGTGAGGCTTAGTCACACAAGGTGCTTGTCTAGCCAGCGTTGACCTTAAAGATGCCTACTACACAGTGCCCATCTATAAACATGATTGAAAGTATTTAAGATTCTGTTGGAATGGCAAACTTTATGAGTTCATGTCTATGCATTTTCACAAGGTTACTCAAACCAATTCTTTCGCCAATGGCTAGGAAAGGACATATCATGTTCCCATACATTGACGATTCATTTTAGCTTTCTATATACATGAAACTAAATCGGTACTAATGCCAACAAACAAACAACAATTTCTGGGGTTCTTTATTGACACCATAAAAATGACTATTTCTTTAACAGAACAAAAAGTATATAAATTCACAACAACAGCAAACCAATTACTACAATTGAACAAACCAAAAATACGACAAGTCGCAGTCTTGATAGGAATAATGATAGCCTACCCACCAGCTATCTTATATGGCCAGGCCCATATCAAATCCTTAGAGATAGATAAAAACTTGGCACTGGCTCACACAAAAGGAAATTTCGAGCGGCCTATGACAATTTCGCCAGAAGGCCAAAACGATATAATTTGGTGACTTTCACACATAAACAACTCACCCAACCCGATTAGGATGGGAGAGCCTAGCACTACGGTCACAACAGATGCTTCCTTAGAAGGCTGGGAGGGCCGATAAAGACCAACAGACAACAGGTACCCGTTGGATGGAAGATGAAATCTCCGACCACATTAATGTACTAGAGCTTAGAGCCATTTACCTAGGACTCCGCAGTCTGATTCACATCCCTAAAAATCATGTAAGCGTTCTAACAGATAACACAACAGCTTTGGCTTACATTCGTAATATGGGAGGGACTCGCTCCAAACCATGTAACAACCTGGCTAAACTCATTTGGGATTGGGCAGAGAAAAACAAAATATGGCTAACAGTAGCACATATTCCAGGCAGCCAAAACACTTTGGCTGACAGGAAAAGCCGACACTTCCATAACCATTTAGAATGGTCATTGAACCACTAAAAGTCCATGGAGACGTGTCGACAACACCCCTTTTGGCATTCCTTTTCTAAAGAAACATTTAGAACAATTTGGATTAGACAAAATAACAAAAGAAAGACTAATATCACATAAACACGCAGTTACAACACCCTCGCCATTTAAGGTTGCATAATCCGATAGAAACACACTATTTTCGAAGATAAAGCAATTTTCTATGCGTTATCGTCCATATCCAACTATTAAGCGCTTATTGCTGCATAGAAGGAATACCAACTCAATTTAATAGAACATGACATTACTGCAACAAATCCTACAATACTATCTATGCTGTCCAGCATTTCCGTCGATAATACCGAATTATTATTTATTTGCCTAAGTGTTTTTATTCCTCTGAATAACATGTTGGTTGGTTGGTTGTTTGAGTTTTAGGTCCTGGCAACACCTAAGGTCATATGAGCGGAATAACATATGTTGTCAGTGCTGATGCACTGGCCTTCCAGCCCTAATGCCAATTGCTACTACACAATAAAGAAAGCTACAACAAAATAGATATACAATTACAAGACAATGCCAAAAGCATCGATATGAATGACGGGAACAATTTGTTTTGGTATTTTGTATTTTTGCATGTTTCACTTCAGATATTTCCAGTGTTCGCCCTTAATACTTTGTATTTATTCCAAACTAAAGTAATGTAGATTACAACTATCAACGCAATTTATTTGTCTAAAAACATGGCAGGAACTCAAATTTAAAAAAAAGCATCGGACTACATAATTTTAAATGCGGACTAACACTTTTCCAGACGACAATGACTCAACACTGTTGTTGGACCTTTACGTCCTTGCAACATCTAAGGTCATATCAGGACAGGTACCGACTTGTGACAATGCACACTCATGGTGACTTTATAGTGCTTCCACACTAGGAGACCAGACCACCAGCACCATGACCTGATATCCTACTCAGTCACATTATCCTGACAGTGAGGCAACCAGTCCTTTCCCTATCCTAATAATACTGAGCGCCTGGCTAGGAAGTGACAAGTATCAATTTTTATGTCATTGGTTTGTCATTGGTTCGACCAGGGCTTGAACTTGTGGGTTCCAATCCCATGGTCTACCAAAATGGGAGAGGGACGCTCAACTCATTCGGCCATCCCGTCTGGTCCAGCACTGTTATTCTGACATAGCAAGTGTCCTGTCATCAATCAACCCAAACACATTCAGTTCGTGACCAGACGGGGCGGTCGAATCGGTACGGACGCTAGCTGGCTTCCCGTGCGGGAGGTTGTGGGTTCGAACCCCAGCCGTGTCAAAACAAAGACTTACAAAGTTGATGCTGGCCACTACCTAGCCTGGTGCTCTGCATTATTATGACAAGGCAAGGACTGGCTTGCTCAGTGTCAGGATAATGTGATTGAGTGGGATATAGACCCCTATCAATGTTTGTAAACATCGGGTATGCGCGCGCAGCTTGGCTGCAGAACGAATGCACACTGCCACTGAGTTTGCCCGTACGCGCAGTGTAAAACGTATACTTTATTCAAAATTAATAGAAATGCAAAAGCCTAACCATATAAATTTAATGTAATCTATTTGTTAAATATGTTTTCTATATGAGTTCCAAGCGGTTTGTGTCTAGGTGGTGTGCTTTTAGAGATATTTCTCACCTTTTCTCTATGAAGATTGCTCATAGCCATTGAGTTTGCAGTGTGACAGTGTGTCATCCTGCAGCCAAACACCGCGCACACTGACCTAGATACCCGTGCTGACGTCACATGAAATTGGTCAATTGGGTCATGGTTCTCAGAGCCTTCAGAGTCTTCCAGTGGGGCAGCACTATAACCTTGCCACCAGCGTGCATTGTCACAGGTCAGTGCACACTCTGATATGACCGTAGAATATTGCCAGGATGTAAAACACACACACCAAAAAAACAAGCATTTGGTTTGTACAGTGAAAAATTGTTCGTACACGGCAGGGGTTCGCTAATCATAGGAGTCGCTGAAGACGCATTGCACTGTACGACGCCAGTACGACACAGTGACGGGACAGTTGTGACCAATGGGTCACGTGTGTCGTGCCATGGTCACGTGTGTCATGGTCACGATATGAAGAGGAGTTATATAACGGTGACGCTTTACCAAGTCCAATCGACGGACTGTATATTGAACAGCTATTGAGAGATGCGGGTGAGGGAGAGGGAGAGGGAGAGGGAGAGGGCGGGAGAGTCAGAGGAGGTAGCGAAAGGGAGGGGGAGATAGAGGGAAATAAGGGACGAGAGGGTGGGCGGAGGGGATTTAGAACGGGAGGAGAGGGAGAGAAAGAGTGAGAGAGGGGGGAGGGAGGAGAGGGAGAAAGAGGGAGAAAGGGAAAGAGGAAGAGAGACAGAGAGAGAGAGAGAGAGAAAGAGGGAGAGAGAGTGAGGGGGAAAGGAGAGGGAACAATGGAGAGAAATCAAAAAAGGAAGAGAAAGAGGGAGTGAGAGTGAGGGAGAGGGGAATGGAGAGGAGAGAGTCAGGTATATTCTTGAAGATTTATACTGCGTATTATGGATAACTCTGAATAAACTTGTTTTCACCATTAGACAGTTTGTCGATAGAAAGCCCGAGCCTACACTTTTACCGACCCAAGGGATTTTTAACCTGCCACACCACATAGACATGGTATGAGAGCAACTGGGCTTTGATGACGCTGTAAGTTATACACAGCGGTGGAAATCCAAATTGGCATAGGTGGGAACACAGGAAATTGAACCACCGACCTTCAGATTAGGAGTCCGACCTAGAAAAAAAGTCAGACACTCTAAGCACTCCACCACAGAGAACACCACAATATATATAAAGAGATACCGAGAAATACAGAGAGATACAAAGAGGTACAGAGGTGATGGTAGACTAGTAACAGGTGGCCACCATTCACGCATTCATTACGACATATATAAGATAAGAATACTGGAAGGGAAGATAGAAGGGAAACGACCAAGAGGGAGAAGGAGAACAACATGGATGGACAACATCACTGAGTGGACAGCAATGAGCTATGCGGAATGCGTGAGAGGAACAAATGACAGGAAGAGATGGAGGTCCATTGCAGCCAACCTTCTTCGAGAAGACGGCACCCATTGATTGATTGATATAAGATAATAACAATTTACAGACAATGATAATAAGGGTTTTAGATAACAGTTACTTGCAGTAGGTACAAAGGGTTCATTCAGGTGCAAAAACAGACAAATTCATTTTAATTGTTCTATGCACAATATAATTTAGTGTTGTCCTTTCCAGTCAAAGTCTATCACTTTCATATTGAGTAGGGCATTGGATATGGGATGTGACAGCTCCGGGAGGAAAAGGATTTGATTATTGGAATGATAGTAGCTTCAGCTAAAATGTGGCAGACATGGTTTCATTTCAGTGTGTTTGTTGGTTTTTGTACCTCCTGAAGGCTTCATTTATAGACCAAATTAAATTTGATATATACCAAACAAGCCAGCAATACCAAAGGACGTCCACTCCACTTGAAGAAGTTTAGTACTATACCCCCCTGATGTAATTAGTTCTAATGCTTATCTGAACCATATTAGTGCAAGCATAATTCTTATCTGCTATGCTATCTTAAACATAAGACAAGCTAAGTCAGATCGAATGATATATCAGTATCCGCCAACAGAAACATCAGCATCTCAGTTAAATTAGAACTAGCTTTGATTTAACAACTCAGTTAAATTAGATCTAGCTTTGATTTAACAACTCAGTTAAATTAGATCTAACTTTGATTTAAAAAGATGTGTAAAATTGGGCTACGGTAAAGAATAGAGAGAGACACACACATGAGTAGTGCAATAAACCTTGGAATTTACGCCACCTTCTTTATTTTTGCTCGAAGGTCCTTGGCTGGGCAAAATAATAGCCCTACCTAAAAGCTCAAATAAGTGCTACTGTGAGTGCAGTTCCAGTGAGAATGAGCCAAGCGGCAGTGGAGTGGCAGTCGCGGGGCAAAAGAGTGGCCCACAGTGAATATGGAGTGAAGAATAAATAAGATAAATATAATAAATAATTAATTAAATACAAGCAGGGAAAAACTCTGCCTCTTTATATATATATATATAATAAAATTAATAAATTCTACATATTTTGTTATATTTGTTGATTAAGCAGGTGAAATTCCAATCATTGACAATTGGTCTTTCTCATTCTGCTGCTCCTTTCCATATCCTAGTAATGCCAACTGCCAGGCTAGGTAGTGGCAAGTATAACAATTTAACTAATTGATTTCACTTGGGCAGAGTTCAAATCCCATGACCGACCACGCAGAAAACTGGTGCTCAACTCATTCCTCCATCTTCTGTGGCTAAATAGGGAATTTGAGGAATACAATTGAAAGAATTTGTTTGTACATTGGCTTAGTAAAGTGGCTTATTAAAACAACACATTCCGCACGTTCCTCCATCGGTAGGAAAGTCATAGGTGGAATACAATACAGTAAAACCTCTCTAAATCAACCGACCGTAGGACCGACTTTAAATGGTCCATTTAGGGAGATGGTCGGTTTGCGGGAGTTTGTTTTAATCATTAAAATGGTATTGTATGGGCGATCATTTGGGACCCAAATAAAGCTATCAATATAACGGAGTGGTCGATATGTGGAGGGTCGACCACTCCGCTATATTGATAGCTTTATTTGGGTTCCAAATGATCGCCCTTACAATACTATTGTAACTTTCTGTTCAAGTCACAACATTCTTGTTGCACGCTTCTGGAAACAGGCATAATCTCATTGCAAGAACAACGATTCTTTTGTTTGTTGGGGTTTTACATCCTAGCAACATCTATAGTCATATTAGCACGGTTATCGATTTGTGACAGGGACTTTACAATAATTATAGCATTCACCCACTTGAATACAATGGAATCCCACTCAGTCACATTATGGTACCATTAAGCCAACCAGTCCTTGCCTTATCCTAATAATGCCAAAAGCCTGGCTAGGAAGTGACAAGTATCAATTTTAAGTCATTGGCTTGACTCAACTGGGAATTGAACTCCTGATCTCCCACACTGCGCTCTAGGTTCGAATCCCACAGTCTACCAAAATGGGAGACGGACGCTCAACTCATTTGTCCATCCCGTCTGGTATATTTATTGGGTGATAAGCCCCGTTCACACATGGTCGTTAAGTCGCCTCAACTAGTTTGTCTTGTCTAGTTCGGCTCACATTGGCCGTGTGGATGCAACGCTGAAGCGGATTATGGCTGAGTCGATTCATCTAGTTCACTTCAAGTAAACCATGTCGCGAGGTAGTATATATGAAGCGAACTAGCTTAAGTCGGCCCATCTTGCTTGTGTGGACGATAGCAGTTTACTTTGAGGCGGCTTAAGCACGTCACACGCATGCGCAGTCGAGACCTGAGTTTGTTGATTTCCGGTCGATCAAAAGTGCATATTATATAATTTGGTCTATGAAACTGCTAGCTGTGCACAGATATTTTTTTCATCATTTATTTATAGGTTTTCACTGCCCAGCAGAAGTTTTGACCATTCCAAAACAATATGACTCAGTCTATACATATCTAGGTCGAACCCACACTCTCTCGTGGCAATGTCGACTAACCGAAAGTGGCGCTGGTTAGTATAGACTTGCTCATGCGCAGATATCGATTTCCGGCTTAAACCACCCCAAGCACTGGATGTGTGGATACGACACACTTTCATGCCTAGTTCGCCTCATCTAGTTCACCTTATCTAGTTCGGCCTAAAGTTGTGCTGTGTGAACGGGGCTATAGTCTGTAGTACCTATTAACTAACTACCCGTTTGGATATAAACCAGACAGCACCAGTCCATTACTCTGCCGACTCGCAGCGGATACGGTACTTCCGATGTCGCCACCTAGTGGTAACGACCCGAAGCAGAATGTCACATTCGCTTATCTGTGATCGCGTCACCTGGCGGAATTACCAGCAACAGCAGGGTGATCTACATGGCATACACAGACTAATAGACTACATCACGGTTCCAGCGGCACGGTGCATTGTGGGACGCATCAGAGCAAAACAACCCCCCCAGAAGCACATGGCACATGCTAATACACTGGGTGCAGCTATGAAATGTGCTAGCTTCAGCTCATCTCAGCTCTTGTTTGAAACATAGAATACCAACTAAAAAAATATATATAATAAATTAAGATATTAATCTTTTATCCAGCATTGCATTTACATCAATATAATCAGCACATCTTATGCCATGTGCAATTAAATTTAGAAAGATCTAGGCACTCAGACTAGTGTTAGAGCCACAGCCAGAGTACTCAATGCATTGTCAATGGCAGTGAGCAATCTCCATACAGAAAAAGTAAAATATTGATAAAACTACACCACCTAGAGACAAACCGCTTGGAACACATATAGAAAACATGTTTACCAGAAAGATTATATTAAATTGATAAGGTTAGGGTTTTGGATTTCTATTAACTTTGAATAAAATTGATGTGTTTCACTGCACGTATTGGCAAACTCAATGGCCGTATGCCCCTGCTTTGCTCCCAACGCCGTTTTCAGCGCATGCGCAGTCGGAACCGTGATACAGCCACGCGGACCAATGTACCATATTGGCACTACTTTTTCACTATCTGGCGTAACCGTGCTATAAACCTTTGAATTCACCCCATATAAACTAAATCATCGTTCTAATTTTAGTTTTTTCAATCCAACCAAGACGCACACACAAGAGACACCATTCTAGACAATACCTGTCAGGTGTCAGTCACCTTCCAGATTGGGCACCATATGAACAAATGAAAGAGTCATTTCATCGCTCCTCGGCCTTTTGGCTAAGATCAAAGCCTTTTGGTGCTGGTTGCAGGGTAAATCTGGGGATCCGGAGGTACCCGGCGCACAAGTTCAAAGGACTGAACGGCAGCCCCTGTGCACCTATCCAATGAGGATTTTCCAAGGATAGGTGGGCTCATAAAAAAACACCCTTAAAAAACAAAAAAAAACTTGCTGGTCGAACACAGAGAACGTGAAAGAAAAATTGTGAAGAACATAATTTGATTTCTGTCTCAGTGTGGCTGTCTGTACACAGGGCGCTTGTTCATTTTTGCATTGAATGGCATCTCGCTGAAAGAGCTACAGTCTTGTAAGCGAGTGACATGTGAGAAGATGAGTGAAATGCAAATCATGAATAGACAGCAGTACATGATCGATACATAGTCAATGAGTCAGGAAGTAACAATCGTAGGTGGAATGAGTTGAGCGTCTCTCTTCCGTTTTGGTAGGTCGTGGGACTTGAATCCACGGGTTCGAATCCTGGTCGAGTCAAACCAATACCTTAGAAAGTGAAACTTGTCACTACCTAGCCTGTTTCTCAGGATTACTAGGATGGGGCAAGGAGCAGTGGAATGAGGAAGACAAATTGACCACGATTGAAATTTCCACTCTTTAATTCACTAATGTACCAACAAAAATGGTATGGAAGCAACCAGTAAGATATTTATGTATATAATTAAATCAAACGGTGTTGATTGGATGAGTTATATTAAACTAATCATGCAGAGGTATGGGTGGGTGGGTGGCTGAGAGCAGAGATTGCATTTATATCTACGTTCTTTGCTGAGAAGAAGGTGCGGTCAGGCTGACAAAGTGAAGACTGTCCATGAACCGAGGTGTGTGAGAGAGCGGAAGCGAGCATGGTGAGACGCGAGATGTGATTGGGCGAGCTGTAATTGGTATTGGATATCGGGTCATGGCGCTGGTGGCCCGGTTTCCTAGTGGGGCAGCACTTTGAAGTCACCATGGGTGTGTACTGTCACAAGTTGGTGTCTATACTGATATGACTTTAGATGTTACTAGGACTTAAGACTCCAACAAACAGCGTTTGATGGAAACGCAATTTGAATACAGTATAACCCTGTTAAACCAAGATTGGTTAAACCAAACGATCCGTTAATCTAAACTTTTTTCGGTGGCCCGGCAAAATACTACCATTTATCATATAAAAAAGTTAGTTAAACCAAAGTCGGTTAATCCAAATTATCGGCTGATCGAAACAAAATTGTCGGACCACAGGCCACTTCCAGTATGGTTAAACCAAACTTTCATGTGGTTATAAGGTCAGAGTAAACTTTTTATATGATAAATGGTAGTATTTGTTGGGCCACCAAAACAAGTTAGGATTAACCGATCGTTTTGTTTAACCGAGCTTGGTTTAACGGGGTTATACTGTATATACATAAAAAAGAATAATCAAAGTGTCCACATACACTGTATATTACATGTGCAATACCCACTTACTCAAAATCAACGTCGAAGCCAAAGCTCGGTTAAACCAATAATCGGTTAATCCAAGCACATTTCTAGGGCCCCTTCAAGTTTGGTTTAACGGGGTTATACTGTTTAAGGAAAAATAAAAGGAAAACAAACTAAGAGGACAAAGTCGGTCTTCGTGGTCTCTGACAAAAGACAACACAAATGATTGATCAAATACACAAATAACCACGGCGCAGTTCATATATGAGATTTTATTGTAATTATGGAGATGACTACACAAGTATGATCAATGTTCCTGCTTGTATATGGCTAGCATTTCTTGGTCTGAGTTAAATCTCAGAGAGACATTAATTGGTCCTGTTTTGCATCAGTAAAGGGGTGGTGCTCCATTGGAATGTTGCGATGACAATCCTGATGGCAGGATAACACCCATAACACTGGTTACTGGTAGTTACGAGTATTGAGTTACTAACCTAAGGAATCAACAAACAGTGGACTCATTAGCTATATGGGTTGTTCTCAGAAACTGTGTACCACTTTCGTAATATGGGAAACCCAAAGTGAAAAGACCTCAAATAATAGCAGAAAAGATTTCAAATAATAGCAGAATCCATGAACATATGCAGGTTTACATATTGAACATATGTGAGGGTTGACATTTCTTTTTTCACTTTTTGATTTTGATCTCATACAAATTGAAAAGAAACCCACGTTTAAAATTAAACATGGAACATCCATCCGTAATGTCACATTACCACACATCTATAACCCCATTTTAATACACACAACAAATTTAAACTAAATTTTCTTGATTACAGTTAGGCAAAAGAGATTATGTCTTACAAGAAAAAAAGGAGAATAAAACCTTGGGAAGATGGGTAGTGTCAATATGAAAATTTCACATTTTCACATTAGCACGAAATCACATAAGCGTATTTTGGATATATTTTGTGGGATAGATTGAATACAATCATGTAGTATTGCTAACACGCTTAATACACAGTGTCAATCATATCTATTTGACTTGTTACCCCCTCCCCTACCCCCAAAATAAAGAAAAGAAAAGAAACAAAGGGCTTAATCATTAACAATGTAACGTGGAAACCAAACAGGTGGTACTCAGTTTCTGAGAATGACCCATATATACATTATGCATATTTTACATTTTAAAGATCAACGCAATAGACAGCTTCAGAAAGGCACAACATAACCTCCTGCATAGTAAACTACAGAACTTCTTTCCATTTACTACTCTCCCAGCAGATGCTTTGGCTCTAATTAGGCAGAGTAGACACCGGTGCTTGGAAATGAGACTCCCTATCTATATGACAATCATCTTGCGAGTGGAGCTCTGATTTAATTCATTCATTTGACTATATTAGCGGATCACAACCAGGTTCACATGATTTCAAGCAATTTAAAGCAGGTTCTAAGACCAAATGCGAAAAGTGGGATTGGGGGTGGGGGGATAGAAAGAAGCGGGGACAGGGGCTGGGAGTGGCGATGCTTTGAATGTAATAGTAATATAACAAACAGTTTTATTCTGTAATTATTATGACAACATAACCGGGAAACATTACATAATTTATAATAAAATCCAACATGGATGTACAGTAACATGATATATAAGGCACTTAATATATAATCTTTACAAAATATTTAATTAGATTAACACTAAAGCCCCCATATCTTCATCTGTATTATAATCCGAGATCACGTGACAAGTCTTAAGGTGACCTCATTGTAGTTAATCCAATTATTGCAATTAATACAATTTGACCCCAACACTCCCCGACATTAGATATCCAATAGTGGACAAGGATGGTTACCTCCGAACACAGATTACATGTACATCTATGCCGAGGTTCAATTAGCTGAACCATTAATTAATTAATTATCGAAGGTAAATTATAATAGACAAGACCTCTTCACACCACGAAATTCAAAAACTTAATGCTGATTGGAGTATCTCTGATAGACTTAGTTTAAGGCGTACTATCTTCACATATTATCGCCCAATATAGTACAGCAAGATTAAACTTGTCTTCTGGTCATTGAACCAGAGCGGCTTAGAACTGATGCGACGAGGGTTGGGGAATTAGAGTAGTCCTCTTTTGGCTAAGGGTTTGTTTGAGCTGCAGGGAGAAGGGTATTGAACTTGATTTACAATTGTAGATCTGAAGATTCTAAGATAGCTCCAAACAATAAACGGATGCAGTTCTTTGCTGGTTACTGGTGAGCGCACCACACCGGATGCAATACTTTGCTGGTTACTGGTGAGTATGCCACACCGGATGCAGTTCTTTGCTGGTTACTGGTGAGCACACCACACCGGATGTAGTACCTTGCTGGTTACTGGTGAGCATGCCACACTGTATGCAGTGCTTTGCTGATTACTGGTGAGCATGCTACACCAGATGCAGTGCTTTGCTGGTTACTGGTGAGCACCCCACCCCAGATGCAGTACTTTGCTGGTTACTGGTGAGAATACCAGACCAGATGCAGTTCTTTGCTGGTTACTGGTGAGCACACTGCACCAGATGCAGTACTTTGCTGGTTGCTGGTGAGAACACCACACCGGATGGAGGGGGGGGGGGAGTTTCTAGGCGTCACGTGACTTCCGGTGCTCTGGGCACTACATACACATTAAGGTAATGCTTTGAAATTGCTACATCAGCACCCACCATCTGAATTTTTGCAGTCTGACCTAGTGATCTAGTTTCCCCTCTCGGGAGCAGCTGTATGAGATGCAAGTGACTTGTGCTAGGTGGGAATGGCTGAGGATGGCTGCAGTCTCCTTCCTCTTTTACGTCACACGACCCATCTTTTGAAAGTTCATCTAGTGCAAGCTTACTTACTAATATGTTAATTTAAAGGAAAAGAGGGAAAAACCCCACAAATAACGCCGAGTTGTGGTGTGGCTAGGTGTAAAATTGTTTAACATTGTAAGATTTTTGAGAAGTACTGTATTTGATTGATTAGTAATTGGGGCATTTATCGATATATTTACAGTATTTATCATATGTTATTATATATTATACAATATATATTATATATTACATTATATGATATATACTGATAAAATATAAATAATTTAAATAATATAAACAGTATAAAGAATATAAACAATATAAACAATATGTATACGATATAGATAACATAAATAATCTAAGTAATGTAAATAATGTAAATAACATAAATAGTATAAATAATATTAAAATATAAACATTATAAATAATATAAATGATATAGATGATATAAATAAGATAATATAATATAAATAAGATGTGACATAAATGACATGCAAAACAGAAATAAAATATATAAACAATATAAAATATATAAACAATTTAAGGTGTATACACAATATAAAACATATAGATTATATATATTATATATAATTTACATTATATACATAGTACCAAACTGCATAAATTGACTCATACTTCTAATAGATGCCCACCATTAAATGTATTGTAATGCTTACTATATGTATATATATATTAACAAATTAGGTAGACAAGAATTAGGCTTATATTCTATGCCCTAGTGGTACTCTGCATTAAGCATTGCAAGCATGCTGTGTTAACCATGCACTCTGTTATACCTACACCTTTCAGCATTATAGCTATGTTGGAATTTTAAACTGTACTCAAATATTACAACTAGACAGCAGTGTTAGCACAGAGGAGGTCGACAAGGGGCTGACCTCTAGCGGTTATAGCATTCAATTACAAAAGTACACATTAACAATTTAACAACTAAATCTCAACCCTTACTAAGCATGGGTTATTTTGAAAGTAGACTATATTTAAAAATGGACTGATGTTTATTTTGATTATGCAATCAATCAATAACTTATGCTTCTTAAGAGAACCTATAATTTGAAATAGTCGATAGATGGCGCATCCCCGCCAGGCTCAATTGCGGCAAGAAGGAGGAATATGAGACTAAGATAAGCACCCAATGTGCTGCCGTGTTAAGTCTGGTAAGCCGGACAGATGCGTGGTGTAAAGAGATGGAATTAGGGGAAGGATTGCTGGTCCAGACATCAGCATGAGTTTGAGCTGACAAATGATGAGAAATCTATCAAATGGATACAGGTATGCATGGTGGAGGATAATGGATTTGTACTAATAGCAAAATGAAAATAGATGGGAGATATGCTCTTATATATATATGCTGTATAAGCAATTATACAAGTATAATAACCCGGAAGATCCCATCTACTGCCCAGCCACTAAATCATCAGTTGGTTACCTTTATCCATTAGGTCATCTACTGATGCAACCTCAGCTCTCCACGTGGTACCACCTACTCGCCCAAGCTTCAGAAGCCGTTATGGTCACTCACTATACTATACATATATACTGTATATACTGTATATATATATTTTTTGATTCAGCTGCAAGTGACCACGAAATGCGGGCCTGACCACTTGCAGGTGGCACGTCAGCTAGGTGACGAACCAAATGTGTGCATCCCTAGTTTCGCGCCCGCTACCAATGGAACTGTGTGGGGATAGTAGCCTTGTTTATATTCCAATAATATTATTATAGAGCAAATCATGTGCATATTTCACATATATGTATAATATACATCCTTATATGTATGGATATATATGTATATATATCCACATGGATATATATATATATGCATATGTATGCATACGTATCCATATATATTATAATAATTATTTGACTTGCTACCAGCAAAAAGAATGAATCAATTATCACCATCGTAACCATGGAAACCAAATATGTGGTGCCCAGTTTTAGAGAATGACCCATATATGCATATATATCATATATTTATGGATATATTTATGCAGATGCAATCCAATGTATTGACATTATTAAACATATTTTGAAGATCAAGGCATATGTAAATCATCTACAAGATAGTGATCTCTACAGCAAGATGAATGTTGCGCTACATTTAGAAACTGCTACAATATGCAATAGATATGATAGGTTTCTGATTTATCTCAGACCTCCTCCAATCCTAGATGTCTGTTACCATCATGTGACCTGGAAGAACTGTATTCTCTTTACCACCCCCAACACAATAAGCACCTGCTGGATCGGAATGGTCGTTGCTTTCAAAGTACTTTCATAGTAGGATATGTAAGTATTGAATGTAGGTAAATGGCAGTCTAATCTAACTTGGACAATAGGATGCCTACCCTACTGATGAGATATACAGTTCCACTTGATTTCAAATGATATAAAATATGTCTTGCGTTATTTTGGCGGTGTTTCGAAGAAACAACTTCATTGCCATCCATAGCCCCACACAAACACACCGATTGCACCCATGTATCTTCAATCAAGGGTTTTTGGTCCTCTGGTCTTTGGCCCCCCTAATGCTTGCTCACCCCTTCACATTTAATTACCTAATGCAGCCTTTTGGCTTCTCGGTCCTAATTAATTTTGTTGGATACTACAACTAGCTAGTCCTATTTGCTTTGTCCGGCTTTACCTATTAACCTTAACCCTTAGAAGTTAAGCTGGACATATTTTTAAGTCACCCTTATAGGTCATGAATATGTGCATAGCAAAGATTGACTTAATTTGACCCAAACAAATGTAAACATGACCAAATGCATGATATAGTGTTCACAACCGAGATAAAACACATATATCACAGTCAAGTACACTTTCTGTTCACACCATTTCATCTGCCAATCCTTGGACCAAAAAAAAAAGAATTTTACATAGCATTTTCATTTTTCTCTTTTTTTTTCTATGAATGATTTCCGAATACACTTCAATGTTTAGCCACAACCTTCGACTCATATTTCTGCAGGAATAATGTTAATATGGAGTAATCACGTGCCAAAAACTATAGACAATATTTCATGACATGGTGAAATATGCGTCCAGATGTGAGTATTAACTCATTGTTCGTGCTTTCTATAAAAGATACTCTTACCGAGTGCCTATCAGTATCAACCCTCCACCAAGGGTTAATTAATGTACCCAAAATGACTATTCTTAAATGCCAAATTATTTAGATTGGTTTGACCCTGGATGTCAAATGCATTAAAGAAAAAGAGTGACCATATCTATAGGTCATCGGAGTAGAACTCAGGGTGCTCTTATGTAAGGGGCAACTAATGAGTGGGCTAACTCTCAGTGGGCCAATTGTCCTGTCAACGAACACACTTATGGGGTATAATAATGCACGATACATTTGGAATGGTTCCACCATTTTTCTAGGTACTTCCGGTGTGCACAGCTTGGTACAAACACTCATACATCTGCTCCACACTTCTTCTAGCGATGGCAAACTTCACCCTCTCTGCACAGAAGTACAAGTTCTGAATGTCACCGCTAACATTTCACTACAAATGTGAAATATAATTCAACCTGCCCTCTCAAATAGCGTGAGCATCACCGACGTGCCTCCACCAGCTCTCACAGCCATCTGGCTATCGGCCGCATCTTCCCTCATACTGAAGTGTTCCTCTTTGGTGGTGGTGATTTCCAGCTCTTTGTCTCCATGGCAACTGGTTTGTGCCACTAAATGTTCAGAGCTCCAGCAAAGCATATGGTCTTCACAATACCTGCAATGCATAAGACCAACAATATTAGTTAACAATAATAACAAACATAATAATAATAACAACACAACATAACACCACACTACCACAACAACACAACAACGCAACAACATAACAACATAACAAAATAACACCATTAATGAAGATGACAACAATGACAACAATGACAGCAATGACAACAATGACTCAATGAGAGCAATGACAACAATGACTCAATGAGAGCAATAATGACGAGAATGACGAGAATGACAATAATAATAACAATTGTAACAACAGTAATAACAATAATAATAACAATAACGTATCCAGCATATATATATATATATGAGCATATCTCCCATCTATTTTGATTTTGCTATTAGTACAAATCCAGTATCCTCCACCATGCATACCATGTATCTATTTGATAGATTTCTCATCATTTGTCAGCTCAAACTCATGCTGATGTCTGGACCAGCGATCCTTCCCCTAATTCCATCTCTTTACACCACGCATCTGTCCGGCTTACCAGACTTAACACTGCAGCACATTGGGTGCTTATCTCAGTCTCATATTCCTCCTTCTTGCCGCAATTGAGCCTGGCACGGACGCGCCATCTATCGGCTATTTCAAATTATACATTCTCTTAAGAAGCATAAGTTATTGATTGATTGCATAATCAAAATAAACATCAGTCCATTTTAAAATATAGTCCACTTTTGAAATAACCCATGCTTAGTAAGGGACAAGATTTAGTTGTTAAATTGTTAATGTGTACTTTTGTAATTGAATGCTATATCCGCTATAGGTCAGCCCCTTGTCGACCTCCTCTGTGCTAACACTGCTGTCTAGTTGTCATATTTGAGTACAATTTAAAATTCCAACATGGCTATAACGCTGAAAGGTGTATGTATAATAGAGTGCATGGTTAACACAGCATGCTTGCAATGCTTAATGCAGAGTACCACCAGGGCATAGAATATAAGCCTAAATCTTGACTACCTAATTTGTTGATATATATTGTGCATTTAAACCCATCGAAGATAATAGTGGCTGTATCCACGGTGGTTTATTGTTTGTTGGGGTCTTACATCCTAGCAACATATAAGATCACATGAGGACGGGTATCTACTTGTAAAATATTCCGATAATGATGCAGTGGTGGGGGAATGCAAATGTTCTATTTGTGAAACAGGTATACATGGCCAGGCGCATAGATGTGTTTATGTAGTTGCTGGTGGTACTTGATTGATTGGTAAATAGACATTGTGGTGCTAGTAAGATAGTGTGTAAGGGGCACTCAGAGCCCTACCCACTACCCCCTGCCCCCTCTGCTAGTCAGGATCACCACACGCATGCTCAAGGCAGGTGGTGGCCAGGGGAGCCACACAGCTTGGTTGTGGTGGGCAGATCACTGTAACCATGGAGACTGGGAATGCTTGTTTCTCATTGGTGGAGCTAAAAATGCTTGTTTCTCATTGGGAGAATGGGGTGGGGTGATACACTATACTGGATCCATGTACCATATAAATAATAAACCTGAGGGCTTGACTCTCTCTCTTCTTTTCTCTTTGCCTGTATTGATTTCACTATAGCCTGCCTACACAACCACAGATTTGAGCCGTGGACTTTACATTATTGGTGACCACGACGAGTGGTAGATCTATTACTATTATTAGTTGACGGTGGAGTCAGATTTACATACTGACTTGTGTCAGTATGCACTGCTGACAACTTTATAGTGTTGCCCCAACTGGGAGACCAGGTCACTGGCACCATGAGTCGATATTCCACTCAGTCACATTATCTTGATACTCAGCCTACCAGTCTTTGCACTATTTTTTAGTAATATGCCGAGCATCAGGGAAGCGAGCAGCCTAGACACTTTAATGATTCAACTGAACCTTTTCCATCTAGCAGTAGCAGCATGCACTGTTAGCTCGCACCTACATGATTACTTCTTACCACTGCCACCAGAGGGCAACTTGGTGGTTGGTGAAAATCCGTGTAAAGACCTTTTTCAGAAAGCATGTTGCAATATGCTCTGTTGTCAGATACACTAGAATTCGATATACTTGAATGATTCAACTGAACCTTTTCTGTCTAGAATGCACAGTTAGATCGCACCTACAATACTAGTTCCTACCACTGCCACCAGAGGGCAACTTGGTGGTTGGTGAAAATCCGTGTAAAGACCTTTTCCAGAAAGCATGTTGCAATATGCTCTGTTGTCAGATACACTAGAATTCGATATACTTGAATGATTCAACTGAACCTTTTCCGTCTAGAATGCACAGTTAGCTCGGACCTACAATACTAGTTCCTACCACTGCCACCAGAGGGCAACTTGGTGGTTTGTTGAAAATCCGTGTAAAGACCTTTTTCAGAAAGCATGTTGCAATATGCTCTGTTGTCAGATACACTAGAATTCGATATACTTGAATGATTCAACTGAACCTTTTCCGTCTAGAATGCACAGTTAGCTCGGACCTACAATACTAGTTCCTACCACTGCCACCAGAGGGCAACTTGGTGGTTGGTGAAAATCCATGTAAAGACCTTTTTCAGAAAGCATGTTGCAATATGCTCTGTTGCCAGATCCATCTTCCTGTATGCTTGTGAATCATGGACCCTCACAGCAGAGTTCCTAAGAAGAATACAAACCATGGAAATGAAGTGGTACCGCAAGATACTAAACATCTCATACAAAGACCATGTTATCAACTAGGAAGTCCGTGCCAAGATCCACCTGGCAATTGCACTACACAAAGATCTCCTGAGAATCACAATGAGATGGAAACTGCAGTGGTACGGCAATATTTCCCATTCATCAGGACTGGCCAAAACTATTTTACAAGGCACAACGAAAGGGGGATTACGACAAGGCGGACAAAAGAAGAGATGAGAAGATAACATAAGGACATGGACCGGCCTGGAGTTCAGCAAGTCCCGGAGGGCAGTTGAGAACAGGAATAAATGGAGAAAACTAGTCGCAATGTCACCCGTGGCGCCCCAATGACCTTTGCGGTTAGGGGATTGATGATGATGATGATGATGATGCTATATGAGTTGCTACCATCAACATTAGTTCTTCAACCACCATCAATGAGAGTTGGGGTGAGTGTTAGTGGAGAGTGGGGGAGAGTGTTGGTAGAGTGTGAGCGCGAGGGCGAGTGTTGGTGGAGAGTTGAGGGTGATAAATGAATAATAAGTGCACCAGAATCTAATTTGGACATGCATGATCAAATCTTGTATTTTTTTTTAAAAGAAGAAAATTTGATAATTTTTTTTTTAGTAGATTATCAGAAGCATGGTACTACCTTCATAGTAAATGCGACCGTTGCCCTTTGTGTCCACCTGGCGGATGATGAAGTCAACATCTCCCTCGAACGGTGTGTCGCCACCCTTAGTGAGGATGGTGCGCAGGGCGCTGCTGGTAATATACCCGCGTCCCTTCTTATCGAACACCTGCAGGGGTGAAGGTAAAAGACGGCACGTAGAGACATTTCAGAAAAAGGGGAATTATTAATACAATTATTTTTGAAAAAAATGTGTGGACAAAAAAGTCAGTTAGGCAGTGATAATTTGAAAGTGAGCAGAATAACCATTGGCTCACGGCACAGAGGAGGCGGAAAGGAGAGAATGCCGGTCTAGTAAGTTCAAAACACTACCCCACAAAAACACTACGGTAGTGTTTTCAACCTAGGTTCAAAACACTATGGTAGTGTTTTCAACCTAGCTGAAGGTAGGTTCAAAACACTACTGTGGCCATGCTCAAAACACTATCTTCAAGTTCAAAACACTATCTTTAAGTTCAAAACACTACACGGCAGTATGTAGATAAAAGATTCACCGCTGATGCTGACACTGTATGGAGTGAATCTTTTATCTAGGCAGTATGTAGTAAGGTTGGGCAGTTGTTTTTAGTGGTTATTGTTTTACATCCTAGCAACATGGAAGGTCATATCAGGATGGGTACTGACTATCCTATTAATGCCAAATGCCATGCTAGGAAAGCGACAAGTATCAATTTTAAAGTCATTGGTTTTACTCGACAGCGAACTGAACTCCCGACCTTCCGCACGCGATGCCCGTGCTCTACCGTTTAAACCACCGCACAGCACTATCACTGTATACTAATATGTTATTGAATGCCTCAGCACTATCAGCATGTACTAATAGGTTGCTAAACATTGCAGCACTATCTGTGTATACTAGTACATTGTTAAACACTGCAGCACTATCAGCATATACTACTATGTTGTTAAACTCCACAGTACTATCACATATGAGCGTATACTAATATGTTGTTAAACGAGGCAGCACTATCAGTGTGTACTACTACTTGGTACAAATGCCGCAGCTCTATCAGCATATACTACTAATATGTTGTTAAACACAGCAGCACTATCAGCATATAGTAAGACATTGTTATACGCCGCATAACTATCAGGGTATACTAATACATTGTTAAATGCCGCAGCACTATCAGCATATACTAATGTATTGTTAAACGCTGCAGCACTATCACGGTATTCTAATACATTGTTAAACGCTGCAGCACTATCAGTATATAGGCTACTAATACATTGTTAAATGACACAACACTATTGATACTATCAGCATATACTAATACGTTGTTAAACGCCGCAGCTGTATCAGGGTATACTGATACATTGTTAAGCGCTGCAGCACTATCAGTGTATACTAATATGTTGTTAAACGCCGTAACACTATCAGTGTATACCAATACATTGTTAAATGCCACAGCACTATCAGTGTATACTAATATGTTGTTAAACGCTGCAGCACTATCAGTGTATACTAATATGTTGTTAAACGCCTCAGCACTATCAGCATATCAGGGTGTCGAGTTACGTCGAGATACGGTGACATACATCAAGGTTTTGGACCTACCCAAAACTTTCGATGTAGCTCGACGTAAAGGCTGTTGTTACATTGGGTTATGTCGAGATACGTTTGTCATGGTGCTGCGGTGCACACACCGCAGCACCATCAGCCTATACTAATACGTGGCGCACACGCCGCAGCACTATCAGCATATACTAATATGTGGCGCACACGCCACAGCGCTATCAGCGTATACTAATACGTGGTGCACATGCCGCAGCACCATCAGCGTATACTTACTAATATGTGGTGCACACACCGCAGCACCATCAGTGTATACTAATACGTGGCACACACGCCGCAGCGCTATCAGCGTATACTAATACGTGGTGCACATGCCGCAGCACTATCAGCGTATACTAATACATGCTTCAAATGCCGCAACAGAGTCAGCTTGTCATGATAGTGTTTTGAACTTGGGTAGTGTTTTGAACGTAAGTAGGGGTAGTGTTTTGAGCTTAACAGTAGTGTTTTCAACCTAAGTTCAAAACACTACCATAGTGTTTTGAACGTAGGTTCAAAACACTACCGTAGTGTTTTGAACGGCGTGGTGTTTTGAACGTCCTACACCGGCTCTGCAGCAAATATCATGGAGGTTAAGATGGGTAGGGAGAAACAGTAAGGGACTGCCGTTATTTATATCCACATAATAAATTATATAGTATATATATATATATTGTATGATTGGGGCCTTATGCCCTAGTCAGACCTACGGAAATAATAGTACTGATCCGCACTCCTGGTAGCTTTATAGTGCTGTTAAACTAAGATGCTGGTGTGTTCATAGTGCTGCCAAACTGAGATGTAGTATACAAGTCATACTGCCCTGATTCACTGAACCATCCAGACGTTGCATTATCACATTGTATAATTTATTATGAGAATATTATTTACATTAGTGGTTTCACTGTGTTATTTGCATCTTGTCGTACATTGTCTTTAGTGCTATTGATTAATATGTTTATATAATTATATTCATAGTTATAGAAGTGTACATATATTGAAGCGGCAACTGACAGCCTAGGTACTCACGTAGCCCTGGACCTGTGACAGGGCTGCTAGAAAATGTGCTATTATGAACGCCGCTTTAGTCACGTGGTTACCTGGAACGCAGCGAGCAGCTCGACCTCCTTCTCCTTCCGGTTGTTCTCCATTTGCATCATGAGGAGGAACTCATCGAATTCGATCGTTCCGTTACCTAGCAAAACATAAAAGGGAACGAGACTATAAAACAAGATGTCTGCACGCAACAAAGCAATAAACACCAACTCGACATCTTGTAACAGTTAACCAGACGGGATGGCCGAATGAGTTGAACGTCTGCCCACCGGTTTAGTACATCGTGGGATTCGATGAACCGATGGGTTCGAACCCTGGTAAAGTCAAACCAATGACTTATAAATTGATACTTGTCGCTTCCAAGCTTGGCGCTCACCATTATTAGGATAGGGCAAGGACTGGTTGGCTCAGTGTAAGGATAATGTGACTGAGTGGGATATCAGCTCATGATACTGGCAGTAGACCTGGTCTCCCAGTGGGACAGCACTATAAAGTCACCACGAGTTGGCACTGTCACAAGTCGGTACCCGTCCTGATATGAGCTTAGATGTTGCCAGGACATAAAACTCCAACAACCAACCAGCCATCTTACAGTAGTAGCCCCGACACTCGCGGTTACCCTATGCACTGATCGGTTACGTACATGGCGCAATGTAAGAGCTGGTCTCACGCGAAAGGCCGTTGGGTCCGAAACCCCACTGCGTCAAATGCCTACTGACTTACCAAATTGATACTTGTCGCTACCTAGCCTGGCGCTCAACATTTTAAGGATGGGACAAGGACTGGTTAGCTGAGTATGAGGACAATGTTGACTGAGTGAGATCAGTGAAATAATAATGCGTGTTTCCAAAGTGATGCCTGTCTGCTTCTGTGCCTGATAAACAAGGATAACACAATTATCATGTAGTGTACAGCTACTTGAACCTGAAATAAAGTTGGACTACTTTTTTATTGTTGCAATTCAACAATAATGTAATTATGTATTGGGTAAGTGAGGATTTGCGTCCTATCAACACAACAATAGCAGACTCCATAAACACATACATCATTGATTGTCACATGGGGCGGAATACCAATGCCAAGTAGCTGGCAAAAGACTTCATTCAATGAATAAACTATATTCACACCCCACCCCCCAAATCGTTTATGGTAGTAGAAATGTTTTCCTTTAAAGAAATCTTTTTGTTGTTGTCTGAGTCAGTTCTTCCTATAATTCAAAGCAATGATGTCATTTGGATTTCAATCTGAATTTAACAACAATATTTGATCACAAGTGGCCTGTGTTCGACGGTGGTGACTACTATATATATGAAGAGTTCAGGCGCAAAACCACGTAAATGCTGAACCAAAACCGGAGATAAACATTGGAATAAAACCTTCAAAAGGTTTTTTTAAATAAATATTCCTACTCTTTTGTTCATTGCTCCATAATCATGTGATCATATGAAAAGTGGAATTAGTGAGCTTATTTAAAAAAATATTTTCATGTAAAGATGTTTATTTAAACTTCATATTTGGATTGGCGTTTTCATGGTTTTGCACCTGAACTCTTCGTATATACCATGTCATAAAGCACGCTATTTGCGACCGAGCGTCGTTTGCCGCCACTGGACGTTCTATTCTGGTAGTTTACGCTGCTCCAGCAGACGACTTTTAACACCAGATCCGTGTACTGCTCCGATTACCAGACACCCGGTCGTTTATTGATTGGCGCGCTCGCCATCACGTGACCGTTTGGTTGTCGGCTGCTGTGGAGTGTGGTTTTGAGTCAAGTGTTCGTGTGGAACTCTGGCTGCGGAGACCTATTTGGCAGTGTTAGACCATGTTAATGTTTTAACGTTGCATAGTCCGATACAAATATCAAATTATATGTCCAACTTAGATACTGGGGCACGTATTAATTAAGCATTTATTGCTGCATAGCATGGGTATGTATGCTAAGTCTATTTAAAGCTGCATAGTCCGATGAAATAGCAAATTTTCAAAACCAAACCAATGATCTAGATTTGAGTTGACATATCTAACTTAGACACTGATGCACTTATTACGCATTTGTTTCTGTGTAGAAGGCAATACTGAGTCAATTTAACAGAACCTGTTACTGCAGAAGTCTATGGTGTCAGAGGTTTGGCAAGCTTGCCAAAACTAATTTTCCATGTTTGCACCTAAAATATCTAAAAAGTTTACCATTTAAAATAAAAGTAACTTTGAACTAATGTAAAGTAGATACTAGTGATCGATCTAAGATATTTATCTCAGAAAAAATACAGAAATTCGAAACCATCGGACTATGCAACTTTAATAGAAGCTGTTACCGTTGAAGCCTAAGGGATCAGAGTTTTGACAAGCATGCCATCATTAATTACCTTTGAAGCCTATGGGATTAGAGTTTTGACAAGCATGCCATCATTAATTACCGTTGAAGCTTATGGGATCAGAGTTTTGACAAGCATGCCATTATTAATTTATTATGTTTACATTTCAGATATCTCCGAAGTTAGTCATTTTAAATCATAGTCGCTTCAAACTAAAGGAGAGTAGATTGTTCATGATGGTCTACCAACATGGATAATTTACACGCGTACGAGGAGCCCTACCCTCCCTCCCCTACCCACACCCACCCCATCCCCTATCTCCTCCCTCCACTCCCCCAACCCGACGGTGGCGCCATCTGAACTGAACCCCACCAACTAAAACCCTGCCGGAGACAGCCAGAACTACTACACGAGACTCTGACGTCACGATCTCGCCTCTCGAGACCCACGCCCTGCCTGACCTACATACGACCTATATAACTGAGCAGCTCACTGCTCCTGCCTTCACTTGCTATCCGGACCGCACCTCGTCCACACCTCTCTCTATCACCTCTCCGCCGGCCGGACACCTCCTTGATATGTCTGAAAAGAGTTCCAGGAGGGGGTGCCTGCCGGCATTTTCACTTTCTACCCTTACTCTGTCCGTGTCTATGGCTCGCCGGTTGGTCACCATAGGGCAGATAGGCACGGGCCTTTGACTCAACTCTCCTCATTTCTCTTTCCTAGATCTGCCCATTCGATTTCTCCCAGGCTCACTTCTTCCCCTAACCAGGGTTGTTGTGTTCTTGGGGGGGGCTCTTGACCTTTTACCATTTCTCTGTCTAGTTCTTGTTGCTGGAACGACCGCTGCTCCCACCTTTGCCCGCCTTCCTCGAACCCCTGCTGACCGGATGCAAGTGCTGCACTACAGACACCATACAGATTACTACAAACAGACGGCACGGAGAGATCCGCTGCCACCCGGCGCCCCATCGTCACTACGTCTTGAAGGATGTCCCCAGCCTTCACAACACTTCCTCTGAGACCACTTCACCCGCAGAAGACATGTCTTAACCAAAGACTGGGCCGATTTATCGGAGCCTCTCTATAAATGTTGCAGTTCTGCAACCGGTAACCGTCGTAAGGTTACGAACACCCCATACCATACCATACCATGCTCCTGCCACTACCAACCAGGCAGTCAGACGACCAAGACCACGCCACCAACTCAGCCGCCCACCCAACCCATCAAACGAACAGTCAAACGCAAGGGTTGAGGGCCTGAGTCGAACCTTACCTTAAACCGCATTGATCTGACATTACTTACTTGCTTTTTACATGACTTTGATCAATAAAATTCCATAACATGGGCTCCTCGTTCGCGTGTTTAATTGTAACAATCAACCTACGCACACACCGCCACACATACAGAATGGAGCCAAGGCGCATTCGGTTTGTTCGACCTGTTTTTCTTTCTTTTTTTAATCGCGAAGGGTGATTTCAATTCCTCAGTTGGCCACCCGTGGCTCTGTTGCTGATACAGTTTGTTAAAGTTGCAGAGTCCAATGGTTTAGAGTTTCTGTCATTTTCTGAGATAAATACATTAGATTGATCGCTATAGACTACCTTACTTTAGTTTGAAGTAACTTTTATTTTAGATGGTTAACTTTGGAGATATTTGAAGTACAACCATGCAAAATTAATTTGAGCAAGCGCGCCAAAACTCTGACATGATAGGCGTCTGCGGTAACAGGTTCTCTTAAATTGCATCTGTATTCCCTTCAGTGTGATGACAAATGTTTAATAAGTGCACCAGTATCTAAGTTAGATATGTAGAATCAAATCTAGATAATTGTTTTGGTTTTGAAAGTTTGATATTTTCATCGGACTATGCAACTTTAAAGTTCCATAGTCTAATGAAAACGACATATTTTCAAAACCAAAACATATATTGAAATTTGATTCGACATATTCAACTTAGATACTAATGCACTTATTAAGCAATTTTTGCTTTATCAAAAGGGATATTTAGCCTGTTTGTAGAACCTGTTACTGCTGAAGCCTATGGTGTCAGACTTTTGATGTGCTTGCCACAATTAAAATGGCATGTTTTCACTTAAAATATCTCCAAAGTTATACATGCAAAATAAAAGTTACTTCAAACTAAAGTCAGGTAGGGCATAACAATCAACCTAATGTATATATCTAAAGTTAGCTGTGTAAAATAGAAGTCACTTCAAAGTAGAGTAAGGTAGATTATGACAATCAACCTAATATATTTATCTCAATATTTGACTGAGGCTCAAAACCATCAGACTATGTAACTTTTATGGCATCATATATATGCACCAAGGACAAAGTTAGATGATGTAGGATCAATTCTGGGTGAAGTGTCCTGGTATCGAAAATTTGATGCTTTCATCGGATTCCATACTGGACGCGGTAGCCGAATTGGTAGAATGCATGCAGAAGGTCGAGAGTTTGACTCCTACTCAAGGCAAACAAATTACTTACAAAATCGCAACCTAGCCTGGCACTCCGCATTAATAGGACCAAGGACTGGTTAGCTCAGTATCAGACTAATGTGACTGAGTGAAAACTCGGGTCATGGTACTGGTGACTTAATCTCTCAGTGGCGCAGCACTATAAAGTCATCCTGAGTGTGCCACTGTCACAAGTCTGTACCCATCCTGATATGACCTTAGATGTTGACAGGACGTAAAACTCCAACAAACAAAACAAACAAAACAAACAAACATCCAGATAGGGAGGCCTTGCAGTGTATAATTCTAGGTTGGATGGTTGTTGGAGTTTTACATCCTGGCAACATCTAGTGTCATATCAGTACCAGTACCGACTTGTGACAATGCGTACTCATGGTGACTTTAGGTACTGATGCAACATGACCCAGTATCCCACTCAGTCACATTATCCCGACACGGAGCCAACCAGTCCTTGCCGTATCCTAATAATGCTGAGCGCCAAGCTAGAAGTGAGTATGTTTTGCTCTGACACATCCCACAATGCACCGCGCCGCTGGAACCGTGATGTAGTCTATTCTATGCGCTGGTCGCCGTGTATTTCATCACTTCCGGTTTTGCGCAGAGTCGACCCTGCGTTGAATCGCCCACCCATACCACTGGTGAAGGAGGCCGACCCTCAAGGAGGCCGACCCTCTCTCTACTGCGCATGCGCAAAGGGTGTGTGGGGGTGGGGGTGTGTGTGCCGTGCCTCTCTCTTCGGGAACAGTGTTACCAGCATACTGCCTCCACCTGATCCACGAAAATAACCGAAGCAGCGTACAAATTCGCATCTTACGTCCATTACATCGTCGGTTGTGTGTGTGTGTGTGTGTGGTGGGGGTGGGGGTGGGGGTGGGGATGGTAGTGGGGTGGGGGTGGTGGGTGGTGGGATTGTGGGGTGGAGATCGATGCGCATGCGTCAGGTTTCACAGTATGCACTGTGGACATTGTTGGTTGGTTGTTGGAGTTTTACGCCCTGGCAACATCTAAGGTCATATCAGGACGGGTACCGACTTGTGACAGTGTGCACTGGTGGCAACTTTTATAGTGCCGCCCCACTTGGAGACCAGACCACCAGCACCATGACCTGATATCCCACTCAGTCACATTATCCTGACACTGAGCCAACCAGTCCTTGCCCTATGCTAATAATGCTGAGCGCCTGGCTAGGAAGCAACAAGTATACATTTTTAAGGCATTGGTTTGATCTCGACCAGGGTTCGAACCCATGGGTTCTAATTCCACGATCAACTAAATTAGGGGACGGATGCTCAACTCATTTGGTCATCCCGTCTGGTTCCGTGGATATTGAGGCTAGGGGCATCGCCATGTGTTGGTAAATTGACGCGAGTCAGTCAGACCATGAGTAAAGGGTGTTTTTGGTCGAGAGAACAACATGGTGAGGCACGAGTGTAGGTAGTATGTGTCTCACACAGACAGACAACCAATGCAGTCTTGTGTTGGTATGTAAGTCGGCCCTGGATGTGGAAGTGGGAACTAAAGCCAGGATTCCACAAAAACAGTATGCGAATGCAATAGATTACTTTGCCATTCCAGCCACACGGTGCATTCTGTGATGCGTGGAAGAAAAACAAACCCGCGAGAAGCACATGGCACATGCTAATACACTGGGTGCAGCTATGAAATGTGCTAGTTTCAACTGATCTCAGCTCTTGTTTGATACATAGAATACCAACTAAAAAATATATATATAATAAATTAAGATATTAATCTTTTATCCAGCATTGCATTTACATCAATATAATCAGCATATCTTATGCCATGTGCATTTAGATTTAGACAAATCTGGGCACTCAGATAGACTGAGAGCCATAGCTGGAGTCAGTTTTACTTATTTTATTCATATTTTTATTTATATCGTACGGTTAATGACATATGTAGAACTAGAAAATGAATAGGCTTAATCAGATATTGGTTATATATTTCTCTGAAACAAGTGTCTGTTGATACATTTGGCATTTTAATATTTAGAACAAGAATTAAGAATGGTGATGTGGATATCAGCCGGAAAGTGACTGATTGTTTTGTGTGGAGTTGTATGTTTCTTAGCTCAAAATATTTAACTATGGCTATATGCATCATGTGTGCATACATGTTTATGCCAAATTGTTATGTATTTCTATTAATTTTGAATAAAAATAAAGTTTTGCCCTATGCATATCGGCAAACTCAATGGCCGTATGCCTTTGCTTTGCTCTCGATGCCGTTTTCACCACATACGCAGTCGGAATGGTGATCTCATCTATTGTGTATGAGGAATGCAGTGAGTTTTCGCTGTTTGTATTTGAAATGGCACACTCGGTTCGCATTCGCACTGGATCGCTCTACGGAGTGATTTGTGTGAATGTGAAATCGAGTGTGCCGTTTCTTAAACAAGCCTCATATGCATTCATATTCGCATTCACTATACTACTATACATATATGGAATCCTTCCATAAAGGCTCTGTCACACATCACCGGATTGGGGAAATGGAAAGAAACCGAACAAAGTCCGTTGGTATCCGGCAAAGTCCGGTTTGTGTCCGTTGCATATCCGTTGCATATCCGTTGATATCAGTTGATATCCATTGATATGTGGCCTGATCCATTACAAGTTTTGAGCATGCACAAAACTTGGAATGGATGCTGCCGGATTGACGTCTACGGTTCTTGTCCAGTTTGGGTTCGTTTAGTCCACTTATCATCCGTTGGCTATCCATTCATGTACGTTTCATGTCCGTTTACTGTTCATTCATCTGGTGGCCTTTGACCCGATATCGCAACATTTTGATACATTTTGATACTTATCATGGCCGAACACCACCGGACTAGAAAATTCTGTCCATTGCTCAATCGGGCATAGTGTGACAGACACTTAAGGCTGGTTGGTGGTTGGAATTTTACATCCTGGTAACATCTAAGGTCATATCAGGACAGGCACCAACTTGTGACAGTGCACACTCATGGTGACTTCATAGTGCTGCTCCACTGGGAAATCAGGTCATTAGAACCATGACCCAATATCCCACTCAGTCACATTATCCTGACACTGAGCTAACCAGTCCTTGCCATGTCCTATTAATGCCAACCACCAAGGTAGGAAGTGACAAGTATCAATTTTGTAAGTCATGGGTTTGATTCGACCTGGAATCGAACTGCCGATCTCCCGCACGGGAGGCCTGTGTTCTACCGATTCGGCCACCGCGCCCGGTCCTAGCTTAAAGCTGCATAGTCCAATGAAAGCATCAAATTTTCAAAACCAAAACACTTACCTAGATTTGATTCTACATATCTAACTTAGATACTGATGCACTTATTAAGCAGTTGTTGCCACATAGAAGGGAATACTGAGTCAATTTAATAGAATTAGTTACTGCAGAAACCTCTGCTTGCCAAAATTGATTTCACATGTTTAGACTTCAAATATCTCAAAAGTTAGCTATTTAAAATAAAAGTTACTTCAAGCTGAAGCAAGGTTCATGGTAACGACCAACCTAATGTGTTTATCTCAGAAAATGCCAGAAACTAAAAACCATCGGACTATGCAACTTTAAGTGAAAACACAGGGTCTATATCATTATATGTGGTGATAGCCTGCTGTTGGCGTGTGGGGTTCTTTGTGGGGAGGTGGGGGGGGTGATTTTATCGGTGAATGGTTTATATGTGGGGTCATTAGCCGTGTTCACACGGGGCAGTTAATTCAATTCATATAAATCGCCTTGCCTAGTTCGGCTCACATTTGGCATGTGAACGCGTGGCTGAGGTGGTTTAGGGCTGATTCGAATCATATAATTAGGATTTTATAAACCACCTCTGTAGGTGGTTTATATGAACCAAATTTTATGATTCGACTTATATCGCCCGTGTGAACGCAACCGACTTACTTGAGGCGGATTAAGGACGTCACACGCATGCGCAGTCGAGACCTTAGTTTGTTGACTTTCCCGTCGATCAAAAGCACATGTTATATAATTTGGTCTATGAACCGGGTAGAGGTGCACAGATGTTTTTTTCATCATTTATTTATAGGTTTTCACTGCCCAGCAGAAGTTTTTATGGTTCCAAAACAATATGATTCAGTCTATACATATCTAGGTCGAACCCACACTCTCTCGTGCCGACGTCGACTAACCGAAACTGATGCTGGTTAGTATGGACTTGCTCATGCGCAGATATCCACTTCCGCCTTAAACTGACTCAAGCACTGCCTGTGTGAACGCGAAACACTTTCAAACTAAATCGATTCATATTATTCGCCTTGTCTAACTCGCTTTAAACTTTTCCCGTGTGAACACGGCTATTATATGGAAAGACTGGCTTATATGGCCGCACATTATGTCATAATGATTGTTTATACATGGTTGGGGGGGCATTATGTAGTAAGAATAGTTTGTAGGTGAGGATATGATATACTAAAGAATGGTTTAATGTGGGATATTGTATAACAAAAATGACATATATATGGGAATTAATTATATACAGCAACAACTCTCCAACGGACCACCTCCACAGATCGACCAATGCCCCATCACAGTAACTATCAGCCTATATCGATCGCTTTATTTGGGTCCCAAACGATCACCCATATAAATACCATTGTACCGATATTGTAACGCCCTAAACCGACCACCTCCTTAAATGGACCATTTAAAATCGGTTCCATGGTCGATCGATTTAGACTGGTTTTACTCTAGTAAGAATACTTTGTAGTTGGGGATATTATGTACTAAGAATGGTTTATAGGTGGGGATATTGTATGACAAGATTGACTTATATATATGGGACATTAATTATATTGTAAGAATAGGTTTTATGTGGAGACACTATGTAGTAATAATGGTTTAAATGTGGCGATATAATATACAGTAAAACCTCCCTAACCGACCACCTCCACAGATCGACCACTCCTCTATATCGATCTCTTTATTTGGATCCCAACAATACCATTGTAACCATATTCTAACTCCCTAAACCGACCACCTCCCTAAGTCAACCACTTATTGTCGGTTCCCAGGTCGGTAGATTTAGAGAGGTTTTACTGTAGATAGAATCCGGTGTGTGTGGCGATATAACAGATGTCCTTTCATGGTACAGCCAACTGAGACAAAAACCACTTCATACATTGAAGACAATTGTTCGAACATGGCAGGGGCTCGCATTCACGAAGGTCACTGAAGACAGGTATGATTGTACCGAATCCCACTGAGGCAATGCGCACTCAATTGTTGATAGGACGTAAACCCCTATTTATTCACTCAATTAGTTAAAGTTCCATAGTCTGATGGTTTTGAGTTTCCATCAGTTTGTGAGATAAATAGAATAGATTATTGATTATATTCTACTTTAGATTAGGTTGAAGGAACTTTTATTTTCAATGGCTAAAGCCCCAGTCACACCAACCTGGACTAGCCCCGGATCATAAGCCGGATCACCCATGGACTAATCACCCGGACAGCAACAGACGGCCGGATTAACCCCGGATTGCAATACTCCTCGGATGTTTAAAACATTTTAAAACATCCGGGGCCGACCCCGGACCATCCCGCACCACCAAGGACCTGCCAAGGATCACCACGGATAACCAAAGACCAGCCAAGGACGAGCCAGATATTTGCAAACGGATGAACCCAGATCACCCCGGACCACGCCGGATTAATGCTCCGGGGTGATCCGCTGCCTGATCCGGGAAGGCGTGACTGGGGCTTTACTTTGGAGATATCTGAGGTCAAAATATGTCAGATCAATTCAGAAAACACTTAAGCCGTGTTTACACGGCCAATTGTAAAGCGAATAAGACAAAGCGATTTATATGAAGCGAAGTAGTGGCGCGTTTACACATGGAGCGGTTTAAGGCGGAAATCGATATCTGCGCATGAGCAAGTCCATACGAACCAGTGCTTAAGCTAGTTCGCTTCATATAAACCACCTCGCGAGGTGGTGTACATAAAGTGAATCATATGAAGCGAATCAGCCCTAATCCGCCTCAGAGTCGCGTTTACACGGCGAATGTGAGGTGAACTGGGCAAGGCGATTTATATGAAGCGACTTAACTTCCCCGTGTAAACACGGCTTTAGACAAACCACACATACACAACTACCTATACACACACAGATGAAGATGGTGAGTGGGGGGGGGGGGGGGGGGGCTCACACAAATACAGACGAAACTAGACGCACCAATAGGATGTGAATAGAACATAGTAAGAAGGATACGAATATTAGCCTCGCCATTACACCAAATCCCGAAGGTGTTGGTGTGTATGCGTGTTTGGGGATATGTGGGTATGGTTGAGACTAGTGAGAGTGCCGGGGAGCCCGGGCTCTAGTACGGGCGCCGAATCCCAGGCGGCGCACCCGGGGACGGCGGGGTCGGCGCGAGGTGATCATTCTTAGTCAGTCGACTGCAGGCTTTGTGTAGTCGAGTCACCGACCACATCCCCCCACAACCCCCACATCCCCCCAATCCAACCCCTCACCTTCACCCCCACACCTACCACACCACCCACGTCCACCTCCGCCCCACATCCACTCCCTTTGCCCACTCACCCCAACACACCACCCATCGACCTACCCACATTCCTACCCCACCACCCACCTCCACCTCCATCCCACCTCCACTCCACTCCCCTACCCACCCACCCCACCATCCACCCACAACCCGACCTCCTACCGCCATATCCATCCCACCTCCACTCCCCTACCCACCCACCCACCCACCCCACCATCCATCCACAGCCCTACCCTACCACCCACCTCCACCTCCATCCCACCTCCACTCCACTCCCCTACCCACCCACCCCACCATCCACCCACAACCCGACCTCCTACTGCCATATCCATCCCACCTCCACTCCCCTACCCACCCACCCACCCCACCATCCACCCACAGCCCTACCATACCACCTACCTCCATATCAATCCCACATCACTTCACTACCCACCCCCCACCATCACCTAGATTCCACCGAAACCATGCAGACTGGGCGACCTTCAACCTTCGTTTAGAAAACTTAATAGATCTGAACCCACCGACCACATGTGATGAGTTCACCACACTCACTTACCAAGTAATGACAGACACCATAAAGCAAACCATCTCCTGTAACCACACTGGCCGCACCACCTCCAATGGAATGCATAGAGCAAAAAGATTCTGCAACAAACTCCTCTACAACAAACTCCTCTCCTCCGCACAAACCTCAACCGAGGCACTGAGAATCTCGTTAAAATAGCCACCAGTTGGGCCAAAGATGTAGAGCTTGCCGAATCAGACAGCAAGTGGAAACTCTGGTGTACCAAAATAAACTCTCACACCACCTCCAGACAATTCTGGCGCAAACTGAACAACATCCAGGGGAGACTCACCACCCCCCACTCTACCCACACCCTGGCCAACTTGCAGCAGAACACAACAAAAACTATATGGACAGAACAGACCCAGCAATCAACCTCCCTTATGCCCACCAACAAGCGCTCACCAGGAACTCCGCCTGGAGAGCCAACCTCATAGACATATCAATAGCCACAACATCCACCCATAATCTTGACAACCACCTGACCAGGGCTGAGCTCGACCGCACCCTAGGCACCACGACAAAGTTGATTGATTAATTGATTGGTGGTTGCTTTACGCCGTGTCGGCAGCATAGGCCATATTCACGGCGAGAAATGTTTGTTTTTTGTTCAAACCATCACTTTTACATGTAAAAGCAGACAATCAATTATGTGCCAATAGACTCATTAAATTAGAAAGCTCACAATCATATATTTGTGGTCAAGGGAAACAAATTCCCATAGAAAAAGAAAAGTTTGATTAATAATTGATAGAATCTATTTAGTAAACTATATGAGGTGGTACAGTCCAGCTGCCCTCAAAAAGGCTAAAATGTTTTCCTGTTTTACCTTAGTAAAAAGGTCATGCATACTGTCTGCAGTGTAGAACTGTAGGCACAGAGCCAAAAAATCAACGCAACTTAGTAAAATGTGTTTGAGTGTCAGCGGGGACTGACACCCAATACATTCAGGGGGAGGTCCCCCCTTGAGCAGAAAAGCATGTGTAAGCCACGAGTGGCCAATACGGCAGTGGCTAAGGACTACTTGGTCCCGCCGACCTCCCGCATGAGTCTGTGGTGGTTTTCCCACAGATGGTTCAATTTCTTTAAGTTTATTAATGTTTTCATCCCACTCATGTTGCCATTTGGATTTTATGTGGGTGGCTATTAGTGGTTTCAGATCAGAGTGAGGGATCAGACACGGTTCAAGATCACAGTTGAGGGCCTTCTTATCAGCCCGATCAGCTCGTTCATTTCCTTGTATGCCGGCATGGCCAGGCACCCAGCACAGGTGGATGTCATACCCATCCGTTGTTAGTTGGTTTATTTTTATAAATGACCGTTGCTAGAATAGGGTGATTCATTCTCAGTCCAGCAACAGCCATGAGGCAAGAGAACGAATCACTGTATATAACATAGTTAGTGTGGTTGGATACCTCGATACACTCCAACCCGAGAAGGAATGCTCGGGCTTCTGCAGTGAAAATCGAGCTCTGGAGTCCTTGGTACTCGAGTGGATGCGTCTCATGGAGTCCTTGGTACTCGAGTGGATGCGTCTCAGACTTCCTCAGTTCCATGAGTCGGAGGATAACCGATGGCTTCCTCAACGACCACGGGGGATGTTCTGGGACTTTGGCATCCTCCAACACATCCAAATCCATGCCCAAGCCCTCCAAATGAGGTTTCATTTGGAGCCTCATTGGCCAGATGTAATTCGGCCTGGCTTCATACCTGCATTCATCATGTTGCTCGAATAGACAATTGTGTGCAGGATTCAATGCATTAGTTTTTATCTTGACTACACAAAGAAGACACCCCCAGAAGCCAATGGAGTCCCTAACACTGCGTGGACCAAGTTATCTGCCATTAACAACAACCATCTTCCTTGACCTCGAAAAAGCCTTTGAGCTTATCGACCACAACATGGTACTGACATCAATGGCTGATCTCGGCATCACCGGCCGGCCTCTTGCGTAAGTCTGAAATTACCTCCAGAACAGGCGAGCCAGGGTACATGTCCAAGGCACCTCTTCTCCCTATCTCCAACTAAAAAATGGCGTCCCCAGGGTGCAGTGCTCAGCCCCCTCCTCTTCAATGCAGGGATGGCATCTCTCATGAGGAGGCTTAAACAAGACCTAGCCACCCGAGAGATCACAGACACAACCATAGTCTGCTACGCAGATGACATCGCCATCACTTGCTCCCATGCGATCAATGCAAGGATCTCACTGAGCAGGTGCTCCACCTGGTAGGGAACACCTGCCGGGACCTTTGACTAAAAATCTCCCCCACCAAGACCAAGATAATGCACATGTTCAGAGGTCAACCACTTCACCCCCTCTTCCTAGATGGATCCCCTATCGAATGGGTCTCCACCTTTGTCCTAGGTATCTGTCTAGACCGAGACCTGTTCAGAGGTCAACTACTTCACCCCCTCTTCCTAGATGGATCCCCTATCGAATGGGTCTCCACCTTTGTCCTAGGTATCTGTCTAGACCGAGACCTGAACATGAGAGCCCGCTGCCGCCACCTGGCCACCAGAATGACCAACAGACTCCTCCTCATGAAGAGAATCTCCGGCTTCTCCTGGGGCACCCCGGACGGTGTATTCGCACTGTTCTACTGCCAGGCAGTCTGCTCCCCCTTCGACTACGCCGCGCCTACACTCGCTCTCACAGCCCTCAGGCTTGACAGCCCCCAAACCCAACTACCCAAGAACAAGATCTTCCTCAATGAGTTTCGGTAACTTGAGAACATCCAACACCGGGCTGCCAGGCTTGTCCTCCATGTTCCCAGCACCACTAGGATTGAAATCCTCCTCCTTGAATCCGGCTTCCCTCCCCTCCACCTCCGAGGCAAACAACTTCTCACCACCCATCTCACAAGAATCCTCTCCTCAGGCCTTTCACCAACAATCCGCAGAGCCGTGGCCTACCTCCGAGATGGGACCCGCAGTCACCCTCACATCTCCTACTGCCTCAAGGATGCCATCACCACCCTCAAGGACTCCCACAGACTCCACATTGCAGACTCCGCCCTGAGCCCTCACGAGCCACCATGGTTTTCCATTCCAGTGGAAATCTGAACCACCAACCTAGGTGCTGGCAATGCGGTTTACACCACCCCAGAACTCCACTCCCTGTCTCTCGAGGCCATAACTCAGGCAAAGGTGGACTTTCCCCTCACTAAGACGGTCTACACCGATGGCTCCCTTAACCCAAAATCAGGTAGAGCTGGAGCCAGAATCTTCATCCCCTTCTCCAACACAAAGAACACCACCAGGGTGTCAGAGTTTGCTTCCACTCTCGATACCGAGCTCGCCGCTATTCACTTGGCCCTCGAAGACCTCCACAACTCATGTGCCATCATCATTACCGACTCTCTGAATGCCATCAAAGAGATCGCCCGCCCAAATGCCTGACACACCCTTGCCGACGTGATCCAGATTATAATCTCAATCAGACATCAGGCACACCTCAACACAGTCCTGCTATGGGTCCCTTCGCATATAGGACTCTATGGCAATAACCAGGCCGACTGTGCCACTCTAGCCGGTGCCAACCGAGCAGATATGGAGACAGCCATCCCTCCATCCATCACCAAACTGACTGTCACCACTTCTCAAGCCACCACCAAACTCTGGGAACTCGCCACACAGAAGGAACAAGTACGGAACCCTTATTCAATAAGCTGGCTCTGGTACACCCTGATCAGAACTAACATCCCCCATCCAGTTGGCCTTCCTGCTTCTACCCAAGTCACCGTCAACCACTTCAGGACTGGCTACCGCCATTGGATTGATGTCGCCAACCTCCAGTGCTGTCCCTGCAGCACTAAGATCTTCAATGTGGCCCACATACTCGCCTCATGTGGCGCCATCAACAGATCTGCCATCAGTGACTTCATCGAGGACTCTGACCGCCAACTCAGCGACAATAGGGCCACTCTGGCTATCCTCTCCAGGATTTCCAAGTCATCCTGGAACGCACTTGCTCGCTTCTACCGCCAGAATGCAGATATCATCAATGCTGTCGGTCGCCCAGACCCTGACACCAAGGACTAGCAGGCCCCACCTCATTGCCATAGCTGACTTGACACCACTACCAACTAACCACTAATTTTCACTAACAACTAACAGGTAACCCCACCACTGCCTAACTAATCCCATCCTCACTTCACTTCTTCCTCTGGCCTTGGCCGGACTTACTGTGCATACCGGTAAATCTGGAGGGACTGAAGTTTGGATCCTGGCCGAGTAAAACCAATGACTTATAAAATAGGTACCTGTTGCTGCTCGGCGCTTGCCGTTATGAGGTCAGGACAAGGACTGGGCACACAGTGTCAGGATAATGTGACTATGTGGGACATCAGGTCATGGTGCCGGCAGCCTGATTTCCCAGTGGGGCAGCACTATCAAAATCGCCCTGAGTGCACGCTGTCATAAGTCAGTGCACGTCCTCATATGGCCTAGGGTCTTACTGGGGTGTAAAACTACACCAACCACCCAGCCTCCCCCGGCCCTCTCAGAGGACTGTGGTTGGGCTTTTAGGCTGCCTTTTTCCTTCCTCCCCTCCCCCCTGCCCCCCAATTTCTCTGACCACTACCCACCGGAAGCCAACTCCCGACCACATGGGACCGCTTTCAGCAGTGCCCATACAGTGCTGCAGATTTGCAGCCTTCAGCGCACCAATGCAACTGAAAACTCCCCAAAAACAAACAAACAACACTACCCACCCTACCACACATCCTCACCCAACCCCCATGCACCCACAATACCACCCACCCTCACCCCACCCCCACATACTACTCCCACCCTCACCCCACCCCCACATACTACTCCCACCCTCACCCCACGTCATACACACAGTTAACCCCTCACCACAACACATTTACCCCACAATCCATCCCTTTAACCTGCAACCGCCCCACCCCCCTATCACTCCTATCACTCCTATCACCCCCTCCCCAACACCACTCTCCCACCACCACCCTCCCCTTTCCCACCCACACCACCTCCACCCCCACCACACACCATCCCCTACCAGCGTAATTTGAGACCCTTGTACTATTTAATTTAAATCGGCCTGCGTCCAGTAGTAGTACAGGAAAGGGCATTATAGATCGAGAGGTGTGAGGCGGTCCGATTGCGTGATTTCGATCTATAATGGCCCGTCCTATACTACTACCAATCACATCGCTCAATCATGACCTTACTTCCGACACCAGGTGGCAGATTCCAGAATTGTAATTTAAATAAAACGCCACGCAAGTAAAGCAGCGTTGTACGCCCTGACCAGCTGTCAGAAAGAGCTAAGCATACATAAAGATACACATTACATGTTCTATATAATCTACTATAAGAATAAAACCAACAATGGTACCGGACGCGGTGGCCGAATCGGTAGAGCGTAGGCTTCCTGTGCCGCATCAAACCAATGACTTATAGAATTGTCACCTAGCCTGTAGGCTTCAATCAGTTAAATTATAATGATCGTAGAGGGTTTGAGCACCACTGTTACTGTCGTTGTTTGTTGTGTTATGTCCTAGCAACATCTAAGGTCATATCAGGACAGGTACCGACAGTGCACACTCATGGCGACTTTGTAGTTTGCTCAACTGTGAGACCAGGGGCCGTATGCAGGAGTCAGTGTTAGCGAGGCAAAACGGTGTTTGTCGGGAATTCCGGGTTAGCGGCGAAAAAAATGGTATGCACGAGTCAGTGTTAGGCCTAACACCAAAGGCTTAACCGGTGTTACCTTAACCCTAAAAAAATATCAGGTTTACCGAGTTTATTAGGCCCAAATCTATTCAATGCTGTCATATTTAACAGAATTACATACGCAATAAGTGAAATTTTATCAATTTAACCCTAAATTCAAAGCAATATTAACGCTGCCGCCGTAACGGCGGAGATATTAATACTTATATTTTCGAATCGACGAATGTAAAGTAAACAAATCGCCGCCGTCGCGACCGCCGCGTCGACGTCGACATCCATACTGGCCGACGTTTACGCATTGGCGGCAATGTATTAGCGATTTGTTTAGTTTACGCTCGTCGATTCGAAAATATAAACATTAATATCGCCACCATTACGGAAGCAGCGTTAATATTGCTTCGAATTTAGGGTTAATTTGCTCAAATTTCACTTATTGCGTATTTAATTCTGTTAAATATGATAGCATTTAATAGATTTAAGCCTAATATATGGGTTCAGACGCAGAGGGATTTCCCAAATCTATAAATAATTTCACGTTTAGCTAAAATGTAAGTGTTACGCGCTCGTGCATACGACTTGACACAGTTCCTGACATCGGCGATAGCTAATCGGTAATAGGCTGTAACACCAAACCCCGCTAACACTGACTCCTGCATACGGGCCCAGGCCACCAGCACCATGACCCGATATCCCCACTCAGCAACATTATCCTTACACCAAGCCAACCAGTCCTTGTCCTATCCTAATAATGCCGAGCGCCAGACGAGGTAGCGACAAGTATACATTTTTTATAAGTCATTGGTTTGACTCGAGCAGGAATTGAAATCCCGACCTTCCGCAAAGAAGCCTGAGCTCTACCGATTCGTCCACCACGTCTGGTGATTTGTAGAAGCCATGTGTACAGTTTGACGCCAGGCGATTCGCTCGCTTTGTCTCAACGGATTTGTGCCTTCAGTGACCGTGTGTATGGGATGTATTCGCCCCCCCCCACACACACACCGGCCCTCTACACCCCTCCCCAATCTGATAACTAAAACTACCGCCAGGGTTGACACAAGCACGTGACCCGACTATAGACCTATTTCATATCACGTCAGCATGGGTATTTAGGTCAGTGCGCGCACTGCTTGGCTGCAGGACACACACTGCCACACTGCAAACTCAATGGCCGTGAACAATCTTCATACATACAAAGTGAAATAGCTCTAAAACCACATTACCTAGAAACAAACTGTTTGGAACACATACAGAAAACATGTTTAGCAACCAGATTATATTACATTTATATGGTTAGGGTTCTCCATTTCTATTAATTTTGACTCAATGCATTGTCAATGGCCGTGAGCAATCTTCATACAGAAAAAGTTAAATATCTCTAAACCTCCACCACCTAGAAACAAACCGCTTGGAAAACATACAGAAACATGTTTAACAGGTTAGGGTTCTGCACTTCTATTAATTTTGAATAAAATCAACGTTTTGCACTGCCTGTATTGGCAAACTCAATGGCAGTGTGCCTTCGTGCTGCAGCCAAGCTGCGTGTGCATACACAATGTTTATAAACATTGAAAGGGGTCTATTTGTGCGTGCGAAGCGACAAACAAAGTGTCATTTATCGCTCAACCGGCACAGAGGATGGAAAATCCAGAAGTGGAAAAGTGAAATGGGAAGGGGGGGTGGGGTGGGGGGTGAGGGGGCAGACATGGCTTTATTGCCAACTCAACAAGCAGCTTGGCACACAGGCTAGTGTGGTATCAACGGTGTCAAAACAGGGCAAACCAGCTGACAAATTAATGGTGTCAGAAAATAAAGGGTGTCAGCAAACCAAGTGACAAATGTCAGAAAATAAGCGGTGTCAGATGTTGCCAGGACATAAAACTCCAACAACCAACTAACTATATTTCTATAGAAAATGTCTTTGTAACACAGTTGGGCATTTCATATATAAATATATTCAATAAATACCTAAATAGGGCTGATAACACACACTGCTGCTTAAACTGCCATCAGACTTCCTGGTTCCATATCTATTTTTTGCAATTTGCCCCTGTGGGGCCATATGTATGAGCAACTTTTTATCGGCTCCGGTGTTAAAGGCAGGTCCCGGGTTATCTAATGCCGATGTTCCAGATGTGTCATGGGGTATGTATGTGTCCAAAGCGCGGCGGGGTTAGTTAACATATTAGTTATTTAGCAACTTGGGGGGGCCCCTTTGAGCCTGTACCTGGCGAGCACCGCTATTTGACAATATCGGCAGCCAGGAACCAGCAGCCTTCTTAGTGGTGAGCCTGTTGCCGGCGAGCAACGCCATTTGTTTAGCTTACATTTGTCGATTCGACACTATTAATATCGCCGCCAATGCAGCGGCATCATTAATAACGGTTCAATTTTAGGGTTAATTTGATTAAATTTCACTTATTGCGTATGTAATTCTGTTAAATATGATCGCATTGAATAGATTTGGGCATAATCGGTACGTAACACCGCCAGGCACCAGCCAGTCGCTATTGCTGAGCCTGTTGCCGGCGAGCACTGTGGCAGACGGCGGCGATTTGTTTACTTTACATTCGTCGATTCGACACTATTAATATCGGCGCCGACTTAGCAGCGGCATTAATATGGGTTCGAGTTTAGGGTTAATTTAATGAAATTTCACGTTTTGAGTATGTAACTCTGTTAAATATGACAGCATTGAATAGATTTGCGCCTAATCGGTCCCTAACCCCGACGGTATATTTGATATGGGTTGGGGTTAGCGTAGACGCCTTTAAACTCGCGGCATTTGTCTAATGCTGACACATACATACAGACTTTTCGCCGCTAACCCGGTAATCCCGCCGAAAACCAGCTTCGCCACGCTAACCCCAACTCATACATATGGCCCATGGTGAAATACATTTAGATTTTTGGAGGTCAAAATGGGTAGATTTGTAGATTTAACTTCTTTCTGTTGGTACATTATCTGATTAAGCATGGAAATTCTAACTGTAGACGATTGGTCTTCCTCATTCCACTGCTCCTTGTCCTATCCTAATAATGCCAAACGCCAGGGTAGGTTGCAACAAGTATACATTTGTAAGTCATTGGTTTGATTGAACCACCCTAACATGAGATGTAAGTCCCTTAGACTTATGTAAATCATCTCGACTTAGACTACAGCTCGGTCAATGCTCACCCACAGGACCTACATATCCAACGTTGATACTGGTGTACTTAATAAGTATTTGGTACTACGTAGGGAGGCATGCTATGCCAATTTAATATAATCTCTTACTGTTGAAGCCTATAGAATCAGAGTTGACACAGATGACAAAATTAAGTTTGTATCTTTACACTTCACGTATCTCAGAAGTTAGTAATTTAAATCATAGTTAATTAAAACAAGTATGCCAAAATTAAGTTTGCATCTCTACACTTTACGTGTCTCAGAATTTAGTAATTTAAATACTAGTTGATTAAAACAAGTATGCCAAAATTAAGTTTGTATCTTTACACTTCACGTATCTCAGAAGTTAGTAATTTAAATCATAGTTAGTTAAAACAAGTATGCCAAAATTAAGTTTGTATTTTTACACTTCACGTATCTCAGAAGTTAGTAATTTAAATCATAGTTAGTTAAAACAAGTATGCCAAAATTAAGTTTGTATCTTTACACTTCACGTATCTCAGAAGTTAGTAATTTAAATCATAGTTAATTAAAACAAGTATGCCAAAATTAAGTTTACATCTTTACACTTCACGTATCTCAGAAATTAATCATTTTAAATCATAGTTACTTAAAACTAAAGTACAGTATATTATAACAATCAATATAACAAGAATATTTATCTCAGAAAACGATCGGACTGTCTTTAATAACCAGGGTAGAAGGACATAGAAGATGAAGCTTCTGATATTTATATTCGCATAAGTTATTATACATCACACACATATATGTACTTTATAAGCACATATATGTACTAAGCACATCACATGCACATATATTCAGCAGTACAGGGAGTGAGCATAACTGTTGCTGAGGCGTGGGCGAGTAGATGGCACCACATGAAGAGGTGAGGTCATATCAGTAGATGACCTAATGAATAGAGGATCTTCCGGCTTATTATACTCATATAATGGCTTATTCAGCATATATATATATATGCTATATAATTTACTATGTGGGTATAAATAACGATGGTACCAACATGTTTATAATTTTCATGTCCAGGTGCGAAACTACCAATAATAATATTTGTATATACCTATATGTAGAAAATTCATTATATTCCAAGTTCAATACTAACCTGGACAAATCTAATTATATATACCTATATGTAGAAAACTCCTTTTAATCCAAGTAAAGTACTAACGTAGACAAATCTAGTGATGACACCGCTATCGTGAATAATAACTTTTTCCTACAGAAAGACTTGCAACTCACCATCCTTGTCGACCTCTTGTATCATATCCCGGAGGCGGTTCTGGTCCCAGGACATGCCCAGGTGGTTGATGATGGTGGCTACCTCTAGCGGCGTGATGTGGCCATCTCCATCACGGTCAAAGATGTCAAACGCAGCCTTGCACTCTGTAGGGAAAGACACAGGCGGACTAAGTTGTCTTTAAAAACATGTCAGAGGTGTCTGTCTGTTAAAAAAAAAAGAAAAAAAACGTTTGATCATTTAAGATAGCCTTTGATGAATGGAGCAGAATGAGGGCTACCGGACGCGGTGGCCGAATCGGCACAGCGCTTGCTTTCCGTGCAGAAGGTCGGGAGTTCGAATCCTAGCCGAGTCAAATCAATGACTTATACACTTAATACTTTTCGCCTTAAAAGCCCCAGTTGCCCTTCATTCCAGCCAGATGTCATTCCACGACACTGGCAGAATGGTGTCCGAGTGAGGCAGTACTCTAAGGCCATTACGAGTGCCCACTGCTATAAATCACTGCACACCACAGGGTGCAAAGAAACCCCATATAGTACAAGCGAAGAACACACACTCCCCTCCTGAGTATTGTATGTGTCCCAATAACTATACACGTCTTTCAGCTGACACAGTCCCAAACAACTCACCCAAGCACCTGCTGAAAATCTACAGCCTTGAGCAAAGCACTCTGGCGTGCCTAGAACTCATTTCAATTCAATTCTCAACCCAGCGAATCTGCTGAATCTTCACATATCTTTGCAATGTTAAGAACAGTGAAACATGGTATTGCTGCTTTTTGTTTGTTGGATAGTTCTATTGATTATATATTATGATTACTTAATGACTTATACTAAAAAGAACACATTGTGTTATAGTGTATCATTATTCTATCCAGTTAGTGTCAGTTCACCAATGAAAGTGAATCAGGGTGTCAGTGTTTAACTATGCCATTGAATCAGTGTCAATTTTCCAATGACAGTGAATGAGGGTGTCAGTGCATCACTATACCATAGAGTTAGTGTCAGTTCAACAATGACAGTGAATCAGCGTGTCAGTGTTTCACTATGCCATTGAATCAGTGTCAATTTACCAATGACAGTGAATCAGGGTGTCAGTGCATCCGTATACCATAGAGTTAGTGTCAGTTCACCAATGACAGTGAATCAGGGTGTCAGTGTTTCACTATGCCATTGAATGAGTGTCACTTTACCAATGACAGGTAATCAGGGTGTCAGTGTTTCACTATATCATTGAGTCAATGTCAGTTCACCAATGACAGTGAATCAGGGTGCCAGTGTTTCACTATGTCATTGATGACATAGTGAATCATGGTGTCAGTGCATCACTATACCATAGAGTTAGTGTCAGTTCACCAATGACAGTGAATCAGGGTGTCAGTGTTTAACTATGTCATTGAGTCAGTATCAATTTACCAATGGCAGTGAATCAGGGTGTCAGTGTATCACCATGTCATAGAGTCAGTGTCAGTTTGCCAATGACAGTGAATTAGGGTGTTAGTATGTGTCAGTGTGTGTCAGTGTGTGAAACACGTAGCAGTGCACTGGATCAACAGGACTGACAGTGTCAGTGCGCCAGTTCTAAATTGTCTGGGTGTCAGAGTGTCAATATATAACTAAAATCCTTTCCCCCCCTTTTTTTTACTTTTCATTTCGTTAAAGTTGCATAGTCCGACGTTTTTGAGTTCTGTCATTTTCTGAGCTAAATATATTAGGTTGATCGTTATAATCTACCTTTCTTTAGTTTGAAGTAACTTTGCTTTAAAATGACGAACTTAGGAGATATTTTAAGTGCAAACATGCAACATTAATTTTGGCATGCTTTCCAAAACTCTGACTGCACAGGATTGAGCAGTAACAGGTTCAGTTAAATTTACTTAGTATTCTCTTCTATGCATCAACAAATACTTAATAAATACACCACTATCCAGGTTGGATATGTTGGTTCAAATCTATATAAGAGCATTGCTTTTGAAAATTTGATGTTATATCAGACTATAAAACCTAAAAGTTGCATAGTCCGATGGGTTTTGAGTTTCTGTCATTTTCTGAGATAAACATATTAAGGTGATCGTTATAATCTACCATACTTTCATTTGAAGTAACTTTTATTTTAACTAGCTAACTTTTGAGATATTTGAAGTGAAAACAACCAAAATTAGTTTTGGCAAGCTTGCCAAAACTCTGACACCATAGTTTTCTACAGTAATAGGTTCTATTAAATTGCCTCAGTATTCCCTTCTATGTGGTGACAAATGCTTAACAAGTGCACCAGTATTTAAGTTAGATATGTAGCATCAAATTGAGATACTTGTTTTGGTTTTGAACATTTGATGCTTCATCGGACTATGCAGCTTTAAGCACACAAAATAAATAGTCCAAATTAATGGAGGTGTGGTCTCAACTGATGCGACGCTGAAGGCTGAAACCCATTTGAAACCACTGTGCCCACCAACGAGATCTATTGTCACACCTAACGATAAGTACAACCATGTGCTATGCTGTTAATTAGCGCCTACAGAGCTATTTTGCTATTTGCTACTTGGCTATATTCCATTCACTTCATGATATGGCACATACGGTGTGTCATTATTTTAAATGGCTAACCTTTGAGATATTTGAAGTGCAAGCATGCTAAATTAATTTAGGCAAATATACCAAAACTCTTACACCATAGGCTTCTGCAGTAATAGATTCCATTAAATTGCCTCAGTATTCCCATCTATGTGGCGACAAATGTTTAATAAGTGCACCAGTATCAAAGTTCGATATATACAATTGCATCTAGATAATTGCTTTGGTTTTGAAAATTTGATGTTTTCCTCGGACTAGGCAGCTTTAAGGCGCTGCTGTATCAATCTGTCCAAGTGGCAGGGCGCAGATGCGACGCGTGTCAGTCACACATCTCAAATCCCATGAGCCTCTGCTAATCACTTAGTGTTGAACACTGGACGCAGGCATCCCCAACCCTTGTATCTATCCAATATAACCAAACCTCCTCAATGCACTACCTGCAAGAGAGAAGGGGTTAAACCCTCTCTCCTAGCCAACAGACAATGTTACCTCACCCCACCCCACCCCACCCTACACCACCACTCCACCCGCCTGCTAACGGACGCGGGAACCTCACTCGCACCGAACGATTTTTTGTGTCTAATTATGCACATAAAAGAACTCTACATCCATACAAAAACAACGACTACAGTGTAGTGACTTCATGTGATACATTCGACGTGACAGGACGCCCTGCTGCAGCAAAGCAGCTCATGCAATAAACAACTGAACACCAGGACCCCAGACAGGTTGATGGAGCGGTGAGAGCAGAGTGTACAACAATGGCCTGCCACTTCATTCTGTCATTGCCTCCCGTGTCTGCTTTAATGCACTACAACTGTGCATATTACGTTGGTTGTTGGAGTTTTATGGCCTGGCAACATCTAAGGTCATATCAGGACGGGTACTGACTTGTGACAGTGCGTACTCATAGCGACTTTATAATGCTGACCCCACTGGGAAATCAGGCCGCCAGCAAACATAACCTGATATCCCACTCAGTCCACATTATCCTGACACTGAGCCAACCAGTCCTTGTCCTATCCTAATAATGCTGAGCACCTGGCTAGGAAGCAATACATATAACGTTTTAAGTCATTGGTTTGATTCGACCAGGGCTTGAACCCATGGGTTCGATTTCGAATCATACTATCTACCAAAACGGGAGACGGACACTGAACTCATTCGGCCATCCGGTTGCAGAAGAGGTGGATAATTAGACTGCAATACCAGCCTTCTTCATGGAATACCAGGCTATCCGTATGCAATTTGAGGGATAGAGAAAGAACCCCCCCCCCACACACACCTGGAAATAACTTAATAAGCAACAACAAAACATACCAGTGGGCACTGGCTAGGATATCTATAAATTGACAAAATAAAAACACAAACCCAATCAATTCATGCGGGGAAATAAATAGAGACATTAAACCCCACCATGATTCTTTTAATTATTTTACTGCGTGCATTTAGATAATTTAGAAGGAAAGAGTTCGATAAATAATGACAGTATATCCTATTAAATGCATTTTAATAATATACAAGAAACTGTAAAATGTAAAATAATTACAGGGACTCATATTTCAGTTATTACATTACTTTTAGCAGTTTGGCAAGATCAAAATTAAAAGAAAAATAATTAGAATGTTTAATGTTATATTTATTGCTTTGCTTTTAGCAAATTTACAAGAAACCGTAAGAAGAAGATAAGTAATTACAATATCTTATATTATATTTATTACATCGCTTTTAGCAATTTTACTAAAAACAATTGAGAAGAAAATTATTTACGACGTCTCGTATTTTATTCACAACTTTACTTTTAACAATTGTACAAGAAAAAGTGAGAAAATGCAAAATAATTACAGTGTTTCAGATTTCATTGACAATTTTCCCTTTAAAAATTTACTAAAAAAGTAAGAAGAGGGAAAGTAATTCCAGCATCTCATATTTTACTGATTAGCTTTAAAGATCTCCAACAAAAACCGGACGTGGTGGCCGAATCGGTAGAGAGAAGGCTTCCCGTGCGGAAAGTCGGGAGTTCGAATCCCAGCCGAGTGAAACCAAGGACATACAAAATTGATACTTGTCACTACCTCGCCTGATGCTTAAGCCGAGGTCACACCTACCCGGATCAGGGGCCGGACGAGCCCCGGACCGTGATCCGGCGTGGTCCATGGTGATCCGGCGTGATCCATGGCTCATCCGCGCCTGATCCTTGGTGATCCTTGGTGACCCTTGGCTGGTCAGCTCTCATCCGGGGTCGGCCCCGGATGTTTTAAAATGCTTAAAACATCAGGGGCGATCCGGGGAATATAGCAATCCGGGCTCGATCCGGCATCATCCTGGTGTAATCCGGGGGTGGTCCGGGTAGTCTGGGTGTGCTCCGGGGTGGTCCCTGTACCGTCTGGGGAAGTCCTGGGCAGTCCAGGTGTTTTTTAAACCGGATGACCCAGGTTTTAGCCACGGTTTAACCCGGACTAGCCCCGACATAGCCACGGACCACTCCCGGACTGCCCGGATAAGACCCGGACAAGCCGGATGACCACGGATTAACCACTGATCATCACAGATATCCCAGTTTACTACGGATCAGCCCGGATGATCCCTTTTTTGTATATATATAGCAGGAGCAAGTCCGGGACTGATGCATGACTACTCCGTGGATACACCGGGTAGTCCGAGGGTGGTCCAGCTCAGTGCAGGTCGATCCGGTCTCTGGTCCGTGGCTAGACCGTGGTTCATCCGGGTAGGTGTGACAGCGAGCCCAAAAATGACCAAAATAGCGATTTTATCCGGGACTATCCGGGGTGGTCCGGGGGAGTGGTCCGGGGGTGTCGGCTAAAAATCTGGGGCTCATCCGGGTAGGTGTGACTTGGGCTTTAGAATTAATAGGAATGGACAGGGACTGGTTCACTCAGTGTCAGGATAATGTGACTGAGTGGGATATCAGGTCATGGTGCCAGTGGTCTGGTCTACCAGAGGGGCAGCACTACAAAGTTACCATGAGTGCACACAAGTACCAGTCCTGATATGACCCTTTGATATTGATATGACATAACATCCTGTCGTGGGGGTGATGAAAATGGGACATATTGCACCTAGAGCGGGACTCGAACCCACATCTCTTTGCATTCCAGGCCAGTGTGCTAACCATTACACCACCCAGGCTCCCTGATATAACGAAACTACCCATGCCTACCTGTCTATGTGGCTCCCTGCCTGAGAGGTCAGTACAGACCACTACACTCGTCCCCCTGGAATTGTAAGTCTTTTAATGCTTACAATTACATACAATTAGGCAATGCACTAACACATACATACACAGGGTAGGTTCAACAACTATACAGCACATAGCTTGTGCAGGATTCTGGTCACAGCACCAGTGTTATGGGGGGTGATGAAAATGGGAAATGGTATGCCTAGAGTGGGACTCAAACCCACATCTCTTTGCATTCCGGGCCAGTGTGCTAACCATTACACCAGCTAGGCTCCCTGATGTCACCACCCTACCCACCCCTATCTGTATACGTGGCTCCTTGTCTGAGAGGTCAGTGCAGACCACTACACTCCCAACACGCAAGCAATCTTCAAGAAAAAGTAAGAAGACAAGAAAGAGCAGCGTTTTGCGTATCACTACATTGCTTATGTATTATTAAATGTACTAAGGTAGGCTGGGACAATCTACCTTCTATCAGTCGGATGGTCTCAAAAAGGAAGACTCGTCGCACACACTATAACTTATTAACTATAAGCACCCCACCCCACTGCCACCAACCACCACACCCACTCCATCCCCACCCACTTCATTTACCCTCGTCTCCGAGACAAAGGCTGGATTAAAAATCCCCTATCTAACGGGGCCGACATGTCATTCTGCTGAATTAAAACATTGGATAATTGTCATACCATCAGATCTATCCTATTACAGTATAACCCCGTTAAACCAAACTTGAAGGGACCCTAGAAATTTGTTTGGATTAACCGATCATTTGTTTAACCAAGCTTTGGACTCGACTTTGACTTCGAGTAAGTGTGTATTGCACATGTAATATACAATGTATGTGAACACTTTGATTATTTTGTATTATATTGTATATATATAGTATAACCCCGTTAAACCAACTCGGTTAAATGAGCCGATTGATTAATCCAAACTTTTTTTTCGACGGCCCGTCAAAATACTACTATTTATCATATGAAACGGTCGGTGGGGTCTCAGATGACCTTATAGCCACATGAAAGTTTGGTTTAACCGTACCGGAAGTGGCCTGGGTCCAACAATTTTCTTTGGATTAACCGATAATTTGGATTATCCGACGTTGGTTTAACCAACTTTTTTTATATGATAAATGATAGTATTTTGCCGGGCCGCTGAAAAATGTTTGGATTAACCGATCATTGGGTTTAACCGAGCTTGGTTTAAAGGGGTTATACTGTATATTTCTCACACACGTATTCAACCAGTCTTTTCCCTATATCAGTAATCCAAGCGATTGGACATGAAACCAGCGAACTTTGTATTAACAGTATAGCCAAAGCTGAGACATTATAATTCAAACTCCTATCTTTCACAACTTTTTGAAAGCACTGGTCCGTTGGGTCCGTTTCATGTCCATTACTCATCCGTTAGGTGTCTGTTTTGTATCCTGAAGAGTCCGTTGACGGTGCTGTGTTGTCTGAATATTAATGCTCCACTGTACGATCATAGATAAGTGATCTGAATTGCTGTCACAACGCCCCCTTTCGGATTAGTTCTTAAGGTACCCTGTTTGCTTCTATGTATTACTATTTTAGCCGACCAGACGCGCTGGCCGAATCGGTAGAGCGCAGGATTCCCGTGTGTAAGGTCGGGAGTTCAATTCCCGGTCAAGTCAAACCAATGACTTACAAAATTGATAATTGTCATCACTACCTATCGTGGTGCTGGGCATTATTAGGATAGGGCATAGATTGGTTAACACAGTTTCAGGATAATGAGATATGAGATAATATTGCTGGTGGCATGGTCTCTCAGTGGGGCAGCACTATAAAGCCGCAGTAAGTGCGCACTGCCACAAGTCGGTACCCGTCATGATATGACCCTATATCTTGCCAGGATGTAAAACTCCATCCAACAACAACAACCATTCCGCCCGATGCGTTCTGTGCGAATCAGTGCAGGTGACTGATTTGTATCCTGATTGTATCCGTTTTGTATCCTGAAGAGTCTGTTGACGGTGCTGTGGGAATTCGGTCTGTCGGTTTTTGGCACGTCCGTGAACAGTCCGGTAGGTGTCCGGTTGTTGTCCGGGTTGGTGTCCGTGTTGGTGTCCGTTTGGTGTCCGGTCCATCCGTTTGACATTCGGTTGCAGTCCGGTTCTCATCCATTGACTATTCCTTAATGTCCGTTTAGCGTCCGTTTAGCACCCGTTTCGTCCAGCGGCCGTTGCAACAGTTCGACACCGAACACCACCAGACTAGACAATTCTTTGCCCAGTGGTGTCCGGTACTCAGTCCGGTAAGGTCTGACTGCGCCTTTACAGATCAATGGTCATATAGCATGCAACCAAGCACGGGCCCCAATCGACAGCCCACCACACCAACACAAGGAATTATTTAGTGAAACTAGAAATTGGCTCTAAGTTCAACGGTTCAACACGAGCTCTGGACAAAAGCAGGAAAGTGGATGTGTTTCGCGAACTGTGTATGTGTGGGTGTATGGTTGTTTGTATGTGTGTATGCATGTTTGTATGTATGTGTATGTATGTATGTTAGTATGGGTGTATGGTTGTTTGTATGTGTGTATGTGTGTATGTATGTCTGTATGTATGTATGTATGAAACTAAATAGGGCCTGACCAGACGGGATGGCTTAATGAATTGAGCGCCCGTCTCCTGTTGTGGGAGATCAGGAGATCCGAACCCATGAGTTTGTGGGTTTGAATCCTGGTCGACTCAAGCCAATGACTTAAAAATTGATACTTGTCGCTTCCTAGTCTTGCACTCTGCGTTAATGTTTGTCTATGTTTGTTTATTGTTGTTTTACGTCCTAGCAACATCTAAGGTCATATCAGGTCATATCAGGTCAACCAGTCCTTGGCCTATTCTAATAATACAGAGCGCCTGGCTAGGAAGCGAAAGTATCAATTTTTAAATTATCGGTTTGACTCGACCAGGGTTCGAACCCACGATCCCACGGTCTACCGACACGGCTCTGCATTAATAGGATAGGGCAAGGACTGGTTGTGCTGGGCCCTCCACCCATACAACCGGTGGCGCCACCACCCGCGCTATTCCGAACCTGGGGATTTTGTTTATAGGCTAGGGCATCATGCAGCTGCGTACCACTTGAGATTACAATTAATTTTTAAATTATTTAAATTATTTAAATACATGATGCTTTATAGCATTTTATTCCACCACCTGAAATCCCAGGCTAGGCCCATGTACATGCATCAATTTTATCGACAAAATGCTAACGAATCAAATGCAGTTTTTTAGTATTAAGCAGTCTTCAATAAATAGCACACAGCTACAATCGAACACACCGCACACTGCGTGCTCCGGTTGCTCAGATGAGTCTCTACCATTCTATTAAAGCTGCATAGTCCGATGAAAACATAAAATTGTCAAAACTAAAACAATTATCTAGATTTGATTCTACATATCTAACTTAGATACTGATGCACTTATTGAACATTTGTCATCACACATAAGGGTATACTGAGTCAATTTAATAGAACCTGTTATTGCAGAAGCCTATGGTGATAGAGTTTTGGCAAGCCTGCCAAAATTAATTTAGCATTTTTCGATTTCAATCATCTCAAATGTTAGCAATTTAAAATAAAAGTTACTTCAAACCAAAGTAAGGTAGATTATAATGAAGAACCTAATATGTTTATCTCAGAAAATCAGTGAAACTCAAAACCATCGGACTATGCAACTTTAAGCAGTATTCAATAAATAGCACACAACTACAATCAAACACACCGCCCACTGCGTGCGCCGGTTGCTCAGATTAGTCTCTACCGTTCTATTAAGCAGCCTCCAATAAATAGCACACAACTGCAATCGAACACACCACACACTGCGTGCACCGGGTGCTCAGATGAGTCTCTACCGTTCTATGAAGCAGCCTTCAATAAATAGACCTATTTCATATGACGTCAGCATAGGTATCTAGGTCAGTGCATGCACCTTTTTGCTGAAGGACGACACACTGTCACACTGCAAACTCAATGGCTATGAGCAATCTTCATACAGAAAAAGTGAAATATCTCTAAAACCACACCACCTAGAAACAACCCGCTTGGAAGACGTATAGAAAACATATTCAATGAATAGATTATATGAAATTTATACGGTTAGGCTTCTGCATTTCTCTTAATTTTGAATAAAACTAAAGTTTTGCACTGCACGTACCGGCAAACTCAATGCATTGTGAATGGCGGTGAGCAATCTTCATACAGAAAAAGTGAAATATCTCTAAAACCAAACCACCTGGAACTTGGAAGCAACCCGCTTGGAACACATATAGAAAACATATTCAACGAATAGATTATATTAAATTTATAAGGTTAGGGTTCTGTATTTCTATGAATTCTGAATAAAATATACTTTTTGCACTGCGTGTTCCGGCGAACTCAATGGCAGCGTGCCTTCGTTCTGCAGCCAAGCTGCATGGGCATACACAATGTTTATAAATATTGAAAGGGGTCTATAGCACTCAGCTACAACATCGCACACTGCGTGCGCCGCTTGCTCAGATTAGTCTCTACCGTTATATTAAGCAGCATTCAATGAATAGCACAAAACTACAATCGAACACGCCGCACACTGCGTGCGCCGGTTGCTCAGATGAGTCTCTACCGTTCTATCAAGCAGCCTTCAATAAATAGCACACATCTACAATCGAACACACCACAAACTGCGTCTGCCACTTGCTCAGATTAGTCTCTACCATTATATTAAGCAGCATTCAATGAATAGCACACATCTACAATCGAACACGCCGCACACTGCGTGCGCCGGTTGCTCAGATGAGTCTCTACCGTTCTATTAGGCAGCCTTCAATAAATAGCACACATCTACAATCGAACACACCACAAACTGCGTCTGCCACTTGCTCAGATTAGTCTCTACCATTATATTAAGCAGCATTCAATGAATAGCACACATCTACAATCGAACACACCGCACACTGCGTGCGCCGGTTGCTCAGCTGAGTCTCTACCGTTATATTAAGCAGCATTCAATGAATAGCACACAGCTACAATCGAACACACCGCACACTGCGTGCACCGGTTGCTCAGAGTAGTTCTGAATGTGGCAGCCTCAGTTACTCGCCATTTTTTTGGTTGGAAGTCTACACAGACAGATAGACCGAGCGCCTCCCCTTCGGGTAGGTGGCGGGGGTGGATGGGAGGGTGAGTAGTGGTGATGAGGTGGCAGAGAGGGCGAGTGGTGGTGGTGATTGTGGGGTTGGAAGGTCAGTGGTGGGGGTGGGGTGGGAAGGGTGAGGGGTGGTGGTGTTGGTGGTGGTGTGACTGGTGGTGCGGGTGGTGGGGGTGGTGGGGGTGAGTGGTGGTCACGCATGGTCCGGCACAGGACGTACAGTGATGTATTGCAGTCACGGGGGTGTGCCCGCGTATATCTGGGTGCCCCCAGGGATGTCTCTCCACTGGCAGGCCTCTGAACCAAACCCACTCGGCACCGGCATGTCTGTACCCGGCAGGTCTGTACCCGGCACACCTGTACCCGGCATGACTGTACCCGGCATGAATGTACCCGGCAGGACTGTACCCGGCAGGACTGCTCCCGGCAGGGCTGTACCCAACAGATCTGTACCGGGCAGGACTGTTCCGGGCAGGACTGTACCCGGCAGGACTGTACCCGGCAGGACTATACCGGGCAGGACTGTAACCGGCAGGACTGTACCCTGCAGGACTGCTCCCGGCAGGGCTGTACCCAACAGATCTGTACCCGGCAGGACTGTTCCGGGCAGGACTGTACCCGGCAGGACTGTATCCGGCAGGACTATTCCGGGCAGGACTGTAACCGGCAGGACTGTACCCTGCAGGACTGCTCCCGGCAGGGCTGTACCCAACAGATCTGTACCCGGCAGGACACTACCATGCACGACTGTACCCAGCAGGACTATACCGGGCAGGACTGTACCCGGCAGGACTATACCCGACAGGTCTGTACCGACAGGTCTATACCCGGCAGGTCTGTATCGGGCAGGACTGTACCCGGCAGGTCTGTACCGGGCAGGACTGTACCCGACAGGTCTGTACCGGGCAGGACTGTACCCGGCATGACTGTACCCGGCATGACTGTACCCGGCAGGTCTGTACCCGACAGGTCTGTACCCGACAGGTCTGTACCCGGCAGGTATGTACCCGGCAGGTCTGTACCCGACAAATCTGTACCCGACAGGTATGTACCCAACAGCACTGTACCCGGCAGGTATGTACCCGGCAGGTCTGTACCCGACAGGTTTGTACCCGTCAGGTCTGTACCCAACAGGTCTGTACCAGGCAGGACTGTATCCGGCAGGTCTGTACCCGACAGGTCTGTACCCGGCAGGTCTGTACCCGACAGGTCTGTACCCAGCAGGACTGTACCCGGTAGGTCTGTACCCAACAGGTCTGTACCGGGCAGGACTGTACCCGGCGGCAGGTCTGTACCCGGCAGGTCTGTACCCGACAGGTCTGTACCCGACAGGTCTGTACCCGGCAGGTCTGTACCCAACAGGTCTGTACCCAACAGGTCTGTACCCGACAGGTCTGTACAGGGCAGGACTGTACCTGGCAGGTCTGTACCCGGCAGGTCTGTGCCCGACAGGTCTGTACCGGGCAGGTCTATACCCGACAGGTCTGTACCCGACAGGTCTGTAGCCGGCAGGTCTGTAGCTGGCAGGTCTGTACCCGACAGTTCTGTACCCAACAAGTCTTTACCTGGCAGGTCTATATCCGGCAGGTCTGTACCCGGCAGGTCTGTACCCGGCAGGTCTGTACCCGGCAGGTCTGTACCCGGCAGGTCTGTAACCGACAGGTCTGTGCCCGACAGGTCTGTACCCGGCAGGTCTGTACCCAGCAGGACTGTACCTGATTCTTATACACACTAACAAGAGTAATAAGGATCTGTGTGGACAGTAGATAAGGAGTGAGGGTGATATGTCGATAGTAGGTGAACAGGAGCTGATGCCAATAAAGCACAACTTCTTCACTGTCAATCTTGTGTGACTTGTCTTCCCTTTCTTCCTTATGAGTTTGTTGAGAGGGGCATCAGGTGGGAACTGACAGACAGTTGTCAGAACGCACCTGGGGAAGAGTAAGTGGTATCTGGGGCGCTGACGGCCGAGACCCAAGATATTACAATGGGTCTGTCTACTTGTGCATTCTTGTAAACAAATTAGGACAGTAGTATAAGGAAAGAGGGTTTGAAAACAGGCATGTGTGGCAAGACAGGAATGTGTAAATGTTCGTTGACTGGGGTTTTACATCCTGGCAACATCTAAGGTTATATCAGGATGGGTTGATTGGATGTTATTGTTTTACGTCCTAGCAGTATATATATATATATTGTTGATAACTGCATTTTCACATAACAAGTGTCATGGCGTCGATATAATACTTTTTCAATGAATAAACTATATTCACAAAAAAAAACCGTCATGGCGTTGATATAATACTTGTTCAATGAATAAACTATATTTACAAAAAGAAACAATCCCAACATAAAAATAGAAATACAAACAATCATCTCCTATCTGATAGACTGGCCCAAGTAGCGACCCGCCCTCCCCTCCTACCCTCCCACCCTCCCCGTTTTCAAACAATAATTGGTTGGTTGTTGGAGTTTTATGTACTGGCAACATCTAAGGTCATATCAGGATGGGTACCGACTTGTGACAGTGCACACTCATGGCAAGTTAATAGTGCTGCCCCACTGGGAAATCATGACCCGATATCCCACTCAGTCACATTATCCTGACAGTGAGCTAACCAGTCCTTTCCCTATCCTATTAATGCCACGCGCCAGGCTAGGAAGCAACATGTATCAATTTTATAAGTCATTTGTTTGACTCAACTGGGACCCAAACTCCCGATCTGCCAGACGTGAGGCCCACGCCTTGCCACCGGGTGCGGTGGACGAATCAGTAGAGTACAGGCCTCACATGCGGAAGATCAGGAGTTCACAAGTTCGGTTCCCGGTCGAGTCAAACCAATGACTTAAAAATTGATACTTGTCGCTTCCTAGACTGGTGCTCGGCATTAGTAGGATAGGGCAAGGGCTGGTTGGCTCGGTGTCAGGATAATGTGACTGAGTGGGATATTGGGTCATGGTGACAGTGGCCTGATTTCCCAGTGGGGCAGCAGTATAAAATCGCCATGAGTGGATATTCTCACAAGACGGTACCCATCCTGATATGACCTTAGGTGTTGCTAGGACGTAAAACAACAACAAACAAACAAAGGCGCCTTGCCGATTCGGCCACCACGCCCAGTTTCAAACAATGAAGAACATCGATATTTGTGCACTGTCCTTAACGTCTGTCGCCTGGGTTCAATCTTACAATCGCATATCACACATTCGTGACATCGTGACGTACACTTTGTACCGTGTATACACCTTCTATAGGGGACCAGACGGGGTGCCCGGATGAGTTGCGCGTCCACCTCCTGTTTTGGGAGATCGGGGGATCCGAACCCATGGGTTCGTTGGTTTGAACCCTGGTCGAGTCAAACCAATGACCTAAAAATTGATACTTGTTGCTTCCTAGCTTGGCGATCGGCATTATTAGGATAGGGCAAGGATTGGTTAGCTCAGTGTCAGGATAATGTGACCGAGTGGGATATCAGGTCATGGTGCTGGTGGCCTGTCCCCCCAGTGGGGCATCACTATAAAGTCGCCATGAGTGTGCACTGCCACAAGTCGGTACCCATCCTGATATGACCTTAGAAGTTGCTAGGACGTAAAACAACAACAAACAAACATTTAAAGGGGTCATCCAAAGTTTTCAACATTTTCGCAGTCATAGAAAGTGTACGATGAGGTGGAGGGAGTGGTGTCAGTCAAGTATGACTTTTATCATTTTGTAAAATGTTGAGATCTTTACGGCAAACCTTTTTTGTTGTTGTTCCGCATTAGTTGATTAAGTAGGGGAATTTTCAATCATCGACAATTGGTCTTCCTCATTCCACTGCTTCTTGCCCTATCCTAGTAATTCAGAAAGACAGCCTAGATAGGGACACACATAAGGTTTTAAGTAATTGGTGTGTCTCGGCTGGGATTCGAACCCTAGCAAATTGGGAGGCAGGCGATGAAACTCAAATTCATTAAGCTACTCCATCCAGGTCTGAAGTACAATGTTGATATGTACTACTATGTGTGGGTGGGTGGGGGGGGTGGGAGGAGTCGGCATGCGGGGAAAAGATGGGGTGGGGTGGTTTGGAAAAGTAGTACCCTTTGTACTACCTTGAAACTGTTGAAAACTTTGGACGGCCTCTAACGCACCTATAATTTCTTTATTTGCTTGTTGTTGTTTTACATCCTAGCAACATCTAAGGTCATATCAGGAGGAGTACCGACCTGTGACAACACGCACTCATGGCGACTTCATAGTGCTGCCCCACTGGGAAACCAGGCTGCTGGCACCTGCCGACATCATGACCTGATATCCCACTCAGTCACATTATCCTGACACTGTCCAAACCAGTCCTGGTCCTATCCTATTAATGTCAAGCGCAAGGCTAGGTAGTGACAAGTATCAATTTTATAAGCCATTGGTTTGCCTAGACCTGGGATTCGAACTCCCGACCTTCCGCACGGTGAGTCTGCGCTCTACCGATTGGACCACCGCATCCGGTACGCATCTATAGAATGTTGAAGGCATGATGCCCTCGCACTGAGTGACCGCTGTACCACCACACTGTGGTACAGACACTGTGCTTCCCACACCGGCCAGTGCCAAGCTACGTTAGGTAGTAAGTAGGCCGAGTACCGCCAGGTGACGCCCAGAGCCTCGGTATCGTACACCACATGTACCTATATAGGTCTGACCCAGACGGGATGGCCGAATGAGTTGAGCGTCCATCTTCCGTATTAGTAGATCGTGAGATTCAAACCATGGTCGAGTCAAGCCAATGAATTAAAAATTGATACTTGTCGCGTCCTAGGTTGGCACTCGGCATTAATAGGATAGGACAAGGATTGGTTGGCTCAGTGTCAAGATAATGTGACTGAGTGGACTATCAGGTCATAGTGCTGGTGGCCTGGTTCTTCCAATGGGGCAGCAATATTAAGTCACCATGAGGGTGCACTGCTACAGGTTGGTACCTGTCCAGATATAACCGTAGATGTTACCAGGGCATAAAACTCCAACAACCAACCAACCAATTCAATACCTGGGCCAAGTTCAGGGTCTGTCTCGGAGGTGTCCTCGGAGATGGCCGTGACGTCACGCTGGTCTGAACTGCAAAAGCAGTTTGTTGTCTCGAAAATGGCCACCCCCATAGGTGCCGGCCAATTGCAATGGAAAAGCTGTGCTGTGATTGGCTGAAAACACTGAATACGGCAGCCATTTTCGAGGCCCTTCCCATCTCCAGTCTGAAAAGGGAGGCGTCTCCGAGATGTCGCTGAGACGTACCCTGAACACAAATAGGCCGAAAAGCATCGCCGAGACGTCTCCGTGGCGCCTCGGAGACGGACCCTGAACGCGGCCCTGGTCTGACGACATGACATGGGGCTCAGGTGGAGCGTCAAGTCTGCCTGGTGAGAGAGTGCGAGTGTTCACATGTGTGCACGCCCAGGTGCGCGCATGTGTGTGCATGTGTGTGCGCACATGTATGTGTGTGTGGGGTATTCATTCCCATACCCAGGCCGTGTCAGAAAAATAGAAAATAGAAGATTGAATCGGGAATTGACAGTTTTTCCAATTGAAACAGAGCAGCGATCTGACATTCTTATTGGTAGCAGGTTCGGGAGTCTTTAAAATAAAGATATAAACAAGGGCACACGTGACCTCCCCTGAGCCAATAACCCCCCGTGTTGGGGCAGTGAGCTGGTGCCCAAGGCGCTCCAGCCAAGTTTTTTGTTTGTTTGTTTGTTGTTGTTTCACATCCTAGCAACATCTAAGGTCATATCAGGACGGGTATCGACTTGTGACAGTGCACACTCATGGCGACTTTATAGTGCTGTCCCACTGGGAAACCAGGCTGCCGGCACCATGATCTGGTATCCCACTCAGTCATCTTATCCTGACACTGAGCACACTAGTCCTTGCCTTGTCCTAATAATGCCGAGCGCCTGGCTAGGAAGCGACAAGTATCAGTTTTTATGTCATTGGTTTGACTCGACCAGGATTCGAACCCACGACCGCACGATCTACCAGCACGGGAGACGGACGCTCTACTCCAGCCAAGTAGAGCGACGATTAACAAAGCGAGTGTTTGCAAACCTAAAAACTGCTCCTCCCACAGGCTCGAGAATGTCGACCTGCTTGCTTCCACAAGTAGAAAATAATATAATAATACATCAATATACACCATCATCATTGGCCGTCTTATATTTAAGTAACGACCCGGATAATTCATTGTAATGTATACTTGGTGGCAACAAGCAGACACTACAGGTGGACTCCATTCAAAATAATATTTGCATAACGAGTTACATATCAGTGTTTGCACCCTGAGCTGTGCATTGTTTTGTGACAGCGCATAGTCATGGTGGCTTTATAGTGCTGTCTCACTGCGATACCATTCCGCCAGTGCCAATGAAGCGACATCTTGTCCAGTCACATTATTCTAACACTGAGACGGCCAATCCTTGCCCTATATATTCCAATATATATGTTGGTCGTATCAGTGGCCCAGTAGTGCGAGCAATTAACAAAGTGAGTGCTGTAAAACATAAGAACTGCCCCTCCCATAGGCCAGGGCATATCGACCCGCTTGCTTCCACAAGTACAGAATAATATACTAATAATACATCGACATATATCATCAATACTTATGTTGTTTTTGTGTGTTTTTTGGGGTTGGTTTATTTACCATGTCCATAATGAGTAAGTCGCATCGTGGCTTGTTTTCACAGCAATAGTCTAAATTTGGTAGTCGCCTTGTCATTAGCTGCTATATTGAGGATTTTTCCTAATATTTATATTTTTTATTTTTTATACCGCCAGGTGACGCCAGGTCATGTTAGTGGCCCTTTAAAGGAGAGAAGTATGCCCCCCCCCCCAATCCCACCCCCTCCCTCCACCGCCACCCCACTCTCACCCTCCACCCCCCACCCTCCATCTCCACCCCAACCATCCAACCCACCCCCACCACACCCTCTACCCTCCACCCCCACCCACACCCCGTCACACACCCTCAGTGGTCCTCCATCATGTTGACAACCATGTCATGTTCCAGCCCCTTCCAGTCCTTTCACCATCAAGGGACCGGCGGTCGACATCCAGTCCGCGCAGAATACTCCTTACAGCGAAAATGAACAATTTCCAACAAAAAGTGAAAAAATAAAAAATAAAGAATACACCCCAACTACCTCACTATCTGTAAATTCGCCTGTCTGTTCCTTTAATATTTTCACCAAAGTATTGTAATGCTTATAACACACTGGCACTGTGACAGAAAGACAATACTAACGTGTTATATATATATGATGTAGATTTATCAGGTCATAGTGCTGGTGGCCTGGTTCTTCCAATGGGGCAGCAATATTAAGTCACCATGAGGGTGCACTGCTACAGGTTGGTACCTGTCCAGATATAACCGTAGATGTTACCAGGGCATAAAACTCCAACAACCAACCAACCAATTCAATACCTGGGCCAAGTTCAGGGTCTGTCTCGGAGGTGTCTCGGAGATGGCCGTGACGTCACGCTGGTCTGAACTGCAAAAGCAGTTTGTTGTCTCGAAAATGGCCACCCCCATAGGTGCCGGCCAATTGCAATGGAAAAGCTGTGCTGTGATTGGCTGAAAACACTGAATACGGCAGCCATTTTCGAGGCCCTTCCCATCTCCAGTCTGAAAAGGGAGGCGTCTCCGAGATGTCGCTGAGACGTACCCTGAACACAAAGAGGCCGAAAAGCATCGCCGAGACGTCTCCGTGGCGCCTCGGAGACGGACCCTGAACATGGCCCTGGTCTGACGACATGACATGGGGCTCAGGTGGAGCGTCAAGTCTGCCTGGTGAGAGAGTGCGAGTGTTCACATGTGTGCACGCCCAGGTGCGCGCATGTGTGTGCATGTGTGTGCGCACATGTATGTGTGTGTGGGGTATTCATTCCCATACCCAGGCCGTGTCAGAAAAATAGAAAATAGAAGATTGAATCGGGAATTGACAGTTTTTCCAATTGAAACAGAGCAGCGATCTGACATTCTTATTGGTAGCAGGTTCGGGAGTCTTTAAAATAAAGATATAAACAAGGGCACACGTGACCTCCCCTGAGCCAATAACCCCCCGTGTTGGGGCAGTGAGCTGGTGCCCAAGGCGCTCCAGCCAAGTTTTTTGTTTGTTTGTTTGTTGTTGTTTCACATCCTAGCAACATCTAAGGTCATATCAGGACGGGTATCGACTTGTGACAGTGCACACTCATGGCGACTTTATAGTGCTGTCCCACTGGGAAACCAGGCTGCCGGCACCATGATCTGGTATCCCACTCAGTCATCTTATCCTGACACTGAGCACACTAGTCCTTGCCTTGTCCTAATAATGCCGAGCGCCTGGCTAGGAAGCGACAAGTATCAATTTTTATGTCATTGGTTTGACTCGACCAGGATTCGAACCCACGACCGCACGATCTACCAGCACGGGAGACGGACGCTCTACTCCAGCCAAGTAGAGCGACGATTAACAAAGCGAGTGTTTGCAAACCTAAAAACTGCTCCTCCCACAGGCTCGAGAATGTCGACCTGCTTGCTTCCACAAGTAGAAAATAATATAATAATACATCAATATACACCATCATCATTGGCCGTCTTATATTTAAGTAACGACCCGGATAATTCATTGTAATGTATACTTGGTGGCAACAAGCAGACACTACAGGTGGACTCCATTCAAAATAATATTTGCATAACGAGTTACATATCAGTGTTTGCACCCTGAGCTGTGCATTGTTTTGTGACAGCGCATAGTCATGGTGGCTTTATAGTGCTGTCTCACTGCGATACCATTCCGCCAGTGCCAATGAAGCGACATCTTGTCCAGTCACATTATTCTAACACTGAGACGGCCAATCCTTGCCCTATATATTCCAATATATATGTTGGTCGTATCAGTGGCCCAGTAGTGCGAGCAATTAACAAAGTGAGTGCTGTAAAACATAAGAACTGCCCCTCCCATAGGCCAGGGCATATCGACCCGCTTGCTTCCACAAGTACAGAATAATATACTAATAATACATCGACATATATCATGAATACTTATGTTGTTTTTGTGTGTGTTTTTGGGGGATGGTTTATTTACCCTGTCCATAATGAGTAAGTCGCATTGTGGCTTGTTTTCACAGCAATAGTCTAAATTTGGTAGTCGCCTTGTCATTAGCTGCTATATTGAGGATTTTTCCTAATATTTATATTTTTTATTTTTTATACCGCCAGGTGACACCAGGTCATGTTAGTGGCCCTTTAAAGGAGAGAAGTATGCCCCCCCCCCCAATCCCACCCCCTCCCTCCACCGCCACCCCACTCTCACCCTCCACCCCCCACCCTCCATCTCCACCCCAACCATCCAACCCACCCCCACCACACCCTCTACCCTCCACCCCCACCCACACCCCGTCACACACCCTCAGTGGTCCTCCATCATGTTGACAACCATGTCATGTTCCAGCCCCTTCCAGTCCTTTCACCATCAAGGGACCGGCGGTCGACATCCAGTCCGCGCAGAATACTCCTTACAGCGAAAATGAACAATTTCCAACAAAAAGTGAAAAAAATAAAAAATAAAGAATACACCCCAACTACCTCACTATCTGTAAATTCGCCTGTCTGTTCCTTTAATATTTTCACCAAAGTATTGTAATGCTTATAACACACTGGCACTGTGACAGAAAGACAATACTAACGTGTTATATATATATGATGTAGATTTATATATACATAACCCTTACATCACAAACACGTTACTATTGTCTATATCGTTATATATAAGGGATATGAGACATAGTTATGTATATCGTTATATTTTGAAAAAAATGTTTTTAAATAACTTTATATATGATTAAATATAATTGTTTATCATTCTATATATCGTTATCTATCGCTCTATATATCACTATATATGGTTATTTATCGCTATATATAGTTATATATCGCTAAATATCGTTATATATCGTTCTATATTGTTATATTCATTCAATGGGTGCCGTCTTCTCGAAGAAGGTTGGCTGCAATGGACCTCCATCTCTTCCTGTCATTCGTTCCTCTCACGCATTCCGCATAACTCATTGCTGTCCACTCAGTGATGTTGTCCATCCATGTTGTTCTCCTTTTCCCTCTTGGTCTTTTCCCTTCTATCTTCCTTTCCAGTATTCTTCTCTGTGATTCCTGGTGTCATATCATGTGGCCAAAGTATTTAATTTTTCTGTTTTTGATCGTTTGTATTATCTGTCTCTTTATTTTCATTCTTGTTAGGACCTCCACGTTGCTTATCATTGCTGTCCATGGAATTTTTAACATCCTTTTGTATTGCCACATTTCAAATGCCTCGAGCTTTGTTGTTATTGCTTTCTTCAAAGTCCATGTCTCGCAGCAATATAAAAGTGTAGACCACACATAGCATTTTAGCAGTCGGAATCTTGTTTTTATATTTATGTCTCTAGATGTTAGTACTTTCTGCATCTTTAGAAATGTTGTTTTGGCAATGTTTATTCTCCGTTTAATCTCTCTTTCACATCCGCCATCACTAGTTATTAAATGGCCCAGATACACAAATGACTCTACCTGCTCCAAGATTACAACATTAACTTTTATCTCTGCTCTTGGTTTGTATTCCTTTCTGCTGAGAACCATGGATTTTGTCTTCTTTACATTCATTTTGAGGCCACATCTCTCACTTTTTTCTTTTACTTCATCCACTATATCTTGTAGTCGATTTGTCGTTAAGGCTAGCAGTGCGGTATCATCTGCGTATCTTGTGTTATTGATATTTCCACCTCCAACATTTATTCCTATGATGTCATCTATTTCTCTGAAAATCATTTCCGTATAAATGTTGAAAAGACTAGGTGATAGAACACATCCTTGTCGCACTCCACATTTGATCTTCACTTCTGGTGTCAATGAGTCTCCGATGCGCGAAAAGGAAGAAGGCAAGGCGGGGGTGGAAATAAGGCGTTTATTTACGCCTCAGAGTATACAGAGGAACAAGCTCATAAGGAGCAACAGTGTAAGTAAATAAGCAATAAATGGAAGAAAGTACAGAGGCTCATGAGGAGCAGGGCTCAGGAGGAGCAGTGAGGAAATGTACATGATGAATAAAAGTAAGAAAGTTCATGCAGAGTAAAAAAGTCTGTAGGTGTTCTGTGAGGGGGTGCCGAGGAGCCCTCCACCAAAAAAGGCGGAGAGGGCTCGCGGCGCGCCCGAGGGAGGGAGGCGGAGCACGTGGGGGGGGGAGCGACAGGGAGCGGGCGGCCAAAAAGGAGGAGGCCCGCTCCTTGGCGGGATCCGGTGAGGAGGTCCGAGGAGGGGTTTGAGCAGGATCTCGGGGCAGGCCGTGATCTGTTGAGGTGCCTGGAGGGTGGCGGCCTGGGTGCCCGAGGGCTGACCCGAGGGGGGAACCCGGGGCCGAGCTCGGCGAGGCGCCTCCCGGCGTGCCCGAGGAGGGCAGGCGAGAGCGTAGGCAGGGTGGCTGGAGGTAGTTCCAGGGTGCCATGGCTGGGTGACGTGGGTGACGTGGGTGACGTGGGTGACGTGGGTGACGTGGGTGACGTGGGTGACGTGGGTGACGTGGGTGACGTGGGTGACGTGGGTGACGTGGGTGACGTGGGTGACGTGGGTGACCAGCAGTCCGGTGGTGACTACGGTGAGAGCGTAGGCAGGGTGGCTGAAGGTAGCTCCGGGGTGCTATGGCTGCGGTATCGGCAGAGGGTTCCTCGTGAGGCTGGGCTGGGCTGTGGTCTGAGGTGTGCGGTCCGAGGTGATGATCCCGGGCTCTGACTGGGCGGCGCTTCGATCGGTGGTCGCTGGGAGGCTGTCGGTGGAGGTGAGGAGGTTCTCGGCATGGAGGTGGTGGTGAGGCGCCGGAGGGGGCCCCCCCCGGGCCGGCCCGGGGGGGGGGGGCGGCGGATCAAAAATCCGCCGAGGCGGCCGGGATTCGAGGGCGTTCCCCCGGTGACGTGTGCCCGAGGTGATTTGATGGGCGGTGGGCTGTACGTCGTCCGAGGCCGACGGGCCGTGATGTGTCGGAGGGCAGCCTCGGCGCCCGAGGGCTGGTCCCGCGGCGCCGGGGAGGGACCCGGGGCCGAGCCGGGCGAGGCGCCTCCCGGCGTGCCCGAGGAGGGGGCCGGCGTGGCCGTGGCAATGTCCGGGGTCCCTTCCGCGGTGCTTGATGCGGCGGGGGAGGGCGTGCCCCCGCAGGGGCGTGTGCCCGAGGTGCTGGGATGGGGGGTGTGTCGTACGCCACCCGCCGCCTCGGGGCGGGCGGTGGCGTCCCCTCGGGCGCAGCGGTGAGACGGCTGCCGGGCGGTGCTTGAGGCGGCGGGGGAGGGCGCGCCCCCGTGGGGGCGTGTGCCCGAGGTGCTGGGATGGGCGGTGTGCCGTAGGCCATCCGCCTCGGAGTGGGCGGTGGCGTCCCCTCGGGCGTGGCGGTGAGAGGGCTGCCGCGGTGAGAAGGCTGCTGGAGGTGCACTGCCCCCGGCAGAGTCGCTGGAGGCGGCGGCGGAGGGCAGGCACCGCCTGGGGCGAGCGCCCGAGGTGCTGGGGCGGTCGGCATGGTGTAGGCGGCCGGCGTGGTCCGAGGGGGTTGCCCTCGGGCTCTCCGGGATTCGAGGGCGTCCAGGCGGGCGTGGAGGCGGGCGGTGGCGGCGGTGGCGGCAGTGGTGGAGGCGCGCTGGAGGGCCTCGAGGTCGAGGAGAGCCTTGAGGATCGCACTTATCTCGGTGCCCGAGCCGGGGCCCGAGGGTGCCGACGGAGACGCCGGGGCCGAGGAGGGTGACGCGCCTCCCGGCGCGCCCGAGGCGGGTCCTGGCGTGGCCAGGGCGGTTGCCTGGGGGCTCTGGCAGCCCGTGCCCTTGCCGTGTCTGGGCATCCTGGAGTGGTCCGAGGGGACGCATCGGTCCGAGGTGAAGAGTGCCAAACTGGAAAAAGGCAGAGAGCTGGGAGACGGCAGGAGGGCGAGTGCCTGAGGGAGGCCGGTGGGCGACCTTATAAGGGAAGGGGGGACGGGCGACAGCAGGTGAGGTGTGAATGCTGCCGGCCCGGGGGAGGGCGAGGGGTGGCGAGCAGCGGGCGTCGGGTATGGCGTGAGTGCTGCGCGACACGGGGGCGGGGGGAGGTGGCGGCGCGCCGCGCCGTCTGCCGAGGTGAGAAGGCAGCGCGACAGCACGGGGCGGGGGAGGGTCTCTTCCTCTCCTCGCATCAAACGCAATGCTTCGCATTACGACCAATTCTTACAGCAGCATTCTGTTCCCAGTAGAGGTTGGCCACAAGCCGAACGTCCTTGCCGTCTAGACCGATTTTTTGTAGAGCTTGTTATATATCGTTAGATATTTTTATATATATCTTTATATATTCTGCTATTCATCCAATGTATCCTGCTATATCCCGATATGTCCTTATATATCGCTGTATGTCCCTATTTATTGTTATATATCGATATACATAGTTATATATCGTTATTTATCGTTGTATATATGTATCGTTTTATACACCATTATATATCATTCTATAATCTTAATATATTGCTATTTATCACTATATATCACTACATATCATTATATATCGTATATTTATCAGTATATATCTCGCTATATATATATTTAAGATTAAGATAAGATTAAGATTGATTTATTTCCACATGATCATTGTACATACAAGCTGACATTTAAGTATCATGTATCATTTATGTACTGTTTCGCATGAAAAAGGAGAAAGCAGAAGAACAATATTTATAAGGCACTTTCCCCAATTAAAAATAACACATATACATTGCTAATACAATAACAATAATAAATTTTAAAATTCAAAGTAGAAAGTATATTACCTTTAATAGTGTAAATGACATTTCATTGTTTATATACTAGACTACTATGTATTTTCACTCCGGTAAAGCTTAAAGATTTTCTTTTTATAGATTCGTTGAAATATATATAAGTTCTTTGAACATTTAATATTAATATTGAGTGAATTCTATATTTTTATACCATGTATATATATACATTGATACTTTAAGGTTGTTGTTGCAAATACTTGTCTTAGATTGTTACTCTGCCGCATATCATGGCTACTATCTGAACTTATTTTGAATAATGACTGTAGATTTTTTGGCAATAGCCGTTTGTTTGCATTGTAAATTACCATACTAGATTTAATCTTAACTAAGTTTATTAATTTTAAAACATTATATATATGGTGATATACAATGCTGCCGTGTCATGCCCCTTGTGGAACATGCCTCAGTTTGACCAAAGTGCCACACACACAATACATTAAAGCTGCATAGTCCGATGAAATATCAAATTTTCAAAACCAAAACAATTATCTAAATATGATTCTACATATCTAACTTAGATATTGGTGCACTTATTAAGCATTTGACACCACACAGAAGGGGATGCTGAGGTAATTGAATAGAATCTGTTACTGCAGAAGCCGCTGGGGTCACAGTTTTGGCATGCTTGCCTAAATTAATTTTGCATGGTTCCACTTCAAATATCTCAAAAGTTAGCCACTTAAAATAAAAGTTACTTCAAGCTAAAGCAAGGTACATAATAACGATCAACCTAATCTATTTATCTCAGACAATTTCAGAAACTCAAAACCATCGGACTATGCAACTTTAACTACCCCTGAGCGTGCGGTACCAGAACAGCCCTCCTCCTGCCCCCCTACGCTATCCCCCCCCCTCACCCCCCCTCACACACTTTCCCTCAGTCTGCCTCTCCCGGAGGGGGTGATTTGAAAACCCCCCAATCACCCTCCCCCCCCCACCCATCTCTGGATTCGAAACGCGGCTGAATTATCGATCCGCCGGTACACCTATACGGGCCCCCTTGTTGGACGCGCATACGCGTGCGTGTGTACGCGCATACGCGTGCGTGTGTACGCGCATACGCATGCATGTGTACGCGCATACGCTTGCGTGTGAACGCGACGGGCGATAATAAGGACACATTCATATGCTACGGACTCAACTGGGGGCGTCTTCATAAATAAACTTCTTCTTTCTTTCTTGGAGTTTTACATCCTGGCAACATCTCAGGTCATATCAGGACGGGTACCGACTTGTGACAGTGCACACTCATGGCAACTTTATAATGCTGCCCCACTGGGGGATCAGGCCACCAGCAGCATGACCTGATATCCCACTCAGTCACATTATCCTGACACTGAGCCAACCAGTCCTCACCCTATCCTATTCATGTCGAGTGCCTGGCTAGGAAGCAACAAGTACCAATTTTGTAAGTCATTGGTTTGACTCGACCGGGAATCGAACTCCCGACCTTCTGCATGGGGAGTTTGCGCTCTAGCGATTAGGCCACCGCATCCGGTCCATAATTAGACAGATTCCCACTGTGTATTTGTTGGAACATTGAGAGATTATTGTGCAGTATGGCACTTGAGGCTCGGTTGGCCATTCAGCTAATTGATTGACTGAAAAAACCCATTATCGCTCAGAAGACGCTTTGAATTTGTTATTGCTACATTCAGTGATTAAGCCGGGAATATTCCAATCATGAACAATTGGTCTTCCTCATTCCACTGCTCTTTGCTCTATTCTAGTCATGCCAAGCGCCAGGCTAGGTAGCGACAAGTATACATTTTTAAGTCATTGATTTGATTCAGCCAGAAGGAAATCAAAAGCAGGTGCTCAACTCATTCGGCAATATCGTCTGTTTTTTTTACGCATATTAAAATCAAATATATTAAAGACTAGGCGCGATGGACGAATGAGCTTAGCGTCCGCCGCCCGTTCTGGTAGGTCGTGGGATTCGAACTCGTGGGTTCGAACCCTGGCTGAGTCAAACCAATGACATACAAATTGATTCTTGTCACTCCCTAGCCTGGCACTTGGCATTATTAGGATAGGGCAAGGAGCACTGGAATGAGGAAGACCAATTGTCCACGATTGAAACTTCCCGGGCTTAATCAACTAATGTACCAACAAAATAAATGCCTTAAGCAGCTCTCACATAGGGATAATTTTGACCATGTGAAGCTATCAATTTCAATCCAGCCCAATGTGTGTATTACACATAGGTAACCATGGCAACACGCAAACTACCTTTTCTCGGATTGGGCGCGTCTCTAAGAACTGCAGTGCCAAGAATCATATTATATGATAGGGCCAGACCAGATGGTGAAATGAGTTCAACGTCTATCTCCTGTTTTCGTAAATCAAGGGATTTTCAACCCTGGCCAAGTCGTCAAAACAATGATTTAAAAATTGATACTTGTCGCTTCCTAGCCAGGCACTCGGCATTATGAGGATAGGGCAAGGTCTGGTTGGTTCAGTGTCAGGATAATGTGACTGAGTGGGATATCAGGTCATGGTGCGGGTGGCCTTGTCTCCTAGTGGAGCAGCACTATAAAGTCACCATGAGTATGCACTGCCGCAAGTCAGTACCCATCCTGATATGACCTTAGATTGATTGATTGATTGGTGGTTGCTTTACGCCGTGTCGACAGCATAGGCCATATTCACGGCGAGAAATGTTTGTTTTTTGTTCAAACCATCGCTTTTACATGTAAAAGCAGACAATCAATTATGTGCCAATAGACACTGATTAAATTAGAAAGCTCACAATCATATATTTGTGGTCAAGGGAAACAAATTCCCATAGAAAAGGAAAAGTCTTATTAATAATTGATAGAATCCATTTAGTAAACTATATAAGGTGGTACAGTCCAGCTGCCCTCAAAAAGACTAAAATGTTTTCCTGTTTTACTTCAAATCAACACAACTTAGTAAAATGTGTTTGAGTGTCAGTGGGGACTGACACCCAATACATTCAGGGGGAGGTTCCCCCTTGAGCAGAAAAGCATGTGTAAGCCACGAGTGGCCAATACGGCAGCGGCTAAGGACCACTTGGTCCCGCCGACCTCCCACATGAGTATGTGGTGGCTTTCCCACAGATGGTTCAATTTCTCTAAGTTTATTAATGTTTTCATCCCACCCATGTTGCCATTTGGATTTTATGTGGGTGGCTATTAGTGGTTTCAGATCAGAGTGAGGGATCAGACATGGTTCAAGATCACAGTTCAGGGCCTTCTTCGCAGCCCGATCAGCTCGTTCGTTTCCTTGTATGCCAGCATGGCCAGGCACCCAGCACAGGTGGATATCATACCCATCCGTTGTCAGTTGGTTCATTTTATAAATGACCGTTGCTAGAATAGGGTGATTCGTTTTCAGTCCAGCAACAGCCAGGAGGCAAGAGAACGAATCACTGTATATAACATAGTTAGTGTGGTTGGATACCTCGATACACTCCAAAGCGAGAAGGAGTGCTCGGGCTTCTGCAGTGAAAATCGAGCTCTGATCGGGAAAACGTACACCAATTTTTGTCCGTTGGCAGACTGCCGCAGCAGCTACCCGGCTTTGGTCTTTCGAACCATCAGTGTATATGGAGAGGTGGTCTGCAAACTGGCCATGAATCTCTGCATGCAGTCCTTGGTACTCGAGTGGATGTTTCCCAGACTTCCTCAGTTCCGTGAGTCGGAGGATAACCGATGGCTTTCTCAACGACCAAGGGGGATGTTCTGGGAGTTTGGCATCCTCCAACATGTCCAAATCCATGCCCAAGGCCTCCAAATGAGGTTTCATTCGGAGCCTCAGTGGCCGGATGTAATTTGACCTGGCTTCATACCTGGATTTGTCATGTTGCTCGAATAGACAATTGCGTGCAGGATTCAATGCATTAGTTTTTATCTTGACTACATATTGCATGGCCAGTTTGATTCTCCTGTTCTTAAGTGATGGTTCATTGGCTTCGACATAAAGGCTCTGAACTGGTGAGGTGCGGAAGGCCCCAAGGGCCAGGCGCAGTCCCTGGTTGTGGATTGTGTCTAGCAACCCAATATATGATTTCCTTGCGGAACCATATACTATGCTGCCGTAATGACCTTAGATGTTGCCAGGACATAAAACTCCAACAACCAAGCGACTGTTATGTGACAAGTGTAAATGACGTCATTTGGACACTAAAGGTGCAAAGTGTGATGGTTTTGAGTTTCTGTCATACTTTGAGATTATTATATTAGGTTGATTGTTATAGTATGTCTTACTTTAAGTTGAAATAACTTTAATTATATATATATGGGTAACCGTTGAGATTTTTTAAGTGAAACAATGCTAAATTAATTTGAACAGACACATCGAAATGTTGGACACCACTGGTTTCAGCAGTATCAAGTTCTAGTAAAGATGCATAATCCTATGGGCTTGAGTTTCTGACATTACTTTAGATAAATATATAGTTTGATAGCTATAAACTACCATATATTAGTTTGAAGTAACTTTTATTTTCAATTGCTAACTTTGGAGTACTTTGAACTGAAAACATGACAAATTAACTTTGGAATAGATGATAAAAACTCCGACCTCCGTAAGCTTCAGCAGCGACAGGTTCGATTAAAGCAACAAATGCTTAATATGTGCACATGGATTTAAGTCGCGTATCTAGAATCATATCTACATAAGTGTTTGGCTTAAAAAAACTCAATGCTTTCATCAGACTACAAAGACTACAAAATAGAGCACTTAAGATATGTCTGAAGGTGGAACATAAACACCTAACTGATGATCTCCATAGGAAAGCACACTAAATGACAGGAGAAAAGCACATCTCAAAATAGCAGCATTCAGGGAGACAAGGAAGCCTGGGATGGTGCAGGTAACAAAAAAGGCAACAAGAGGTAGTGATGGCCCCAGACTGATAATAAACAGAGCCAAAAATAAATCATATGAGAGGAGTACTGAGTACATGAAGGCCAGGGAATGGAATACACTGGGAATAGAAGAAAGAGGTACAGGGACAATAGAAACATATAAAACATTAATCAAAAGAGAGCTAAATGCACTGCTAGACTAGACTCATACATACAAAAGGTCAACTTTAAACTTAAAATCAAAACCTAATGACCACTAACACAGTAAGGTGAAGACATTCAGAGAAATTAACTATTGGTAACCAAACAATTATCCGATTGTAGAATGAACAAACTCACAGAGGTGTGGGGGATGTGGGAGAATGCTTACAAACAGAGAAAGAATGCATGCAGTAGTTAGCTACACAACAACTGAAAGTGATAAAAAGAAGGGGAGTCACAAGACTATTTATTGTCTAGTGGCGAAAACAAGTCATTAGACTTAACAGTTATGGGCAGCATAAATACACCCATCACAAAAAATGACTATGTAGCTTTAAATTGACGTAGTACTCCCTTCTATGCGGCAACAAATGCTTAATAAGTAGGCCAACACCAGCATCAACATCAGATAAATAAGATCAATGCGAACTGAGTGTTTTGGTTAAAGTTACATAATCCGATGAAAACATCAAATTTTCAAAACCAAAACACTTATATAGACACAATTCTACGTATTCACCTTAGATACCGGTGAACTTATTAAGCATGTTTTGTTGTATAAAAGGTCGTAATAAGTCAATTTAATACAAACCTGTTACTAGTGAAGTCTACGCGGCAAGAGTTTTGGCATGTTTGCCGAAATTAATTTAGCATGTTTTGATGTCAAAAATCTCCAAAGTTAGTGATTTAAAATTTAAATTACTTCAAACTAAATTAATGTTGACTATACTGATTAGCATAATGTATTTATCTCAGAAAATGGCAGAAATTCACAAGCACCGGACTATGCAACTTTAAAAGAATGTGATGCTTCCTTCCATTAGACTTTTCAGCTTTAAGTATACAGTACAACCCCGTTAAACCAAACTTGAAGGGACCCTAGAAATTTGTTTGGATTAACCGATCATTGGTTTAACCGAGCTTTGACTATAACTTGGCTTTGGCAAAGATGGGAGTGCATTATGAATGTACAATGTATGTGGACACTATGATTATTGTTTTTTATGTATATACAGTTTAACCCCATTAAACCAACCTCGGTTAAATCAAACGATCGGTTAATCCAAACTTTTTTTGGCGACCTGGCAAAATACTACCATTTATCATATAAAAAAAGTCTCAGATGACCTTAAAACCACATGAAAGTTTGGTTTAACTGTATCAGAAGTGGCCTGGGGCCGACAATTTTTTTTGATTAACCGATACTTTGGATTAACCCACTTTGGTTTAACCAACTTTTTTATATGATAAATGGTAGTATTTTGCCACCGAAAAAAGTTTGGATTAACCGATCGTTTGGTTTAACAGAGCTTGGTTTAACGTGGTTGTATTGTATTATGTATTTATATAAATATAAAGTTCATAACATACTCACCCGCCCAATGCTGATCACGTGCCTTCGCAGCCTGTGGATAGATAAATCACAGAATAGTTATTCGGTGTGCATTGTCAGTGAGTGCCTATGCTGTCCACTATACGGCATGGACTGCTCCCCACTTGTATTGTTTCAGAGTGGAGCGTGCTGCACACAATACCGCACATTCCATTCCCACATCACTACGTACAAACCCAAATGTGATCATCTCAACGGCTGGAACACCAGCACTTCGGCACTGACAAAATAATAAGTTCAGATGAATCAAATCTTTATCAATAAAAAATAAAAAATATGATCACCCTATTTCACACAAGTGTACCTTGTTGAAATTACACATTCAGCGGATATGACCTTAGATGTTGCTAGGATGCAAAACTCCAACAACCAACCACATTCAGCAGTGCCGCGTCTTTTAGTACAAATAAAATGTGTGTAATTGGAATGGTGCAAAACCACGATTATTCTAAACCAATTTATGTATATATATGTATATGAATTATTTTTTAACCGGACTTTGAGTGTCCAGAAGTGATCAGTTGGCAGGAAACCCTCCAGGTGGCGCCAGCAGTACAGACAATCGGAACGGAACAAGTGAAATAAAATAGAAAGTAGAGTGTGATGCATCAGCGTGTATGCACTTAGTTTGTGTCTGGTTGTTGAATATCCTAGCAACATCTAAGGTCATAGTAGGACAGATACCGACTTGTGACGGTGCATGCTCATGCCACTTTATTGTGATGCCGCACTGGTAGACCAGGCTGCTGGCACCATGACCTGATATCTCTCACACACATATCATCCTGATATAACCTTTTCTTCTCCTATCCTATTAATGCCGAGCGCCAAGCTAATGCCGAGTGACAAGTATCAATTTTATAAGCTGTTGGTTTGACTCGGCTAGGATTTGAACTCCCGACCTTCTGCATGGAAGCCTGTGCGCTACCGATTCGGCCACCGTGTTCGGTGTATGTACCTACTAGTGGCACATTAATATAATAAAGATGTGAATACCGGTGTTATTTATATTCACACAATACATTAAGCAGTTAGGGAGCACATCACATTTATATTGTTAACATATGCATATATATACGCATAACAATCTATGTATATCCATATGTATACATATATATGCATATGTATATGTATTCCTATTACATATGTACCTGATATGACCTTACATGTTGGTAGGACGTAAGCCAACAACAAACAAAGAAACAAAGAAACATAATATGTATATCTATATACAGTAAAGCCTCCCTAACCGACCACCTCCACAGATCAACCACACCCCTATGTGGATCGCTTTATTTGGGTCCCAACAATACCATTGTAACCATATTCTAACTCCGTAAAATGACCACCTCCCTAAATGGAGCACTTAATGTCGGTCCCAAGGTCTATATGCAGTAAAGCCTCCCTAACCGACCACCTCCACAGATCAACCACTCCCCTAGGTGGATCGCTTTATTTGGGTCCCAACAATACCATTGTAACCATATTGTAACTCCGTAAAACGACCACCTCCCTAAATGGAGCACTTAATGTCGGTCCCACGGTCGGTGGATTTAGAGAGGTTTTATTGTATATGTACCTGCTATGACCTTAGATGTTGGTAGCACGTAAAACAACAATAAACAAACGTATATAATATGTATACCTAATACATATGCACATGATATGACCTTAGATATTGTTAGGACGTAAAGTAACAACAAGCAAACATATATATGTATATCTATATATATGTACATTCTATGACCTTAGATGTTGGTAGGACGTCAAACAACAACAAACAAACATAATATGTACATCTACATATATGTACCTGCTATGACCTTAGATGCTGGTAGGACATAAAGCAACAACAAACAAAGATATATATATATACCTAATACATATGTACATGATATTACCTTAGATGTTGGTAGGACATAAAACAACACACAAACATATATATATGTATACCTAATACATCTATGTACATGATATGATCTTAGATGTTGGTAGGACATAAAGCAACAACAAACAAAGATATATATGTATATATATATATACCTAATACATATGTACATGGTATTACCTTAGATGTTGGTAGGATGTAAAACAACAACAAAGATATATATGGTGTATACCGACTGCATATGTACATGATATGATCTTAGATGTTGGTAGGCTATAAAGCAACAACAAACACAGATATATATGTATACCTATCTATATGTACCTGCATTATGACCTCAGATGTTGGTAAGACGTAAGACAACAAACAGACTGTATAAATATACAAGTGCCTGATGTGTGAGGGTGGCACACTAAGCCCGCCCTCTCCCTCCTCCACTTGTGTATTGTACTAACCACCCACTGGTGCAGTTTCCACCTATCTACCTACACCACCAGCTTTGGGGTTTTCTTTGCTGCGCTGCACCACCCCTTTCCCTCTTCCCACCATTCTCCCTCCCTTCTCTTTCTCTTTCTCTCTCTTTCTCTATCTCTCCCTCTCTCTCTCTCGTTCCCTCTCTCTTTCTCTCTTTCTCTCTCCCTCCCCATGTCTGTTTCTTTCTCTTTCTCCCTCTCCCTCTCATTCTCCCTTTCTCTCTCTTTCTCTCTTTCTCGCTCTCCCCTTCTATCCCTCCCTCCTCTCTCTTTCTTTCTCGTTCTCTTTCTATTTCTCTGTCTTTCTCTCTCTCGTTCTCTCTCATTCTCTCTCTTTTCTCTCTCTTTCTCTCTTTCGGTCTCTCTTTCGGTCTCTCTTTCTCTCTCTTTTTCTCCCCTTCTCCTCTCTCTCTTTCTCTCTCTTTCCCTCTCTCTTTCCCTCTCTCCCCTTCTCTCTCCCTCCCTATGTATGTTTCTTTCTCTTTCTCAATCTCATTCTCTATTTCTCTGTCTCTTCCGCTCTCTTTCTCTCTTTGTCGCTCTCCCCTTCTCTCCCTCCCTCCTCTCCCTTTCTCTCGCTCTTTCTCTCTTTCTCTCTCGTTCTCTCTCTTTCTCTTTCCCCTTCTCCCTCTCCCTCTCTCTCTTTCTCTCTCTCCCTCTTTCACTTTCTCTATCTCTCGCCCTTTCTCTCTCCTGTCTCCCTCTCTCTCTTTCGCTCTCCCTCTCCCACCCTCTCCCTCCCCCATTCTCCCTCCCGTCCTCCCCCCCTCTCTCACCGGCCACTATAAGACTCCGTTCGGCTGGGACCTGTTCACTTCCTCCTGCGTATGAATCCCCACGCCTCCCTCCCTCTCTCCCTCCCCCCTCCATTGCCAACGCAATGTGGTCCCGTACAGAGGAAGTAGTGGTACCTACCATGGTGGCCCCTGACGAGGAAATGCCCGAAGACGCGGCGTGTAGGTGGATAGCACGTGTACGCTGGGCCGGGAGCTGGGCCGCCGGCAGCAGCAGCAGCAGCAGCAGCTGTCTAATGCCTAGCGCTGACCCAACCGATTTGATCTTTCAGACAGTCGCGAAGCAAACACAAACAAATTTGATCAAATCCTAATATTCTTAAAGATTTTATGATACGATGTTCTTTTGGTTTTGTTGGAGGTTATGCAAATTGAACAGATAGTATGATAAGCGATGTGAGATTTCCGACGTCTGACATGCGACAGCGACATGCGACATGTGACATGTGACATGTGACATGTGACATGCGACATGTGACATGCTTCAGGCGTAAGGAAATAACTGTGGAAATATTGATGAGAGTGATTCTATATCAAATCAAATCCCGATATATATTAAGGGGTCCGAATAATCGTGGTTTTGCACCATTACCATTACACACATTTTATTTGTACTAAAGCACACCTCAATGCTGAATGTGTAATTTCAACAAGTCACACTTGTGTGAAATAGACTGATTATTGCGCACCTAATAACTATTCCGGATTTTCTCGCGCAATTTTATATGATATAGTCTACTTGTTAGCATGATTTCCTCGCAATGCAACCTGGAAACAAATAGTAAGATTCTTCGATTCTAAAGAAAAATACAAGGAAGGATTATGGGAACAACATGAAGAGAGCAGGCAGAGGGTTGTGGGAATCGCAGGGATACAGCAGGCAGTGGATTAACACATATAGATAAGGATAACCCCAGCAAGCACACACACAAAGGTACACAGGTGGGTTGGGGGGGGGCAGGGTCTGTCTCTCCCACCTAATGTTTGTTATCTCTCCTCCCACTGTGTTTGGGCTGTCAATCATCCATGTGTAGAGCTCTGTAAGCAATTGGAGGACACCCAAGCAGGGCAGGATCTACTGTACTCTCCAAGCAGATATTGTTGCATTAGTATATATTGCCATTAAAACTCCGGAAGTACAATATCCGCCAGATGGCATTAGTAGTAAATAAAACGGACCTGGACAAATCTTACACCGGCCATCAGAGCGTCTGTTGATTATTGAGGGGTTTGTGACCTAGCGAGGTGTGCAGGTATTGCAGGTAAAGCAATACCTCAGGGAGTTTGACGCCCCTGCCCTGCAGAGTTGTAAACCACTGCCTTGTGGTACAGGTTCTTGACAGAACCGAAGGCTAAGGGAGCAAACCCTAAACAGAAAACCATGTCACTGTGGCAGCATTAAGGGCGGTTGATGTATGGAACTCCCAACATCTCCCGACCAGCCACTGCAGGGACAAATAGTTTTGTGCCTGTCTTGACATGTTATTGCATTGACACCTTGTTCTTTCAGCATGTATACCACGGCCTCAGCCACCCTTTGTATATGACAGCTTGAGCCCCGTGCTGCAAATGGCACTGATATGTCAAGGTAGAATTGATCCACCCAGCTCGCTCCTAGGAGTGGCCAGTCGAGTGGGCAGGTTACAAAGTTTTTATATGCACAACTTATGGCCATAGTGAACATGTAACTGTGCTCGCCCATGGACCTCAGTTTGCGTGTGAAATGGTCAACTGTGGGGAGGCTGTGTTCACGTATGTCGCCGAGTGCCATATTTTTAATGATGTAAGCGTTAATGGAAGTTCTTTCCAGGTAGGACATGTCAGTGATAATCCTGTGTTTGGTGGGATTGGCCTTCTCCCTGGTCATTATCGGTGAGACATGGTACCAGGGGGTGAAAGGTGGTTCACTATATGGTCCGTATATAGCTCCGAGGCTCCTCTCTTTTGTTATGTATTCCTCAACCGCCTCCGGGTGTTGTTTTGTGCTCGGATTGTTGGGGCAGCCGTGTTGTCGGAAGTATGGCTGAGGTATGCTAGCGGGAAGCCGTATGTGATGAAGTCGAGTAACTGTCTATGGTCCTCCGTTTTTGAGAGGCGGCATCCCCACTCAGGTAGGTTCAGTGCAGATGGGACCGGTATGCGCGCCTCCATGGTGTTGGGCAGACCGGTGGCCCTGACTTTCTCATATATTTCGGCAATATCGGACTGCAGGCGGGGGCGGCCCGTTGGTTGCTACCTCTGTGTGTGTTGGTGTGGGTGGCATGGTGGTGGGAGCACATGGCATGTTCGCGTGTAGTTACAGTAGTAGTTACTGCGGCGTGTTTGTCATGCCTGTCGCGGTCGGGTTGGCAGTTGTGTGGGGGGCTGTCAGCTGCTAATCCTTTGTTGTGGGGAGGGCTGACTGCCTCCGCCCCCACCCGTGCTGTGATGTCGATGGGGTGGGCTTCTCGTGTGTAGGTAGTACCGTTGTGAGTGGTGCCTGTCATGCGGGCGTTGTCGACGTGTCCGTTTGCGGTGTGCTGCCCCCCGCCGCCTGTGGCTGCGGCACGGGCTTTGTCGTGACATGCTGTGTTTGTGGAGCCGTTGGCAGTGCTTTTGCCGCTAAGACTGGTGGCCCATCCATACACCCACCTACGTCCACCCATACATCAGGAATTTGAACTTTGCTAACATTTTGTTTAAAATTTTGTACAAGTATTATAGCTTCTTTCAATCCGCCCCCCATTTTTAGTTTTTTGCCCTGTTATTCCTGGCCTTTTTCCTGCACTGCTGTTCAGTGTGCTCATAGTAGGTTTGTGTTGTACGAAAGCAGTATGCACACGCGTGGACCACGTCCTGTGGGCCATCCTGATGGTGTTGCGGCTTGTTGCACCTCCCCGACTTGTAGGTTAGACACGGCCTCTCGTGCGGCTCAGCCTCGAGCCTTGCATGGCCACCCTTGTTGTTGGGGTAGCTTGTGTTTGTCCAGTCCTCCCTGCCGCTTGTGTCATTGTGGTATGTGTTGTTGAAAGCAAATCTCACACTCTCATTGTGAATGCCCTGCTCATTGCTCCATGAGAGCTTCTTCTCGATTTTGTCGAGCACCTTCTGACTCCATGCCCTTATCGTGTGCCATGGGCTATATATTGTGTCCTCTGCGATTATTCAAAGATGGTCTAACATGCCGTCAAAGTCTTTTGGCTTGTACATCTCTTTGTCATCTCGCATTGTCAGGTATGCCGCTATGTATTCCCTCTCCCTCATAGTGTGTCTCACGCAGTTATGATGGTCAAGGAACATGAAGGGCTTAGCAATCGGGTACTTAATGAACATATCATGCACAATGGCTTTTCTACCTTCCGTGCACCTGTAAAGCACCCTACAATGGTCCATCTCATCATCCAGAGTCTCCACTTACTCCTCCTGCTGGTGCTGTATGTGGATGTGCCTGTGGGCACCGCGGGCGCTGCGTGCTGGACCTCCCTCCTGCGACCGTGGTGGGCTGCTTGCTGTGGGGCGGCTTCCCCATCGTTCTCGGATGTGGATGGTGCCCTCTGAGTGTGCCGCCTTCATGGCAGCCGGGGTGGTGGTATTGGTGAATGTGGCTGTCATGGTACCAGGGCCGGGGCTGGTGGGGGGGGCTGCATGGTGAGTGGGCTCCTGTGGCCTCACCCATGCCGGGACGGGTGCGGTGCTGGCGGGGCCCGTGCAGTTTGTATGACTAGCTGCCTGATGGTGGCCTGGACTGTGGCCATCTGGTCCTCCATGGCTGTCATCTTGTTCCTCAGGTCCTCATTTTGGGGCCTGCTAGCTGGTTGTGCTGCTGTTGGGTAGGACATGTTGCTTTCCGAGCCGCTCTCGATTGCAGTCGGGTCCCTGCGGGAGTCTTCGACCGACGAGGCTGCATTCCTGGAGGTACTGCTCCTGATGTCGGTGCTGTCCCCTCTTGGTATCAGGAGGGTGGCCAACGCGCCTGCCAGGTGGGCGGCATTGGTTGGCCTGGCCCTGCCTCTCTTCTTTGACGAATTCGCATGCCTAGGCATCTCGGTGCTTCCGTCGGTTTTGGAAGTTTTTCGTGTCTCTGTGAAAAGGCTACTGGACAACCCATAAAAGTGTTGGAAGGTTGGATTATGGAAGTAACCACATCAATTTGCAATAAAATGTTCTAAATATATTGTTCATACATATATCTACTTATCGCCCTGATACTTTTTGAGTGAAGGATTTATGAAATCATGTAGATTACTAGACTTTGGAAGTTAAATCGAGAGTATTCAGTGACCACCATCTTGCTTTTTTTTGCATTCTCTGCCAGTTCACCAACTCTATGCCAATATGAATGAACATTGGACACTGGACACTGGAACCAGGAGTTCCAGATTTGGTTTATTCAAAAGCAGTTAAATATTTTGTCAAATCATAGCGAATATTCCTGTCAAGAATACATATTAAATCAGGTGATTTGGGCAGTAACTAACGTCAAGCCTTTCATCAGAACTAGAGAGGTGACCACCTGGGAATATTAGAAACACCAGACATCCTAATATGGGGTTACATTATAGTGTCGTAGGGGTGATGGAAATAGGAAATATTGTGCCTAGTGCAGGATTCGAACCGACACCTTTTGATTTCTGGGCTAGTGTGCTCGCAATTATACCAGCTAGGCTTACTGGCGACACCCTATCGACGCCTATTGTCTATGTTTGTTTGTTTGTTTGTTGTTGTTTTACATAATAGCAACATCTAAGGTCATATCAGGACTGGTACCGACTTGTGACAGTGCGCACTCATGGCGACTTTATAGTGCTGTCCCACTGGGAAACCAGGCCACCAGCACCATGACCTGGTATCCCACTCAGTCACATTATCCTGACACTGAGCCAACCAGTCCTTGCACTATCCTAATAATGCCGAGCGCCTCGCTAGGAAGCGACAAGTATCAATTTTTAAGTCATTGGTTTGACTCGACCAGGGTTCAAACCCAAGACTGCATGATCTACCAGCACAGGAGACGGACGCTCTAACTCATTCGGCCATCTCGTCTGGTCTACTGTCTATGTATGTGGCTGCTTGCCCGAGAGGTCAGTGAAGACTACTACGCTCATCCCCTTGGAATTGTAAGTCTTTTAAATGGTCTATGTCAATACATCATTTAATGCTTACAATTACATACATACAGACAATGCACTTACATATTTACATACACAGGGTAGGTTCAGCACCTATACAGCGGATAGCTTGTACAGGATCCAGGTCATGGCAACCAGTGTCATGAAGGTTATGGAAATGGAGAAATATTGCGCCTAGAGCAGGATTCGAACCTACACCTCTTGCACTATGGGCTAGTGTGCTAGCAATTAACCAGCTAAGCTCCCCTATGTCATCACCCTATCAGCGTCCATCTGTCTATGTGGTTCCTTACTTGGGAGGTAAGTGCAAACAGCTGCAAATACCAAAATTAGTAATGCATACATAATTAACTCTAATCAGCAACAGAGGTGGATATCTAACAGATAGGACAGAGTGGGCTGCAATCGGTTCAGTCAGCGTCAGGCATGCCATTCCATGACCACACAGAGTTCTGCGCAGCCAACTGCAGCGTGCACACCGCGGTGCAGGCAACAGGCCAGCGCCCTTCTCCCACCAGCAGACCTCGTTATAATTCAGTCATAGCATAATTATACGAGCCGCTGCAGTGGCTATGGGATTCAGTTCCCGAGCACTCCCCCCCCCCCTCATTCCCCCCCTCCCCCCACCCCCCATCCCCACCCCCCGACCTCCACACACACTCGCTCCTACACACCACACTTTGCAGAGACAATGAATACGCATGCATAATAATTGATGAAGGCTTCAATAATGGGTCGATAAAAAATAAGAGGCTTCACAGAAAGAATAAAAAAATGGATTGATTGTCCACGGTACGGAAGGCCAGCCGGTCAAATCGATATGGTTTGTAGGTGAATGTGCCGAACCAGGTGTACACACTGCACACACTGTGCAGTCCGCGAAGGAAGCAGAGGTGGATGTGTTGGGGTACCTACCGTGTTGGCAGGTTTACTATGATTGAATGCATGGGAATTGTGCATGTTGCCAGTAACATGAGTAATTCATGATGCTGGAGACCGTGCTGGGGTACCAGGATAACTTAATAGCGTAGACTAGCATTCCCTCGTAAGCTGGGGGAGGTTGCCGCTGGTAACTTGTGACTTTCACGATGTTGGAGACCGTGCTAGGGTACCAGGATAACTTTATAAAGTAAGACTAGCATTCCCTCGTGAGCTGGGGAAGGTTGCCCCTGGTAACTTGTGACTTTCACGACGTTGGAGACCGTGCTAGGGTACCAGGACAGCTCTGGTGAGGTTTCTAGGGTTCTCCAGGACACAAAATAGTAGCATTTATCCATGGATACAAAAGATTCCTGGTGAGCCGTTGCGACAATGGTCATTCACTGCTGTAATGCTGTAGAGTACGGTTCGGATGCATGAGTGTAGTCTCAACGGTTAAGAAACACTATACGGTGGGGTAGTTTTTCCCACCCTCCCTTCCCAGCTTGCCAGTGTGCTATTGGGGGGCTATTAGTGGCGGGCTGAGTGTCTGAAGTGCTTCATCTGGTTGCTTGGCTGACCGTATTATTACTGTAGTGACTGAATGTGTAAAGCTCCGTCCGTACACCAACTGCAGATGAGTCATGTTAGGATTAGGCGTAAAGATAACTCGTTATTAGTTGCTTATCGGCTTGAACTCAGAAGTATATATGAAAAAGTAAAGTATAGACAAATAAATATGTAAATTGGTTATATGACTTATCCCGATCGAGCTGATGTACTGGCACTTGCATCTGTGAGATTAAACTGACCATGATGCATTCGGCACTGTAGTTTCTTGTCATTGTCACTAACGCCAACTTACCCAAACAACATTATCTTGACACCATTGACACAAAAAGGTCCAGATAACTTGTTTACTTTTCAGACAAAAAATAAGATTGCTGTGATTGTGAGTTGTTAAGGTTAAGAATTAACTGAAGCCCTGTTACCTTCAGTACTGTATGTCATATAGTCCCCTGGACTAGACCTGAACTTTGACCTGCTCGACCTTGACATAAACAAATCAAACCTGATCTTTTTCCAGACTCATTAAGGTCGTCGTGTTTGTTATCCGCACCGGTTAACACTTACTGAAGACATGTTACCTTAAGTACTAAGAACGTTTCGGATGTCCGACTTGGTTGTTCCTGCTGTATGATAAGAGTTAACAATTGTGCTTCTGATGTCAGACCTTCCTCTAGTAAAAAATAAAAGGTACCGTGCGCTATTTCTGTCTCCGGCATCTTGAATTAGGCACTAAGTCATCTGAATTAGGCAGTAGGCCTACACTGTGCTTAATAAGGCAAACTAATAGGCGTCATTCAATGCACATATATAAACCTATATATGTCTGGAATATATATATATATATATATATATATACAGTAAAACCTCTCTAAATCGACCGACCTTGGGACCTACTTTAAGTGGTCCATTTAGGTAGGTGGTCGGTTTAGGGAGTTAGAATATGGTTACAATGGTATTGTTGGGACCCAAATAAAGCGATCGATATAGGGGAGTAGTCGATATGTGTAGGTGGTCGGTTAGAGAGGTTTTACTGTATATATATATAAGTGATTAACAAAATCCATGAAAGGAGTACATTTGCTATGGCCACCCAAGCCTGGAACAAACAACCCCCAATAGGAAGATCGATGAAAGATCTTAATATATACAAATGATTTCTAAAAGAACAAACAATAAGAGACATGCAGAATTAGCATAGCAACTAACATAACAAAATCAAAATATACATATCAAACCAGCTTCATAGATGTTCAGCGACTAAAACAAGCACCCTCAACGGAGCTTAATCACTATGGGCAGAATAAATACCGTATCAATAAACAAAACACAAAAAACAACAACATGGTAATTAACATAACAGGTTCTTATGTTTCTGAATCGTGGAATATAAAGCATTATATTTATATGAAACATTTATTTAGGCGGCGTATCTGGGCGTGCTGCTAGAGCAGCCTGATTTAATCAAGTTCACTCATAACCCTAACCAACATGGACATGTTTCTGTCACTGCTGATACTAAATTTTAATTCATGGTGAAATCAGAAGTGGTATTATATGCTTTTATTCAATTCAACGACAACAGATGGAAATCAACGAGGACCACTCGGCCTCTCAACCCTACTGATGGACTATCCGGATTGTAGCTGAGGGGTAGGCGGGGGCAAAATTTGATGTTCAGCTCGACCTTGTGAGTTCATGTCCAAGTGGCGACTGACCGCTGGAGTAACATTTGCTCTGACGTCAGCGCCTGAAGGGCCAAACCCACTAGGTGGCAACAAGATGATATGAACAGTATAGAATAGTACATAAATGAGCCGACAGGTGGCGCCAAGTGTGTGGGCGTATGGCCCTGGAGGAAGTCCACAGAGAATGCTAGGTGGCAGGTGTAGTACTTAAAGTTAGCTAGCCCGAAAGTTGACAGGTGGCAGGGCAGTGTCCAATGAACGAATCGATAAGACCATACTACTTACCACCCTGCCACAAATTACCCACGTTACTCTTAGCGCAAACATGAACAATTTATTTGTGAAAATAATAAATCGAGATGCTTGTTGGTCTAACCAAAGAGTCAGTTGTGTCATAATTGTGTGTCCGTGTTCATTTTTGATAATAATACTAATAATATATGTGTAGTATAAATATGTTTATTCAAATATTATTAGGAATATAATGACAGTGGGGTTAATTCCACAGCTATATGCCTAGGGGTGTGAGAAGAGAAGTAGGTTGAGCAGCTTGGTAACCGGAGAGTTTGTAGTAAAGAAGGGCAGTTGGGCCCAAGGCTATGTCAGTTGTCTGTCGGATTTTAATATCTTGTCATTTCTCCATTTGTGCTAATACTATAGCATATATTAATATAGAATATTAATAACAGTAGCCATATAAATAGACCATGTATATACGTGAATATATGCGAATGTAGAGTGAAGTATGATGGCTCCCTCTCCTGTGTATGGGAGGACCCAGGGTTGGTGCGAGTTTGAGGCGCCTGGGGGAGAAAAGGCGTTGCAAACCTGAGTTTCATGCCACGTCTATTAGGCAGTGGTCATAGCTCCTCTACTTTCCATGTGTATGAGCAAACAGTAGTTTTCTTTTGTCTGGTATCAGGTATTGGTTAGCGTAATGGTTGTGATATGGTCCTGTGCACTGGCTAACTGCAATGTCAGAAAGTTAGTGTGGACCTTACAGTTCATTACACCCAGGACCTGTTAGTGATGGTTGTTTATTATCAATTATCAATCATAAATTGCTATACAAAAATTCGGAGTGAGGGAGGCAGCAAGCAGCCGGCTAAGGGTGAGGGTGGGGGTGCGACATCCTGATGGAAGAGCCGTCACCTCCCCCCCCCGCCCCCCCATCTGCCAACAGGTGGGTCCGGGGTTGTTGGAAGAGCCATTATCACTCCTTTCTTATTACCCGTGAAAAGAGTCTTTTCACTATAGATATATATATATATATATATATATATATATATATATATGTATATATATATATATATATATATACATATATAGGCACTATACTGATTTATGGGAGTATAAACAAAGGACAGACCACCTCACAGTTAGTCCCTCGCTGAGCATTCTGAATGTTAGTTCGGTGAGCTTCCTAATTGCGCCGCTGGGGCCCTCAGCGCGTGGCCAAACTCCAGCGTATACTGTCACTGCGGGATGGATCTAAAACTTTGTGTATTATATCTCCTGCCAGAAGATATTTATTAATGTCTCTTCAACCAGCTCTGTCTCCTTGTTGTGTCTGTTATTCATGACAACTGTTTATACATATATCTACTAATATGTTAGTAGGTATATATATATACATATATAATAGTTGACCTACATAATTGAATATGAGGAAGACATGATAATCGCTCAGTTTCAACGGTACAGTGAATGAGGTTAGGAGCAGATAGCGAGCGGCAGGAGGTGGTCCAACGGTCGGAGCTGAGGTTGAGTACGTTGGAGCAGTAGATGACTAGCCCCAGGCTCCATCACCCGATTACTGGCAGTTGGAGCTGATGAGCGAGTAGGGAATTCCGGGTTATTATACTCATATAATTCTTATACAGCATATATATGCACGCATGTATGAAAATTATGACGGCATGTATGAACATTATGCATTACTCACATGTTTATTGGGATGAAGCATTATTTTTAATATGCATCATTTTGTAGTACCCTGTTCATTTAGCTCCAATTATTAATTGTAGAAAATGACATGTTTAATGCATAATTCCAATGCATTAAATCATACCAATAAAGAACCTAATTATGTATACTTCAACTTTTTTTACCTGAGCAATCCAAATATTACTGATGACAACATCGATAAGGCGTATTTCTTGTGGATAAATTATCATTTTTAAATATATATTTCGAATGCTGTAGTATTTATTATATGCCCGACACCACGGCACACTTAAAGTTGCATAGTCCGATGGTTTTTAAGTTTCTGTCATTTTCTGAGAATAATATATTAGGTTGATCATTATAACTTACTTTACTTTAGTTTGAAGTAACTTTTATTTCAAATGGTTAATTTTGGAGATATTTGAAGTGCAACCATGCAGAATTAATTTAGGTAAACATGCCAAAACTCTGACACCATAGGCTTCCGTGGTAACATATTCTATTCAATTGCCTCAGCATTCCCTTCTGTGTGGTGACAAATGTTTAATAAGTGACCTAGTATCTATGTTTGATATGAAGAGTTCATGTGAATGTAAACCAAAAATGTGTTTTAAATAACAGATTTTTACCTGAAAATAACTTTAATTCTCACTAATTCCACCTTTCATATGATCACATGGTTGGTCGTAATGCTTGCACTGCGGTTGATGCGAGACAGGGAAGGAGCCCCCCCCCCCCCCCCCCCCCCTCTCCGACCATTGCTTCTTACACCATCTCCCGCGCTTCTTCCCTTTATAACCAGCCCGCCTGGCCGCTTCAAGCCACTCACCCTCCCGCCTCCAGTCACGCTGCTCCTCTCCGATATTTTTCCCCACCCACCATCCCTCTCCACTCCTCTTCCTCTTCCTAGGGTGGAGGGCTCCTCGGCTCCACCTCACGGACTCACTAGCTCCTAGGCTCCCTCTGAGTTATTTCTCTTATTCTTGCATATTATCCTCTGCATAACATTATATGACCTTATCCTGACATTTATCCTGATTGACCTTATATTCTCATTACCCTGCATTATCCTGTACATATTTATATATATCCTGGCATTTCTCAATAAAGTGCCTTTTTTCTCCACCCACACCTTATCTTCCTTCCTTGTCGCGCATCATGGAGCAATGAAATAAAAAGTAGGAATTTAAAAAAAACTAAAAAACTTTTGAGGGTTTGATTCCAATGTTTCCCCCCATTTTTGGATTGGCGTTTAAATGGTTTTGCGCCTGAACTCTTCACATGTGTAGAATCAAATCTAGATAATTGTTTTGGTTTTGAAAATTTCATGTTTTCATTGGACTATGCAGCTTACTAAAGGAATCAATTTCGCCATTTCTTTCCAGACATCTAGACAATGTGCGTTATGACTACACACACTAATGGTCCTCCTTCTTCATCATGGAGCAGAATTCTGAAACAAAGAGAAAACAACAGAGTATACATGATGTTTGGATAGATAAATATTACAAAATGTAAGTCTACTTCATAATGAATTAGATATTGAAATAATAATACAATAATTAACATAAATAATAATGCATGGCTCACGGACACAAAACATGACAAATTAATAGCAATTTATTACATATCATTGATATATAATATTAATAAAAAATCCCATAACATTGTTCTGTTTGTTATTGTTTTACATCCGAACAACATCTGAGGTTATATCAGGACGGGTATCGACTTGTGACAGTACACACTCATGGTGATAAAATAGTGCTGCCCCACTGGGAGACCAGGCTGCCAGCACCATGACCTGACATTCCACTCAGTCACATTATCCTGACACTGAGTGAACCAGTCCTTGACCTATCCTAATAATGCCGAGCGCCTGGCTATGATGCGGCAAGTATAACATTTTAAATCATTGGTTTGACTGCCTCACTGCGAGAATCATGACCCGATATCCCACTCAGTCACATTATCCTGACACTGAGTGAACCAGTCCTTGACCTATCCTAATAATGCCGAGCACCTGGCTATGACGCGACAAGTATAACATATTAAATCATTGGTTTGACTGCCTCACTGCGAGAATCATGACCCGATATCCCACTCAGTCACATTATCCTGACACTGAGCTAAACCAGTCCTTGACCTATCCTAATAATGCCGAGCGCCTGGCTATGACATGACAAGTATAACATTTTAAATCATTGGTTTGACTGCCTCACTGCGAGAATCATGACCCGATATCCCACTCAGTCACATTATCCTGACACTGAGCTAAACCAGGAGACGTAGCGACACTACCGATGCCTGAGTGAGACGGCCATTGGGGAAGTAATTTCGGCTACATCAATTATTCAACTGTGACGCCCACGAAACTGCAATTTCAGACCTTATTTGTTTTCCTTGGGATTTTGGCGGCAACACGATTGATTGATTGGGCCGACAACTGGTCGGCTGCTGGGTTCCTAGTGTGCCACTAACCATACAGATTACAAGAGGTGAGTGTAGACTTGTAAAGGGGTCATTGGTCGGGTGGGTGAGTGGATGTGGGTGAGTGGGTGTGGGTGGGGTTAAAGCTGCATAGTCCGATGAAAACATTACATTTTCAAAATCAAAACAATTACCGAGATTTTGATTGTACATAGCTAACTTAGATACCGGTGCACTTGTCAAACATTTTGCTGCCACATAGAAGGGCATATTGAGGTGATTTAATGGAATCTGTTACTGCAGAATCCTATGGTGTCAGAGTTTTGGTGTGTTCGCCAAAATTAATTTGCCATGTTTGCACTTCAAGTGTCTCAAAAGTTAGTCATTTAAAATAAAAGTTACTTCAAACTAAAGTAAGGTAGATTATAACGATCAACCTAATGCATTTAGCCCAGAAAATGACAGGAACTCAAAACCATCGGACTATGAAACTTTAAAGGGGGGGGGGGGAGAGTGGAATAGCTGAATGCGATGGTCTTTTTGAGGGGTTGGAAGATTGTTCTGTGTATGTTTATTGGAGTTTTACGTCCTAGCAACATCTACGGTCATATCAGGACGGATACCCTACTGACATGTGACAGTGAGCACGCATGGCGACTTTATAGGGCTGCCCCACTGGGAGACCGGGCCACTGGCACCATGACCCAATTTCATATAACCAGTCCTTGTCTTGTCCTAGTAATAGCTTTGTCACGTTAGGAAGCAACAAACATCAATTTTGTAAGTCATTGGTTTGACTCGGCTGGGATTCGAACTTCCGACCTTCCGCACAGGAAGCCTGTACTCTTACCGATTGGGCCACCACGTCTGGTGAAGTATGAAGAAGAGTGTAGATGATTTGAAGCATGCCCAGTTGAAAATATTTTGTAGGGGATTTCAACCACCAACCTTGATTCTGGCGGCAGTTGCAAGAACTAATGGCATGAGTAGCAGTTTATTGTGCAGCTTACTCTGTGGTACAGTTCTTACAGAGGATTTCCATCACCAACTCAGCCTTTGGTTAATACTATGGCTAGCATCAGCTCACTGTGCAATACACTCTATGGAAAAGGTCATGTAAAACATTTCCATAACCAACCTACATTTTGATGGCAGTGGCAAGAAATAATATTGTGGGTAGCAGTTCACTGTGTATGTCCCACTGAAAAAGGTCTATTGTTTGTGCGCTTAAGCCCCAGTCACACATACCCGGATCAGGGGCCAGATGAGCCCCAGACCGCCATCCGGGGTGGTCCGGGGCGATCCGGGGTGATCCGTGGCTCGTCCGTGGCTCGTCCGTGCCGACACCCCCCCGATCCGGCCTGATCCGTGGCTCATCTGGTACTGTTCGGACTTGGCCCCGGATGTTTTAAAATGTTGAAAACATCCGGGGCAGTCTGGGGGATTTTGCGATCCGGGCTCAATCCGGCCTGGTCTGGCCTGATCCGGGGGTGGTCCGGGGGTGGTCTGGGGGTGATCCGGCTATTCCGGGGGTGGTCCGGGGTGGACCGGGCCTGTCCGGCGGTGGTCCAGGGTCATTTTGAGCCACGGTTTGACCCAGACCATCCCCGGACCATCCCCGGACTGTCCCGGACTACCCCCGGCCTAGCCACGGACCACTCCCGGACAGCCGGGGGTGGTCCGGGGCAGTTCGGGGGTGGTCTGGCCTGGTCCGGGTTAGTCACGGGCCAGTTCGGCCCAGTCCGGGCTCGTCCGGGGTCGTTCCGGGGGCAGTCCAGGGGTGGTACGGGGCAGTCTGGGGTGGTCCGGGGCGGTCCGGGGCAGTCCGGCCTTTGGTCCGGGGCTCATCCGGGGCTCGTCCGGGAAAGTGTGACTGCGAGGCAAAAATCGACGAAAACAGTGATTTTATCCGTGGCGGTCCGGGACAGTCCGGGCCGTTGGTCCGTGGGTGGTCCGGCTCAAAATCCGGGGCTCATCCGGCTATGTGTGACTGGGGC